>OY292531.1:7468347-7816828 GCA_958496365.1 Subacronicta megacephala | reverse complement strand
TTACTTGAGGGACCGCCTAGTGAGATCCGGATTAGGGGGTAGCCGTTGCGGCAAGTGTGGGTTGGGCGGGTGCTGTGGGTGCTGTTGATGCTGGGGGTGCTGCTGGTGTGGCGGGGCGGGCGGCGGGGGCTGCGGCCGCGGCGCGGGCGGCACTGGGCGCTCCACCCGCTCGGGCCTGTCCACCCGCTCCGGCCGCTCGGGCCGCTCCGGCCGCTCGGCTCTGTCAGGTCGCTCGGCCCGCTCCGGCCGCTCGGGCCGTTCGGGCCTGTCGGGCCTCTCAGCCCGCTCGGCCAGTTGGGTCGCTCCTACACCCGAGTAAGGATGTGATGCGCGCAGTTTGACGCGACGTCCGATGTCCGTCTGGTTAGGTTTGATCACGCGCGTGCTAAAATAGGATCGATTGAGTGAGTTAAATAAAAGGGGCTTCAATTGTACGATCAACAAAGAAATATATAGTAGGTAGTTATATAAATAATATGTGTAAAAAATTACTATTTAAAACATTTTGTGAATAACCTATTCATATTGCCTTAAATTAAAAAATAACAACAAATTCTCGCCTCATAATATTTTCTCTTTTTTTGTTAATTTTATTACATTACTATTTGCACAAAGGATAATTATTTATTTCCAAACTTTAAGTATTTTTATATCCTCAATAATTAATTATTAACCCAACTTAATTACATGCAGTTCAGAGATTCAGGGGAATTACGAACACTGATATTAAGAAAAGTTTATTAAAACGTTGAGCTTCATAACCAGGTTTGGGAAACTCAACTTCTTCATAAAATTTGCAACAAAGGTTCCTTTGGCAGTATTTAGTGCATGGTACTGACCATTTACTCTGCTCCGCGGCGACTGTTCTCGCCATACGGTCCTTGGTGGCTTCGTACGAGTCATCGTTGGCCTGTACACGCATTCTGCGTGGCAGCGGTCCGCATGACTCCAAACGCCGAGCACCGCCACTCCGGACGCACTCGAACGAACCCTGGAACACGAGAAGGTGGCATTGAAACCTCAATATTTTTAATTGACCGATTTTGATTGTTATTTTGTTTTTAAGGTATCGAATATCTAGAGTTTTCTTAGCTATGATTCAATAAAATTTGTTAAGCGATAAAGATTATTAGCTACTTTGACAGGTCAGATCCATCCGTTCGAAATTTGATATCCTTTTACTGCAATAATACTGTAAGAACTTGGCAACCTTGACTTGATGCTTCGGGTTTTTTTTGTAATTTTTAAATTAAAATATTATTTTGATAAACAACAGATTACAGAATTCTAAAGACAAACAATAAAATATAGTCACGGAAATGTTTTTTTTTTTCATAATAATTAAATTAACGAAGCAGCATTGTCTTCAGTTACCTTGCGGCTTTATTTTTTTATCAGCACAAGACAAATATTCAATACTAGCTTCTGCTCGCGAATTCCCTCCTCGTGAACACAAATAAACAAATAATTTAATCAGAAACCAACAGCCAAGAGACTTTCACTCTTAATTCTATGAATCTACATACAACAGAGAGGTCTAAGTTAGTGGAACAGGATCTGATCGACTAATTGAGAAAGAAGTGTAGCCCCCCGTATTTAATTTGAAGCATTAATGCTCTCTGACAGTGAAAACTAAATTAAAATCTGGTAAGTAGTTTTTGCGCAAACCGCCAACAGGCAGATGAATTAAAAAAAATATACATTATTGGTTTATGAATATATATACTTTAACCCCCATTTTTTTTGTAATATATTTAATTTTGTACGGTAATGTTTTACTGGAAACTCTGAAACACTTCCATTATATTTGTTAAAATAAGAATATCAACACAAAGATATATATCGGCCTTTAGCGTTGTCTTTAGGGATTTGGAGATTTTCTATGTTCGATATCGAAATCGCGTGTTTGAATTATTTAATAATTCTTCCATGAAGGTTGTGATAACACAATCAATATTATGTTTAGTTTTATTTTAGCGTCGCCTGTATAGCAGTAGGTGTTACTTTTGCTATCTATTGTAAAAAAGTGAACTTAAGAATCGCAGCAAGTAGCTGCAGAAATGGACAGTTTAGAGATCGAGTTTCTGAAAAATCTGAAATCATCGTGTTCTTAAGAATGCCTTGATAGCTTTACTATACTATAAAAACGTTTTCAACGATATTATTTTATTTACGCACGGGTATACGTCAAGCTTTAATATTCCAGTTTATACTGGTCTCTTATGGTATTAAAATCCTATAGAATGCGAGATCAGTTTAAACTGGAATTGTACATATGCCTTGTACTTAAGAATTACGAGCGTAAAATCAATACACCTAATGGAAAAACTGGTTCAAAAAATTAATTTGGTATGTACCTTTACTTTTTATAAAAGAAAACAAAGATGGACTATGAAGAAAAAGAGAGACGTTTGAAAGAAAACTATACAGATATGATTGCAACGAACTAAACCATTCTCAAATTCTTTGGGAAATTTTCAAATTCCTGGTATTACCAGAGGAGTTCATTTGATCCGTGAAGAGAAACAAAGAATAATGGGTACATATTATTTTGGATGGAGAATTGAAATGAAGCTACTTCATGATGCAGCGCGCGAGTTCTGCGACTAAATTCGCACTTTCTAACAGCTATTGGGTAACGTTCTGAGTACGGCCCGTACCAACGCATTCCAAGTCCACAAGAATTTACATTTTTCGCGAATTATACCTAGTCGAAGAACGAGATACTGGTTTATAAAATATTAATTATCAATGAACGATGAGAGCGTAAGACTTATAAAATGCCGCGTCATCATAGTTCAGTGTTTTTGAATGGAGATTTCATCATCAAACAAAAATATAAAATTTATAATTACGTGATACTAAAGACACAACAGTACTAGCTGTTTGTGCCCGGCGCCACTCGGACGAATTTCATGGCTTTCAATATATTGAGATTTTAATACAATTTCAAAAATGTTGTGGATATTAAAAAAATGTTTCATACAAAATGTTTGTATAAATACGAACACGACAAAAAAACCGTTTGAGCTATTTTCATTTTATGCGATATTGAAATGATTGATGTGTGGATACTATCGGACTCATTTGAGATTAAGAACGTCATTTTATTAGAACTTCAAAAATAATACTATGTAATTTATAGGTACCGTGGTGCGAGGTAGAGAACCACCCAGCTCATCGGTGCGCGTCGGTGATGTGCAAGTCCAGGTGGGCCGAAATATAAAGTACCTTGGCCTAACTTTGGACAGTCGCTGGAGCTTCGAGGAGCACTTCGGACGCCTTGTTCCCCGGATAGAAAGGGTAGTGGGTGCTTTGCACAGACTATTGCCTAATCTCGGGGGACCGCGGGAAGAAGTTCGTCGCCTCTACGCGGGAGTCGTGCGATCGATGGCCCTTTACGGAGCGCCGGTATGGTCAAATAGACTGTCAAATGTCCGGCGCAGCAGAGCAAAATTCAATAGCCTGCAACGTAAAGTGGCTATTCGCATTGCACGCGGATACCGAACTGTGTCCTTCGAGGCGGCAACCCTCCTGGCGCGCTTTCCACCTCTTGATATCCTGGCGGAAATGGATGCAAGGGTCTATGACCGGATCCGTTCTATCCGCCAGAGTGGTGAGGGCATGCCTGCAAGGGCGTCCGAAATGTTGAGGCGGCAAGAGCGACAACGCGCACTCGAGCAATGGCGCGAGCGGCTGCTAGGGCCGCATTTTGCAGGTAAGAGGGTGGTGGAGGCCATCCTGCCGTGCTTCGAGGACTGGCTCCGCAGAAGTGAATGCGTCACCTACCGGCTTACTCAGGTGTTCACTGGGCACGGTTGCTTCGGTGAATACCTGAATAGGATCGGACGCGAAGGCACCCCGAACTGCCACCACTGCGGTAGTCACCTGGATACTGCCCAACACACGCTTGGCGAATGCCCGGCATGGGAGTCCGAGCGGCGGATCCTGGTCGCTGAAATCGGGCAAGATCTTTCCCTGCCAGCAGTTGTGGCTAAAATGTTAGCAAAGACGTCTAACTGGAGGGCGGTAGCCTCTTTCTGCGAGACTATTATGATCCAGAAGGAGGCCGCCGAGCGGGATCGTGAAAAGGCTGATCCCGCTCGAAGAAGAAGACGCCGGGGCGGCAACCGCACCGGTATTTAGCCCACCAGGGCTACTGCGAAACCCCCCTGCCTGTTATCACAAACGACGAGCAGGGGGCCTTTGGGGCCGTGAGTGCCTGGAGTGGGGACTCTGGGCGCCCATCAAGCGACCCCAGGGATGACGGAGGCACGAAGTGGTCTCGTGCTACCGTGCGCACGAAGCAGCGACGGGGTAGAGAGTTTTTGTGACGGGCCTAAGTATAGGCGTGGCACAGGAAGGTTCCGGAAGAATCAGATAGTTCCCGGACCCTTCCAAAAATGTGCTGAAGATGGCCACAGGGGGGGTTTTAGTGCGGTAAAAATCCCACACACCCCGGCCTACTCCCCAATAGGTCGGCAGCCTTTTGAAGGTTTCCTCCCCGAACACAAAAAAAAAAAGGTACCGTGGTGATCGTAGTATCACACCTCTTTAAAATGAAACCATAAAGATTTTAACTAAGAATAAGCAATCATCTATTTAATTCAAAAGTAGAACTGTCCGAGACGTCAGTCAGAAGACGACGACATATGTTTTTGCTAGGGCTTCGCCCTCTTAATAATTTGAATAAACCAGAGATTTAATAGTTTAAATCTTATATTATTTCGAACATACCTGGCGTTCTGCTACGACCCCCACAGTACACATAAACTGGTAAATCAAAGATTTTTAATATTAATATGAAAAATAATACACTGCCCACGAAAATATTCAGGGCATAATCTTCAAGGCGGTAGGACGCCACGTAAGTTTACTCTTATGAATTTGTCGGTCACGCAATTATTATTGGTAGCAACTGTTCTGCGACCCACAAACCCACGAACGCTACACAGCATGGGAGAAGCATGGAGAATAATAATCAACCGCCATCTTAGTCAGCTGATTAACACATTGCAAATGATGTGCTTCCATTTCAATCAGCGCGTAAGAAAGATTGAACGGTTCTACGTAAGGCGTCAAGTTGCTTATATCGATTAGGTCGTAAAAATTTACCGAGATGTGTGAAAGACGAAAGCATGATAACACATACACTACTCAGTTGCCGAGGACTCTGCAGTTAACCTCACATATGATTTATGTATGTCAAGAGTCTGATAATACTGTACAAACTTTATTATAAGTTAACATTGAATGGAAGTTAAACATTCACAGGTATGTAGCGGTTATCAACTAAGACCCAGGATTATTAAAAAGTATAATGTAAAGCTAAGTAAGGTCTCATTCAAATTAGGTTTCGAATCAAAATCAAGGAAATCACCTGAGTCGATGACTCTTATCATGAATAGATGAGCTGTATCTCTAGAAATAGAATACATCAAGTATTATCCACTTGTTTAATGGCAACAATAACCTCTTTTAGAATTCGAGTTGGAAACTGTATCGCGCTATTACATTTAGCAACCATAAAAAGGCTCTGAGAAGCCGTTTTCAACTTAAATACTTCTGGAAAATTCTTAACATTACCATAAATAGAGGCCTAATAAAATATCCAATGCAATTTATAATCAGGTTTTCAATAAATAATTTGTCGTGTGATGTTTAACCTTGATAGTTCTTAAGATGAATTGAAGTATACATACTTTGCTGATTAAAAGAAAAACACGTTTACACGTCAAACAAAAACGCGAATAAGTAAACCTTTTGAAAATTTATTATTGTTGGAAAAAGTTAGTTTTTCTGAAATGACTTCTGAACATCGTTCGTCATGATGGTGAGGTTGTATAGGAAAAATAGGTCGTAAATATTTATACTACGATTTAAGTTAAACTAGATCATGTGCAAAATGATTGTTAGGTTACATAAAAATGAAGTAAAATAACAAGTAAGTAGTATACTACAACAATTTTTGTTAGATAAAGCCCGCATGACTGACAGAACCTGTTCTAATCAAGGTGATCTGGGAAGTTGTTCTCTAATAGATAATAATTTGGGTTGGTTTCCAGAGGCAAAACGATTTTGACAAAATACAGGTAAATATTCAATAAGTTTCAGAGATCATATTATACTATGGCTAAACAAGTTGATGAATAGTATTAGACGGTTAAGTGCACTCAGTAGTTAAGTATACCACTTAGTAGATTCAAAAGGTTATAATATAGGTGATATGTGTAGATAACAATTCATAGAATACTAAATCTGGAAAGCTGGTTTATTTAAAACAATCTAGAGAGTTATTCGTTTCATCACGATGAATCATTGATCATCAAATCAAACTATCAATACATAGATATAAGGTACTAATATTCCTGATATAGGTGTTGATTTTTGTGCTAAGACTCTTAATATTATCAGTATAAAAGTAAATATCACTGCTAGTATTCGTAATATTGTAAGTTCTGAAATAGATTTTGATAATACTCATGATAGTATCAGTATAGAACAAGATGCAGCTGTTATATAATTCTTACCAGGAGATTTCTTAAAGATAAGCTTTGTATGATATGGGACTGGATGGTTACCTGTGGACCTTCCATCTCTGCATTACTATTAATGCTGAAGTGAAACGTAGCCTCGCCTGATGGGCCATTGCCACTGGCTGGCGCCGGAATGGAGATTTTCTGAAATAGAGAGAATCAGTATGTTAATTTATTAGTGAATATTTGGTGACGGTGTAAGATTTTAAGGACCTTGATATTCATTTGCTATGACCAAGACACTGATTCAATAGTCAAATAAATTATGGTAAAAGTTTAAAGCCAAGGTTCTCGTAATATGAATGGAAAATTGAAGCAAGTAGTCTTTATGAACAACATGAGCACACAAGTGTTTTCTGTCCTTATCGTCAGAACAAATATAAACAGTGTCATTCAGTTTACGCACGTGACATCTTTATAAAGACAATAAAATATCTGCAAACACGTTTGAATTATGTTCACAGTTTCAACAATTGGTTCAACAAAAACGGTCCTTGGATTTGTGAATACACATTTAATTATAACCGACCAAGACCATGTCACGGACCAGTAAGCTGTCATGTTGCTCAAGTATTTTTAAGAGTTAAACAGGTCCTTGAGCACTATCTTAGTAACACCGCCCGTAATGATAGTTTTAGATGGTATTCAACAGAACATCTTGTACTGTGCGGAACGTCTTAATAAATGTTTAATCCGTAACACGATGACGGAAACAAATAACCACAAGTAACTAATAACCAAAAGTATTTACTGATAGGTCCAGAATGAGAAACAGTTGTTCTAAAAAAGGAACATTTTGTGATACTAGGTGGCACGTGAATAATTTAATAAGAATCTGTTTTATCGCGTGTCTCAGATGTTAGGAGTTTCAACGTGGGAAATCTGGCACGAGATCACCCGTGTGAATCACACAAATAAAACACCGATTTACTACGGGGAATGTTTGACGAAACAACATCATGCATAATTAGAGATCAGGGTTTATTCTATTACATAGTAATCCACCTGCTTCGCGATTGCGCGTAATAGATTCAAGAGCAAAGTAATCCCATAAGAATTCTGCGACGTTTCTTGTTACATTTCCAAATAAGGCTGACCTGGGCCAGTAGGCTTAACGCAATTGCAACTGGGTATGGACAAGTACATACCTATATATGCGAGTGTAGACGCATATACAGCTCAACAAGTGAGTAATGGCTTTCATCGTCTAGTATGGCAACGTCGCGGCTTTACTGCCGATGAGCGTATCGTGCCGTTTCACTATTAAATGTTTGTAAATATATTATAAAATTTTACAAATCAATATTTTATGCATGGTTTGCAACAATATTATGAGTTACTTCAGTTACATACAATATCATCAAAACAACACAAACTTTCGGAATCTCTTTATTGAGGTCGCTACGAGTTCTTCATGGTTCGCTACGCAGTGCCAGAAAAAACAAATGGACTCAATTTATTTCATCAAGATTTTCCACTTCCCTTTCGCAGATACTACAGAATTGAGTTTCTTTTTAGAGTGGCTGATGGAAAACGATTACAAGATGACTCTTTTGAAGTACAGGTGATGTTTTTGTCAGCCGTGCGTTCTATTATAGTGTAGGAGCATCAGTAAGACTAGTGTCCAGCCATGCCTCATTTGGTGACGCGCACACCTACATGCGTGGCCGCGAGACACTGTAAGGTCGCGGTTGACGATGTGTGCCAGCACCACAATGCCAGGCAATTAACCTATTAAAGAGTGCGCCGCGAAGCGGACACCGATGGAGCAATAACCCGGCAAGTCCCGCCGCTAACGTGTTAGCTGACACTCAGATTGCTCATCATTACACTCTTCCTCGTTTATTCAAGTTTAATAATTATCCCCTGTACTTGCAGCTAATAAAATATGACTAGCCAGTTACTGTTTCTTTGCTGTTTTGTAGCATATAATATAACCAAGTATTCTATAATAAAAACTAAGTCAATAATGCACAAAGCGTCGTCGTCTATCACGCGATACAAGTCTGATAAAAACACAAGGTAAAGGCATAGAGCATAATATGGAATTATGGAGCTAATGAGGAAAAAACCCGCTACTAGTGCGGGCGGTGCGGGCAGCAGACACTGCGGTGGAGTGCGGGGCGCGGCTTTCTCTGCGGTACAGCCGACCGATATAAAGAGCGCCTCGCGATGGAACACTTCGGCATTCGGTGAACAGCCGTCTCGCCCGCATCGCCCGTACCTTCCACAGTTCCTTCCTATTATTGTTTGGCTTGCTGCTTTTATTGACTGATTTTTGTGATTGTCACTAATACAATAACATACATGATTAGATAGTTATTTATAGGTAAATGGTCTATCTGCAATGGTATCATGTCAAGGTCGTTAGTTTCTTTGTGTCTTCCGACGAAGGTCGGGCTAGTTTGCCTCGTTGGTACCGGAAAATAGGTGTACACGAGGAAATCCGCTGTCCGTTTTTCAAGTCATTGAAATGCCGCCTAGTCGATTGATTTGTAGGTGTCTTATTATCAGACTTCATATGCCAGCTGCGTTACTAAATCTCGATTACGTCACTCTAAATGAGTAAACAGCTGTTTTCAGCTGGATTCTTTTCATATTTCGGTCGTGGTTGGGGATTTCTTTATTGTGTATTGCCCGTCGTGCGCAACGACTGTGGCTTTTGTTGGTTACCTAATTTCACAGCAACTGGCGAGTGGTACACAGGCTTGCGAAGTGAGAGGCCGTCACAACCGGTCCGCTCGGCTCGTTCAACCGAGAGATATACAACTACGTCGCAGATAGTGATTACGGCTCCAGATTGGCTAATGCACTCATATACATACATAAAGAAAACATAAATCGTCATCGTTTCCAGGTAATCATACCAAAATATTGGAAGTTATTGTATATTTATACAAATCCAAGGGACAAACCCGGACACAAAGTCAGCGGTCGTGTGCCTCAACGCCGAGACGTGTTGTATCTTATTGACGTAACAACGCGGAGTTGGCACCGTGCGTGCGATGCAAATTGAACTTTAAATAAAGTAGTTCGTTGGTACATTATTCGTTCTACCGCTGTTGGCATACGTCAGTTTTGTACGATAATATATGGTTCACTCCAACACGAATCGTAGCGGGAAATCCACGCAACTGGTTTGTGATCGCTACCATGTTAATTGCTAGCCGACTCGTTATTTTCTCAACTTTATGATATATGATAATGTGTATTGGCAATAATTATTGCCAAGTTGTTTACAGTTTAACCTTCAACCGAGAAATATTGGACAGGAATGGAATAATAAAGAGCAAATGGACCTAAATACTTATCAAAGAAAACAGGTAGTCTAATTGGAATTTTCCTTGTTGTTCTAACTGCACTCTATCCAAAACAATTTAAGTACTCAAATATCGTCAGTAGACTTAGTAGGTGCAGCTTGAAATATTTGATGACTTATGGAAATTCATCTTTTAAGATAAGACCATAGAGTTAGTTATCCATTAATTCATGTCATAAAATTAATTTGGGTATCGCATGTTTTGTCGTCAGCGTTACGTATTAATTTATCAGCTTACTAAATTATCCATCGTCAAAGAGTGATAAAATAAATTTATAATTTGATTTGTTACCGAAAATTTCGAGATATTACTCCGATTTTTTTGACCTTGCCCTTCGTACCATGATAAAAAATAATATTGGAAACCTATGAGTCTATGCATAAAATAAGGAATCGTGAGAAATACTAGGGCTATTTATAAATAAACAAATGAATGTAACCGTTCAAGTAGTTGACATGTTGATAAACACTGTTCTGTTTAAACAAGATGTTTTCCGTTTAAATGATACAACAAGAACAGTGTCTTTTAAGAAAGGAAAATTTTAAATCCGCTATGTAGAGAAGAGAATTTGGCAATGCGTCTACGGAAGAAATTGTTCTAACACAATTTACTAACGGTAATAGTCACTTTCATCGCAGCAGACACATTTAAAGGCGAAGTGAGTGGCCAGTTATTCGTGAGGTTTCTACGATACTATTTGCATATTCGCCGACTTTCTAATGGACGATGCGGCCGCTCTTGTCGCAATCGTCGGCAGCGGTGAGGTAACACCGATTCATTTAATTATATACTTATGTTGAAAAAACAGTATTCGAGTCTCGCGCATTGTTGCCATTGAACACTGTTGTGTGCCAGTGTCTAGCTTGGGTTTTTTCGCTTGCTCGGCGCACGCTCATTGGCCGTGGCGAGATTTATTAAAAAGTCGCGATGTAGAACCAGAATACCTTGTCTTTAGGTTTATTCGATCGATTAGTATTGCAGAGAAGCAATCGAATTACGGAACCTACCAATACCACCGAATCGAATAATTAATTACAAGCCTTATTTTCTTAGCAAACACCTTGCTTGCACTGATACGGTTGCGAAATTTATGCGGTCATTTCTAATGAAATTTTGTCTTACAAAGTCGAAAAATAGGAAAATACTATTTTACGTAAAGCTTCCATTGCGGTGAATGAACTATGTTAATTATTTGCGCGTGGTAGATGATTAGATGGGTACACCCAGGCCACTTGAACGTGTATTTTGTTATCGCAACTTCCTACACTATAGATACCGTTGATTACGTCAAACTTTGAGATTACGGTTGTGACAAAATATAATAGGTAGGTGATACCTACTTATTTGCTCAATGTTGCGTCGAATAAAAACATTAAAGTAGGTACAAAATATGTGAGTTGCATTGTAAATATCACGATCGCTGCGCTTGCGGTTGACGGGTGGGTCTTTGCAAGGATTCATTCTGGTGCCGTTCTCCTTCGCGGCGGCCGCGCGCGACCTTCCGTCAGAGGAGGGGCACCTCTCACCGGGCGACGTGACTGCAACCACGGCCTTACGTCGCGAGGCTGTATCGAAACCTCTACGTAACGAAGCTCTTTCCAGCCGTGGTTACTCAACGCCCGATAGTTCCGTCGATACATACCTACATACTTGCCTCGACGTATATAAACCACCAGCAGATCACGTGATTACCTTGCGTAACGAATTATTGCCGGCACACCTTTAGATACAACGTGAAATACATAGAAATCTTTCATTATTGAGACACATTAAAATGGTGAAACTACTAGGTACTGAAGTTGCGAAAACAGAATACATTATAATGCGCTTGGATTCTTATCTACTCTTCATATAAGATTAGTACAACAAAAAGAAAAAAGAACGAAGAGATTAGTTCCAAAATAAAAAAAGAACGTTAATGATAATTAGTATGACGCTGTGGTTAAGTAGTACGAATGAAAACATTATTCTAGAGATCGGTCCATCAAAAACAATGGTAAGTAAAAGGCGGATAGATGTTCCCACATCAGGTAAGACCGAGCTATTGTATAAAGCAGAGTTACTTTTACTAACTAGCGTCAGAATAACAACATATTATTTCATTTTCCACAAACACATTAAGAGGATAGTATCCGCTTCGCGCCCCATACAAACGCAGTTTGGCCCTTGCTTGAATTTTAAACAATGAAAGTCATTGAAATTTTGCAGTAACAATCTTATCATTAATATACGTGTTTCTGTAATATAAAATTTCATTTCAATATACGGTTAAAAAGTTACACGAGCTCAAAGATTGGCAATTTTCGTTGAAAAACGGCCCAACTTTATGCTAGTATTTCTCGACAATGTATCAATACAGAAACATTCTGATTCGAAGGAAACCCAGATAATATAGTGAATATTTTTTTACAAGATTTTTTTTTTACATATTAGCAATATTATGGGAGTAATCTCCAAAATTCGGAACATACGAATTACGCGTGAAAATGTTGTTATTTCTCCTCTCGGGCACGCGTTCGCATCGCGAGGGATAGAGACAGCGACAACTGTGCAACATTGTTGCGTTCGCGAGGGACACTCCTCTTAACCAACATTCACCTACGAATTGAGGTCGTGCGGTCCACAACTAATAATGTAATAGACCATTCGGCCACTACACCTCTTGTCGTTGATGTAATGAATACATGGGCTAGCCAAAACGGATACGGAAGATCTAAGATAAAATACAACATTAACGAATTTCAGATTACATCATGTACTGAATTAAATTGATTTAAAACAGACAGACAATTTCAACAATACTTAAACTTTGATTAGATTAGAAAATCAGGGGTCATTATTCTTTGTAAGGCATATTTTAAATACAAACAATGTACGTAGGTACATTATAGTTCCAGTAAATAGTATTAGAACAGGTAACTAACATTTTACAAAAAAAATAGGTAGGTAACGTTGGAAAATCTAATGTAATGTTATTTAATAAAGCACCTCTCTATTTAGAAGATGACTTATCTGAGATCTCAATAGCAGCAAATGTCGAGAAAATAATCTGTTTTACGAAAATATGACGTCTTATTTTAAGATGTTTACTATAGTCCAACGTCACCGTTATGGGCAGGAGGAGCATTTGTTACATCAGTAGTAAATCTAAACGCATTTGAGTAACAGATACCTACGTTATTACAAAAGGTGATAAATAGCAAGAAAGTCGTAATTTTGAAACTTTCATGTTATGTCGTATTGGGGTTTTAGGTTTTAAACTTTCGTTTTTATTTGACACTTTATTGAATTGTGATTACTTACTTCATTATCAAGTGCAAGTTTGGCAATCTATTTCAATCACTAATGAAACAAAACATACATTGGACTTTAAAACACAAATAAGAGATGGACCTACTAAAGAAAGTTGCAGACCGGACGCTTTCCATTCGTCCAGTGTTTGCTATATTGGATTTCCTGCAACACCATATACTATACGATAGATAACTCTTTAGACCAAGACGAATCCAAAGAAAACAAAACTTATTTATTAAAATCAAGTAAATTTCATTATTTTCCGTTCTCTTTTTAAAGTTGTGTCGTCCATATTGTCTTATTGAAGGCTATACGATCTTACTTTAATGACGAATCAATTGTCATCTCATTCCACAAAATCTGATCTTCATTATCGATGACGAAGTTAGATTATCCGAAATGTATGGATTTGACATAATTTCAATGCCAATTCCATACATTTCGGATTTATCTAACTTCGTTTTCGATATGGAAATGTAACATTGTCTAGGCACCCTGATCGGTAGTCTCTTTCTTTCTTTCTTTCTTCGTTTCTTTTCCGTAACCGGGTAAAAAGAAACATGTTTTCACGTAGATGGACGCTGTTAAAATAATGTTTACTGCCAATTGCATTATTGATGATTAATAAAACGATTTAAAACCTACAGCATGTTACATGAAGATATATACAACCAAAAAAATCTAAGGCACAATATGGATTGAAGGATGTATTGAAAACAAACAAGAGGTAAAGCATCATACGACGTTTCAGAATGTAGCATACTGATGCGAAAGGGGATTGACCGAGGTTATTTCCCTCAGGACTCGACGCGAAGAAAGAGGTTAACAGAAAAATAAGTTTCTCTGATAAGATTTAGAATTAGATAAATCACGACTACGATCTTGAACGATAACGTTTACTTTAGTGCTCTAAAGGACAATATAATATACTGTTGAACATGACCCCAATAAGAAATTTTTACTTTTAATTTAATTTTTAAGTAGTTAACTGCTCCAAGGCAGTCGAAACTGTCGATGCAGTATCTGACGCACAATATAACGACGAGACCAGATAATGTCGCAAGTATTTAGATCAAGGTGCGAAACACGCGTTCGAGAGTCGAGATCGGATCCGAGGAATTTTTGTTGAAGATCACGCTCGAGCTCATGTTGAAGCGCATAAATTCATTATGAAACCAAAGCGGAATATACAACAGTAGAAATTAATGTATAGAACAAGAAATCCACACACGAGTCAATTGAATATTTAAACGGAAAACAATTTCACATATAATCAAGAGGGAAGTGCACTTCGAGGCGCGATAAAATTGGAAAATTATGTGTGGGTCATGAACGTCAAAAGTTAAGCATGTAAAATGGGATCTTATCGTCAGTAGTCGTCTGCGTATAGCAGATAAGACAATGTACGGCTGATACCAACAATAAAAACAAATTAATAAAATGGTAGTAGAACAGTTGTTCGCGAAAGTGCTAGTAGATTCAAGTATAATATTAAAACTTGACAGAACGCTGCACTGCAGTCAAGCATTTTTATTAGTGTTAGAACTAGAAATCGGATATTAAGTAGGTTTTTACAATTTGAAGATGCCGAAGACTAAGTTTGTGAACGGTAGATCCAGAAAAATCCAGTGGCACAGACACGGCGCCGACGTGACGTGACGCCCGCCACGCCTCCGACGCTACGGCTTTATACGTTTTGTACAGACGCAATTATTGATGTGGAAGGAACACAAAATGTATACAAGCCCCTCTGACATTTGCATTACGTTTGAGATTACTAGGAATTTGTACAATAATAGACAGATGTTGCATACAATATTACGTTCTCTTAAATTATAGCCAGCATCGAACCTAACAATAGGTCGAGCTAAATGGTAATAGAGAAGTAAGTATGAATTATTATGAGAATCGGCAAAGTAGAACTAAAACAAAGGTTCAATGAGAAATTATAAACTTTGTTTTAACTAAGTTTACAGAATGGTCAATGCTGGATACATCGTACAGCTAAACGTCTAATTAATTTGCTGTTTTAGGGATTCCTTTTTATTAAAATATTGTTGAAAAACTGTTGTGGAAATTTTGACTTTAAAATTTCCATTGATACTTTTATTAATTAAAACTAGAAATGACTCATTACAAATAACGATGTAAAGGATCCGCGTGTTCTGGAACAATAAACAGACATTCCAACCATCTATATCAATAGTGTCGGCAACAGTTTTGTAAATAAATTAACCATATGCCAATGATAGTTCGAGCCTGAAAGTTGAATGCCGACAGCGCACAACACACACAATAAAGCAGACAAATTGACTGCGAAACCGCGTTCGGTAGCTGAATTCAATATGCTACCAAGTCGAGTAGGAGCGGCTTTATTGTTTCCAGGCGGATATACAGCCCGACCAAATTAACATTTATTTAACATAAGATTTGTGAGTTAAGGGTCAAATTCGGTACAATCAGGAGTAGTGTGATTTTGTGAATATGTTTTTGCACTTCAGACGACTTTGTTTGAAGCTGAAAGTTATCGATTGTTGTTTAAATACAAAGACCTAAGAGAAGACCCGAAAATTACGTGAATGTTTATTTGAGCCAGTTTAAGTTAATGTATAAAATACGCGTACACATTGATCAATAGGAAGAAAGAAAATAAATGGTCGTCAAATTGAAGAAACATTTAATGAAAGAGCATGCCAATGAGAAAATTCGAGGAACAGTCAGAATCAAACGAGCTGTGTATGTGTATGACCGATTAAAAGGGATTGAAATTAACCTTATTTTAGAATTCAAGTTCTAAAACCACATTTCTCCTGAAGCAGACAGCCCCTGTCTAGAGATTAAATATTACGAGTATTTGGTACACACAGAGTTGTAATAAAAAAAATGTTGTTCGGATAGGATGCCTAATTTGTGTCGAACAGTAAAATTTTCTCTCTCAGTAAACACGACCGTTCACTTTGGTGCTAATACATGGGTCACGGTAAAAAGTTATGATGAATTAGTGAATGGGATCGTAGAATCTCACAACGCAGATACTATGTTCACGGAAAACATCATTGCTTCTTTCTGAATTTAGGTATATTGGTTAGGGATCAAACAAATAAAAATTTGGTTGTATGATCTTCGGAAAAAATCGACACTCGCAATACAGATGATCAATAGGAATTTGTATATAACGCACGACTAACTGTTGGCTTGTAGTTTAGCTAATAAGATCTGTTGTATAACGGGCATTACGACTCGAGCGGCCAACAGGGCGAAAACAATTGTGCCCAAGACCGGTTTCCACACTAATGCCGTATGGTGTTCGTGTCAGATTTTAAGATACTCTTGAAAATGTCTTATGCAAAGTCGACTATTCATTTTGTTGAAGCTGTAATTATTAACAGTTGTCAAGAAAAGAAAATATATTCTATAAATATTAAAGTAAATAGTATTTGAAACATTAATGTAATACTACACAGCACCTATATATAGGGCTACTCTTTTGGAAGTAGGTACATAAATAATTGTTATTAAGTAATGGAATAGTTTCTAATGTTAAATCATTCTGTAAATATTTTTCAGTAGAATGGTCCCAGCTGTTTGTTTAGAACGTCTCATAGAGAATTGTAAATGTCGATATTGGTTCAATACCCTACATTTTACATTCAAATCGATTGTATGAGTGAATATCGATTGACGCTTGTCTATACTGAGTCAATAAGTCTTTTAGTTTACATTTTCTGGAAATTGGAAGAGAATTGTACCGTTTTAATATTTAGCGGATCTAACTTATTCTTTGAATTGAACTTTGATCTAGTTTACAATTAGTGTGGTGTGTACTTACTTATGTATACAAATGTTTAATTAAAACAGATAATACAATTTTATTAAAATATAGTAAAACGAGGCATTAACGCAGATATAGCACGTGTGTTAAATAACGAAAATGTATGGATTTCTAATAAAAGTGCTATCATTAATGAGGGTTTGAGCAACCTCGTTTAGTCACATTTGTTACAACGTGTCATACATTCATCAAAAATAGGTTTTGAGGTTAAGGCCACACGGTTCTTGCTAAGACTGCTTTTTAGAACACAAAACAGTTTATTGCAGGAAACTAATAGGTGTTTGATTGCCTCATTATCTATTTTAATTATTTAAGGGGATCGCGATTTTTTTGTTGGTCCGCTTTCTCCACACTAAGCACAGTATATAATTGTTCGATACTTAGACCACGACAGCGACATACGGCATATTTCGGACCGAGAGCATCAATACACGGCAGTCATATTTTATATCGGCCCTTTTGGTATGGCGACGATGGTAACATAATTAAGTATAATAAGCCAACTGTTCAGTGATTGCCGCTTACTCAGGTGATCAGAATAGTGCTGCAAACGAGAGACCGTAACTTTTACCTGGTTACGTAAGACTGCCAGGTACAATTTATTATCGGCTCCATTGCGAGCTTTCGTAATATAAGCCAGCACTGCTTATGCACTTTATGTCTACTTGTCCTCTTTTCATAGACACCCGGATGTTTTGGGCTTCGGCACGCGTTTACAACTGCAGTATCCTTATAAATCATCTTAAGTAGACGGTTACAGCTTCAATTCTCTGACTGTCTATGGCTACGTATAGTAGTTGTTGGTTGTGAAAATATGAATTACCTCATTAACTGTGTGGAAGTAGAATATAAAAAGTTGTATAAAAATGCTTTCCGACTAGTCAAGTGAAAGCTGCAAGTTCTTGTTTGTATTTTTTTTTCTTGTCAACTTTTGCGTTACCAAAAACAGACATTTAGATTGACAGCCCGGTGTGTACTTTGTGATCGTTATGTAATGCTGTTTTTGCCTTTTTAAGCATTTTACAACCAGGAATTTGTACAATGGCTACTCCAAAATAAATTAAGAATTTTATCGTAGGTTTTAAGACATTATTGGCTTCACATTGATAACCTCATTGGTATAATAGTCGCAGTCTACTAAGCGTGAGGTGCTGGCTTCGAGCCATAAAGTTGATGGGTCGTATATGAGGTCCTCAATAGCAAATCGAAGTTTGATTTTAAATGGGTCAAACTTGGACCTAAAGACATATCGGCGTTCTTATCCATTAGTACTACTACGGTTCTCTATAGTCTTTTTGAGACACAGGCTTGATAGCACGTTATATAATCAGGATTCTTGTACTTTAAAAAAAAGCAGGGCAACCATTATACATGCATATTTATTGAGGAATCAGTAGAATTTTAAATTAAATTAATGTTAATGTAGTTTAGGCCAAATACTTATTAAATAAAGCGGACACCTGATCTTTAGACCTTTTAGCTCAATAGTAAGAATTTTAATACATATTATACTGTACTAGCTTTTCACCTGCGGCTTCGCCCGCGTGGACTATACGTTTCTTTTCATTTTAAGGGATAATATATAGCATAAGTCACTCGGGAATAATTTAGCTTTGTATTAGTGAAAAAATTTTCAAAATCGGTGCAATAGATCCAAAGATACCCCTACAACGTCACATACCAACAAACTTCACCTCTTTATATTATTCGTATGGATGTACCTACCTTATCAACAGTCATACTACCTAAATACTACAAATGAAACCAAATTTAACAAACATGAAAAAATGAGTCTTATGTTATTACATGTCACTTACATGAAATATTTAGATAATCTCATCTATACATATACATAATTTAAATAAATTATAATCGATTTGCTTACTAGTAATCGAATGGCCAACTGTTCTAGTAATCGAATGCAGTCCTTGCAAAGACAAAGATCAGACGATATGTGCGTAATTACCTATTTGTTATTTAACAATAACACTGCAACCATTATCAGTGGGTTATTAGTACAAATGGTCCATGAACTGTTGCGTTGATTTTGAATCATATCACGTAGTGCTAAGGTTGAGAATTATTAATCATTGGAGACCGACGGTAAGTTAGCTGTAGCTGCAATGTCACATTGCACGCATCATTGCATACAGTGATCTCATTCAGGCCAAATTGAGTAAATGTCGATTATCATAGCAATTTTTTTAAATAAATAAATTAAAAAATAAAATGATTTTTGACTGGTTGGACAATAAAAATATGAACAATGAAGTGACGCTGATGAAAAGAGTTTCAATTTCCCTTTTATTATACTACTAGCTTCCCGCCCACGGCTTCACCCGCGTAGTTTCTCGGCTTTTCTATACTAAAATATGTATGTATTATACATATAAACCTTCCTCTTGAATCTCTCTATCTATTAAAAAAAACCGCATCAAAATCCGTTGCGTAGTTTCAAAGATTTAAGCATACAAAGGGACATAGGGACAGAGAAAGCGACTTTGTTTTATACTATGTAGTGATATTCACTCAAAAGGTACCTACTAATACTACTTATTGAAGATATCAATATTTGAAGGCTTGGCGTGTCGTGCCTAAAGGGCGTATCCGTGCGTAGTATCACTTATATTTTTTAAGTCTCGAACAAATTACCCACTACCAACTATGAGCCGTACTGATGTACATACACAGTTCGGCAGTATCTTAAGGTCCCATAAAGCAGGAGGTGAACTTTTGCCAATGAGCACAAATCCAAACTACAACCCAATTACACTTGACTTGGGTATCGAGCTCAGGACCTCTTAAGAGTAGTAGTCGAACTACTATCACCAACTATCAGTTATGAACAAAGGATAATTCTAACACTCTAATTAGTAGCATTTCTTTTTATAATTGCTACAACATAAGGAAGATACTCTGAAGCTCCATTTTCTTTCAGAGTTCTTTATTATACGCATTCATCACAAGCCGTTGACAGAAAACATCTCGAGGAAACCGACATTTCTGAGGAGAAATTCACAGCGAGTATTATAAGTGTTAGACAGTGGCGCCACCTATCACTGGCTATAAACACGACGACATGTGGATATATTCAGTGTCAAATGTTTACGACTGCTATATTGGTGACTTCTTTCGAGATATTTAGCACAAAGCTGTAAATGTCCCAAGTATTTAAAATAAACTGATCCATTGAAACAACATCACTTTTACTGCGGAAAAAAATTTACCATTAATTAATGCATACACATGTAGAATTTTTGAACGTTTAAGTTTAAAAAGCATGCAGTACTAGCTAGACATTAACAGTAGCATATAAGTCACACTTGTCAGTACATTTTGCGTCTACTTCCTCATTGAGCATCGAAAGCGGTATTAGCTATGTATGATGGACATTTGGATACGCGGCGTCAGTGCACACGACAACTTTCCCTTCTTTAATGGAAAAACGACATTAATGCGAGAGCCTTACGGATAAAACTCGAAAGACACGCGCGTTACGCGTGGGATACTGGCTTGACCACAAGCTCTACTTACTCAAGGTGTTGACAATGTTAAATAACATTATATCCAGGCCATTCCGTGCAAGGACTGCTCCATTTTCTAAGAAAACAATTAAATATTATAACAATACGTCATATTTATATTTATATAGAGGCTCTTTGTTTTCGCCTTCATGTAAAGTTTATATACAGATTTTATTGAACTGCGGCGATCCGATCAATCACGAGGTTTCGTATTTATTTACATAATTGCTATGGCACGGAACACAATCAATCTTACCTGGCAATCATTTCAACGATTAGAATGCTTTAAGCAGAGATGAAGCATTTCGATACCAAGACACAGCGCGTTAGATATCAATGTTAAAAAATCTAAAACATCTACATATTGCAATTTTAATACAATGACTGTAGTTGTGTCCTTAATGCACGAGTGGCGTTTGCGTAAAGGTCATTAATAAATATTGCCTGAATTAATATAAACTTGGTAGGTAATCTAATGAACAAATTAAAATGTGGTGCAGAAGAATGGAAGAAACAAGCTGGACGGAAAGACCATTCTTTCATTAGCAAATGAAGCAGTTCAACAAATAGCATTAAAGAAAAATTAATTAAATTCAAAAGAGAACAGAAGGGTTTAAATTATAGGCCAAGTTACACAACAAGATCAATTCATATAAACATAGAAGAAAAAGGGAAGACCGATACAGAGCATCATCAACTCAAGGAGAAACTGAAGATGACACTGGTCCAGGAATTAGCACTTAAGCAGTGGAGTTTATGGAGGGTGCTGCAGATATAATAGCATAGCACTTTTATTGAAGAGAGATGCTAGAATAGGTCAAGTAGGTAGTAATGACTGTCGTTAACAACTATAAAAACGATTGAGCACCATTTAAGCCCAAAAGTGAAAGCTTGTGAACGAAACGTAATAGTTATCGATGGTTTTTTATTTATCAATGGCTGAGACCACCATGTCAATGGTGCAACCGTCAGAAATATCTAATACGGACTTCTTGTTCATCAACTTTCAATCAAATGGATAGCTAAGCCATTAATACTAAGTATATTTACTAAGTATGCATTTAAATCTTATTGTACATCCACAAATTGAATAATACTACAAATAAAAGTATTGAACTATCGAAAAGGAAGTACATACTTGAATAACTCCAAAGGAGGCTAAAAGGGGATTTAAACTTATATTCTTCCTTTTAGTAATAAAGTAGTAAAGTAGGGTAAAAAGGGGGTGTAAGCTTATTAACTTCTATTTTATCAATATATTTAAATTTGGGTCATTTTTAAGAGCTAAGATACTTCTCTACTGGTTTAGTAACTTTAATAAACCAGTAATCTGTCAATCATCCAATTCTAGAGTTAAAGGACACAGTGCACTTTGTCAGTTATTATTGCATGATTCTATAACATATAATGACGGTACGGTATGTCCCATTGTAACTGTGACGGATTTGTGCGTTAAGGATTTTCCTGGGGAAGGAAAACATGTAGTGACGTTTTTTTCACTTGCGCACTAGATGACTTATTATAATTCACAGTTGCGGCCCCAATTACAATCCAAGATACGCCCAAATCCACATCGGCGTGAGCTCGGGTCCAATAGCTAAAGCACGCGCTGTGAAGTGAAAGTGAATAGCGCGCACGTACGTTCGGCCCGCAGCCCCAATAAGACGACACCGCCGTCCGCATACTTCAGCAATTACCACGAGGAAATCAGCACTGTTCCGCCAAGTCGCTCCCAGAACCCTGGCTAAAGAAGCCGCTGAATAGGTTTACATACTATAGTTTTTAATAATTCCTTTGTCTGTCTTAAAATTGCGCTTTTCTTTCTGCAATAGCAACAGCAAATTATTGCATTGCACAACTTTACACGACATCGGCAATTGAGGTTATCTTTAAGACCTATTTGCACGGACAAATAAAAAAATAATAAACCTACATCCAACCTCCAACCAACCTGAGCATCCAACAAGTTGACCGAGAAACTATTCCTTATTATCCTCGCGGGATATCAAATGAATGTACTTCCAACCCTGACCCCGAGGTTGAAAAGAGCACATACACCAAACCGACCTTAAAGAGCTATAGATTATAATAGCTAATATAGGCTTTTCTACATTTATTTGGTTCCGGTTCGAAGTAGATTGTGGATTTGAGCGTTGCGTAACGAACGATTAGTAACGTTTTTAAAACAGTGATCACCGTCTCGTCTATTACATGCTTACTTTTTGATTTGTATTTATTTGCGTATTGTATAGCTATGCGTGTGGATGTCTCAAATAAAATGGAAAGTACTATTAGATTCAAGTTCGAGTACGGGTTCGAGAAGTTGCAAGCACAAATTTAAAAGTTTCTATACCCATAATGCGTTTAGTTTCTCATAAAAAATAATAATACCTATATTAAAATACTATAAATTAACCAAATCATGTAAGAATAAGAATATTAATCGACTCGCCAGTACACAGATAAGCCCTAAGAGGCTTCCGTGTGCGGCAAAATCATTGTAAAAATAGATTAAGTGTTTTGGAAATAAATAAAAAAAAAAAAAAAGTTATGCGTAAAATTTACAATAGTTAAATAAATCCAAGTAAAAAGCAACGTCCACGTAAGTGGCCAACAGTCAAGTGACGTCAATGTTAGTATGTAAACAGTAAACTGCAAGCCATGCGATTAAAGTTAAGTGAACAATCGAAAGAATAATCGATGGTGATAGTCTTAGACGGGCAGTATATAAATACATACATAGATTACACTGAAATAAATTTTGGAAATTATTACATTCAAACGAGGTTACACAGGTGCTTTTAATGCTCTCAGACAAATGAAATCTAAATTGCATGTTTTGTCCGTATAATTATAGTTTTGCAATTTAACACATTTTTTTCAGACAAGGCCTCCATAGAGTAGGCCAAGTTTATCGCTAGACATAAGACGTTAAAAACAATAGGCCCGTATTCGAGATCTTTATGAACTGAACGTAGGTACAACAGGTCGTCCTTGTAGCGAGTGTAAACACTATTGTTTGATCACGTGGCTGCTGCACCCATTATGATCTGATAAAGGGGGTTCACGCCAACACACCTTTGTTCCATAGCTACTTTGGCAACAATGTCTGTCATAGAAACGCCTATTCTACTTCTTTTGAATTAATCCCAATGAGGCCCGATCAAAATAATTGACAGACAAACAGTTTTGTTAAGTAATTTATAGGGATTTTATTGAAAATTATGTAAATAAATTAAGTCAGTGTCACGTCATGTCACGTTTCAAGTCAAACAAGGTTCTAGGGAAGGTTACATGAACAAAATCTATAATGAGCAATACGGAGAAATCGCCAATCGACTGATAACCTTCAGTAATCAGTCAGGCATTACAAGATGAGTAAAATGGCCGGGAAGCAAAACCTAGATGAAGGTTAACAAGAAGTCGAGCTATGGCTAGATTATCATAAATTGATGGTGTGGCTATACATCTGATATATGTAAATACCATAGAACTCCTTGAGGTAAATGGCCTGAGTTTTATTCTACACGAGGCTGTTACAAACAACGGACGAAGTTTAATTCAAAGGATATCGTATAATCATAAAAATAATTTATATTCATCTCGTAAGAGTTATCTTTCAAAGCATATTTTTTCGTTTAATACAAAATCGAATCCTGTTTTCAAGGACCGCGATAATGTTCCGTAAACCGTTGGTGAAGGTAGTAAGTGTTGGGAGGACAACGACCTGACCGAGTCAAGACGTATTTCAACTAACATTGTGAGGAACATTCAATTTTACAATGCAGAACATTGGGTTCAATGTACATAGAAGGATGATTCATTAGATGCAGAGATAACATTTAATGCTAAAGTTAGTGATAGGTATTGTATTATTCAGAAAACTAATGCGAATAGATATTTCCAACGGTTAATACATTATTTATATCCTCTTAATTTGATATTTTAATCTCCAAATCAATAATTGTGAAAAGCTTCGGAATTATTAGTGGAGACTGGTCTGCAATGCCTGTTCAAACATTATCGCAAAAGGGGACAACGGCCGTCGCACCTGTGAGGTGCAATCCACATGTGCCCACTAGCGACTGGAACTGTTGCTATTTTTACACACTCCACTCTATCTTATTTACTATTCTGGTCTGCGACTCATTGAATTGTGGTTATTATGTGTAAGTTGGATATGTGCCAGCGAGTCTCGGACCTAACACACAGCTACAGGGATATTCGAGGAATGATGGCGAAGCGTTTTCAGAGAACAACGGTTATCCCGAAAATAATATCCTTAGGAACATAAGAAACACAAAGCCAAGGTTGATCCACTATTAGTCTTATTAAATAGAGTGCTATAAATGGCAACTATCTGCATAATGTGTTAAGTTATTTCGCATAAAAGAGCTGTGATATTTGCAATATAGATTACATATTCAATCATTTGATTGCTATTAGTTAAAATAGGAAAATATTGGAGCATGACATTTTAGATTTCGAATAAGGTTGGCGAGGTCGTTTACATACGGTACGAGCAAGTGACTCTCGACGAGCAACAAGCGAAGAGATCACGTCAAACCGGCAAGCGAGTTGAGCGGTGGCAACAAGCAAACCGGTCGAAGGCGCCGGGCGTCGGGCGCGGGGTTTGACTGGGGACTAACACCTTGTAAACAAAATTGCATTAGCCACGTTTTTTGCAATGAGTGATCAGGTAAGACAGTAAGTTTTAAAAGATTAACACTTCTTGCAACTAACAGAACCAATCATGTTTACTAACGTTCTGAACTTAAATTTTGCACAGATTTATACAATGATATTTGAAACTAAATGTCAGCGAGGCCCATTCTAAAAGTTTAGACTTATCAGGAAACTACTGTAAACATGAGAACTTGAAGGAATAACAATAGTTTCAGCCAACGGCGTACTAATACAATGACACTGACTGACATGGCGGTTAGTTTATTCAGCTCCATGTTCGTGCTTGATCGGCCTAAATGGCGAGGCCGCCTTGAGTACGTGCTGCTGTGTGATCCGCGTACAATTTGTTTTTCGAAATAATTTAGGGTAAAAAGTTTAATAGACCACCGACCGCAGCGTCAAGCAGCAAATCGAAATCGACTAAGTGGGTCATCATATAATTTCGCAAGCGTATCGAGTGCCGCAAGCGTTAACTGGTACGCTTGAGGCAAGTCAAGGCCCGTTCAACGATGAGGCCCCGATCCTGATGATGGTGTACTGCTTCATTATACATTCTTACACATCTTAATATCTTTCTTATATTGAAGAATGACATACAAATAATATGTTTAAACTCCAGGTTAGAGCAAGATCGGCGCAGTGCGTTGTTAGCCTTCCTGTTCCAGTATATCCATTCACAAACATGTTTAAAACTTTTTTGATAACATGTCGTTCCTCTACGCACTTCTACGTACCTAGAAGCAGTATCAGAACGTTATGAATTAGTTTTTTATTTTTTTTCGCTTACTTATAGTTTTTTTGTTTATCACCAGCTTTTGATAATCCTTTTTCGTTTCATATTAGTTTCATTACTTGTAGGTTGATGATCCCATTTTGTTTTGTTCGTCTTTTCCGTAATAACACCACCAATCATTTGATATTCTCCAACTTTATAGTCTTTAGTAAAGTTTAAGCTGTTTTCGAAACACGTCAATTGTATGTTTACTCGTTGCAACCATAGCGATATGCACGTTGTTATTAATAAAATATTTCTTAACGTTCAATTGGAACGTCATTTGTGATAAGGTCATCGAATTATGTAAAATGTACAGAGAAGTACGTGCAAAGTAGACAATTATTATATCACATAAATTAGGAAACCTCAGGGGAAAAATTTGAATGGATATTAGTAACTTATCAAAACGATAAACTTCAGGCATCGTTAATTGCGAAATAAGATCGTATAAATTGGAGGGCAATTTCAAATGTTACACTGAACTTGACTTTTTACAAAGCGATTGTATAAACAAGGAAAAAATATTTAACTAATGTCTAATATGAATTTCATCTCTTTGAGAATACAATTTGTGGACTTGGGGAAGTTGTTAACCATTAGTATATTATAGATAACATATTTGATTGCTTTAGGGTATTTCTCTATTTAACTGGGATTATATATTTCTATGATATTTTAACTATAATATAAATTGATAATTTAACTATAAATTGATTTTAATATGTTGTTTTTCTTCAGAAAATATCCATTACTACCGTACATGTGTACTTTAATATTGCCAGAACCAATAACTGTACCCGATCTGATGGACCCCAGTTGTTATAGTTACTTTAATACAAGATTTATAATTGCCTTGTCAAATTATAATACCATATGATCACAGGTAGATAGCGTATCTTGGAAAGCTATTTTTAAAAAACTCATGATTAACGCAATCAAAAGCTTGTGAGAAATCGAAAAGTGACGCGCCATAATATTTATACTCTTTATATTTTAATTTACTTTTCATCTGAATCGGACTGTATATGTGTCTGTCCTACGTCCTTGGCTCTTTTGACAGTGCGTTTATCTTCACCGTTTGACATTACCAGGAAATGAACCTTCTTGGTCTATCGAACCAATTTTTAGGTAACTTTACTCTTAGTTATTGAAGGCTTAGAAAACATTACTTCTTACTAATAATGCTCGCGTCTATACAACGATAACTTGTACATATATAATAGCAAATTACTATATAAAATGACACTATCCATCCCTTTAAGTTTGTATTTAAGTAGAACTCAACTCACCCCTTCATTTCCGGGTAGGAACTGTATTTTAGGTTTTGCCAATCTGTCCTGAAAAAGAGAAATAAAGAGAATTAGTATTATGGAAATATTTTTTTTCATCTACCTCACAGCGTATCGAGTTCGATCCACAAGTCAGGTCACCTACTAAAATAGAGGCCTTCGCATTTAGATTTAGATTACTCAGGCTTTGATTATAACGATATTTTCCACGCGGACGAACTCGCGGGCAAAAGCTAGTCTAATATATTTATGGTTTCTGAGCTACGAATAAATAATGTCGTTCCGAGACGTTTATTATAATATACTCTAACCTATTTGTTTTTTTTTATTAATATGTTTAATGTAAAGTTACAATTATATGATGCTATAGATCCATGTACAGGCGTTAGTGTGGCAAAATACTAGGCACTAGTTATATTATTTGTTTATTTACTGCAAAGCACAATGAATAATTGAATGACAATACACTGTCGTGAGAAATATTTCAAAATTAATTTACATAGACAGGAAAATATGTGAAGATGTGAGACGCGTTTGTAGGGGTTTATAAGGTAAAGTTTGTTAGTCAAGCAAATTTGTAAAATTCACAGGGAGTAATGTCGATTCATAAAGGCGACGAATCATAAATCAATATACCTTCTACAATAGCTAAATGAACAATAGAACTCATATTAGCAGAGAATTTAATTATGGAACGGTTGTCATTTCTGTCGACTGCCTCTTTGGTCTAGTGGTCCCAATCGCGACTGCTATGCTAGAGGTCTTGGGTTCGATTCCCAGGTCGAGCAAAGTGTTATTGGGTTTTTCTATGAAATTCTCAGTAGCAGCTCGGAGTCTGGATTTGTGCCCGGTGAATGGCAATAGGCTCGCCCCCTATTACATGGGACCCAAACATACCGGCGAACTGTGGGTGTACATTAAGTGCACCTCTGCCTAACCCTTCGGGGAATACAGGCGTGATGGTATGTTATGTTATGTTATGTCATTTCTTCGCTTACATTAATTCTATCATAAACTGTAAGTATCAGATCGATAAGAAATTGAAAACGAATAGTTTTAACGCTTCTTGGCTTAAAAAGTAGACAAAGCAAACATTTTACTAAGATGCGACACTGTCAGTACGATCTTGTATTGTATATTTTTTAAGAGTAAAATATTTCTACATAATTACACTGCATAACCTAATGAAACGTTGTAATTAGACGACAAGAAGCCAAACTAGTTGGGCAACGAGTCGGGTTGGCCACAATAAGCAAGTGTCGGTAAGTCTTGGCGTTGCACAACCGGCGATGGTCGAACGCGAGAAACATAACTAGGCTGGGCGGCAGTGCTGTGCTGATGATGTAAACTTAAAAATTGCTTTACTTACTTACTTAACCACTAAACTCAATGTGAAATTTAACTAGTTGCATTGCCGTCTAGACTCGCAGCGGAGCGGGAAGGGATGACCCGGAACTTGCAGTGGTTAGCATCTGTGGCCGTGACTCGGATCTCTCCAGGGTCAACCAATTACTATGCCAATATGAGAACGATTTTTTACACTAATGACATACACTTTTATAGTCATAAAATAGTACCTATTTGAAAAATGTACACTATGTAAATGTTGTAAATGCGATAAGAGAATCGCCTACTTCGATTATGATCGAAATGAGTCGCGAATGTCAAACCAGTTTTAACAGGCAAGGTCATACGTTCAAACTTAAAATACCTATACTGATATAAACTAAAACTCTAATCTTAAATTTAATACCTCCATAGGTTTTTAAGTCGGCTTTTAGTTCACATCTAATAATGTTGTGTCAGCAATTTATTTATTGTTTTAATCCAGGCAGGAAAAAGAGCGTCATTTCAAGATAATGACAACATTAGGATCAAGTGATAAGGAATTGAAATAGATAGTGGTGAAAAGCAAAATAACAATATTGACAGTAGCTGTGTGGTCGTATTACACAGAATATAAATTGTGTTACTTGTTAACTTTCGTAAAATCAACAGATTTATTATAAACAATCTGTAGTCGATAAAGAGATAAGTTGTACCTAAACTACATATAGTAAATAAGTAGGTATAATTTGGCGAGTAAAAAATACAAAAGCAATTTTGGCCTTGCGTTGAATTGCTGCGTTGTACGGTGTGAGGCAATAAAATACCTGCACAAAGTGACCTTAGCGGAATATGCCGGTGACCTTTAGCTAACTACAAAACTTTTACAAGCTTACGTTTTTAGATTAGAGAAAATCAAAAATCAGTAACTAGGTACCTGCTTGCCTTCAGTAATGGTACAAAAATAGAAAATTTGCATATGATTAATATTCATTACAAACCTGAAATAGCACGATAAAGATAATGTCATTTGTTACTTTATGAGAGTTCAAAAAGTTTAAAAATATTGTTTGAAATAAGCTCTCACAATCATGATCCTAAATTCTGAATTTATCTTAACTACTTACAATTTGCTAACGAACACGCGCCAAAATGACACTATTTTTTTACTGTAAATTATTGGGCTTATTAATTATTAACGTGACTACATAATTTGACGATCCATGATACTTATTGTACGAGACAAGAATGCGTCAAATCGCGAAGCGGGGCTTTCGGAACCGTTGTACGAAATATTTCGATCAAGACCCAACTTGGCGACACACATACTTGAATAACAACACGGTTTCCAACACCACCTTATTAGTGGTCGGTTGGGCCTTAAGTCAGTATTATTTTTAACATTATTTTAAAACGTAATGCAGGAATGAAAGGAAACAATACAACAGTTGAAGAAGTAAAGCAGTACAATAAAAATCGTCTTCAAATATACGCCATGAAAGGATGTTCCGTTAAATAATTTATTATAATATCCAAAGTGCCTGGGCGCCTACCTGAGCCACGGAATCCGAGAATTATAAAATGAAAGTTGTTCTTGTCTACATAGTTTGTGTTACGTCGTCTAATACTACTACTTACATATTTATACATACATATTTTTTCTTGAATAAGAAGTAAATGACTAAAATAAGGAGTTTCACGATTGTAACCAGCGCCGTCGCAATTGTCTAATCTGAAATAACATCAAACATATTTTTTCTTATTTGACAAATAGCTGAACTTGACTGAAACTATTTAAGTGCATTTATTTAGATATTTCAGTTCCGTGTCGTATAGAATATTAGATGGCGACCTCTTGCTCTAATTTTACGACATAATTACTTCCTTTCAATTTAAAATAGCCATTTAATAAAATAGCCACAGAAACTAATCTGACGCGCAACGTCTTTGTAAGATAGCCAAGGCTTTCTTTTATATGTATTGATAATAGGATCTATCATCGTTTTCCTTTTTCGGCGCTCATTGCAATTTGTTTGTGCGTATTGCGTACACAATATCTAAAACTATTAAGAGATTAAATATTTTTCTGCATAAACATCCATATCCATACTAAATCGCTTGTATTAATCCGGAGGTAGCTTAAACTTGATTTATTTTATTGAATTTTGGTAAAAGATTAGTATAGACTTATAGAGATAGATTGAACGTTAAAAGAACTACAAATCATAGACGTCCAACGTTAAAAGAAAAATCCTACATTTTGTCTTAAACAGGACGCGAGTGGAATTACTGGCAACGGGTTGTTAAATATACTGATAAACTAAATAAAAATAATTTTCTGTTAATATTTAATAAGTAATACGCCTGTGAAGTTAAATAGATTTGCATAATTCATTATGTAGTAATTTCAAAGTTCACAGGTGGTCTAATATAGTCTTGGCACTTGCGATTTTGCGAGATCCCCGTGGAAATAAACTTCACCGAAGGCTTGTTTACATTTTGATTAGTATAACTTAACAGAAGTTAGGCCTTAGAAATATGAGTACAACGATCGTTACCGATGCGTAAAATTACTTTTAACAAAAAAGTTAAACCGCCTTCAAAAAATAATAAAATAATTTTGTCTAAAACAGTTTGGGAAGTCGGTGACTTCTATTTGAGTGGGTTTTTTATTTTCGCCACCGACTTCCCAAACTGTTTTAGACAAAATTATTTTATTATTTTTTGAAGGCGGTTTAACTTTTTTGTTAAAAGTAATTTTATTTTGTAATTTTTAGTGGAAAGTTTGTTTAGAAGTACTTGTTAGCCAACTAAACGCACTGCTCCAATAAGACAGCGATGTTTCGGAGTAAACGATAATATCATCGATGTACACAAATTTTAGATTTTTGTTGATATTTTCAAAACTGCTTAACCGATTTCGATAAAATTTGAACGGGACCACCTCTGAAGTATAACCTACCAAACAAAAAAACAATCATTAAAATCGGTCCACAACTGGCGGAGATATCGCGTAACAAACATACAAAAAAAAAAAAAAAAAAAAACATACAGACGAATTGAGAACCTCCTCCTTTTTGAAGTCGGTTGAAAATATGCTCTTATGTGGACCATGTTCAATTTCTTAAACATTGCCCGTATAAAATAATTTGGCTTCAGTGGAAAAAAAATTTTTTTGTCATTATAAAAGCATTCACACCTGTGTGCTATTCAGTCATATCTATATTGGATTTTATGCTTCGAATCTTCATTAATATTCTGTCTCATTATGTGGTAAATTATATTATCTCGAATTGCAGTTAGCTACGTAGATTGTGCAGTTAAGATCAAGGCCATGTTTATGTTATTGCAATCTAATTTCAAACTTCAGTTCAGTTCAGAAAATTCTATGATAATAATTTCACTGTCGTTTAATAATGCAATTGTAATGTCCTTCTGTCGAAGGATGTCTTCGGGAGGATAATAGTACAAGGTTAAGTCGGACTCTTACGGATTAAAAACACACGGCCATCTATAACAATTTGTATAGAGCTACAAGATCTCCAATGAACGCACCCCTGTGCTTTGCATTTGGTACGTCATAAAAAGAATGCAGCATTATTATGCTGCCATCTTGGGATACGAACGCCCCAAGTTGTTCTCAGCGCCCGAAACCAAATCTTGAATAACTGTCTATAATATTCTGACGAACCCTAAATGTATGTGGAACTGGATACTGAAGGAAACTTATAATGTATTATGAATTATTAGTGATAACAACTTTCTGCAGTAAAGCTTCTGACGCTTGAAGATTATTGTGTTACTTAATTGGTTGTCAGGTACCTATTATCATTTATATTGGTCAGTAGAAGAGGTTAATTATATTGTTAGAAATAAGACCTAGATTCTTCTATTTTGATCGTATGAGTATTTTTTTTTGTTTAAGGTATGAATATGCCGATGACCAATTACAAATTAATTAATAACGTACAATACTTAATGAGGAATCAAGAAAAATGACTTCGTTATTGCCACGTTTTGTAACTTAACATTATGTACGACAAAGATTACTCTAACCACAACAGTAAGCTACTCAATTTCAATATTAACGAACTACATACGTCTATTGTACCTACGTGGACTCCACCATAAGGTTGTCGTCCCTTATCCGCCCTATTTCTAATCGTCCGTCCTTTTCTAGGGCACGTTGCTGTCACTTTTCAAAGGGCGGCGTACCCCGTCGTAAATGATAGCAACCTTCATAAAAACATCACATGATTCGTGGATCTATTTCTCCATTTTACTACCGTTTTACGTCTTTATGGGACCACTACCCATGAAGCTTTATGCCTGCTCAAACAATTAAGTATAACGCCCTCTGTATCGAGTTGCATCATGTAACACTGCGGCACTTGCTGCGAAGATTGGCTGACATTTTGCAAAACTGGTTTCTTCTAACTCAAGTTAGTTAACAGAATGTAAAGAGCGTATTACATGCAGTATTAACGAAGTAAACAATATTCAATTAAATAACCGAGGATAACTGTGCAGTAAAATATTCACGTTTTAATTAAAGTATGGCCTTTAGTAACGGAGCTTTTTACTTCAAGCGTATTTTAAGGCTAGACGGTCTATTTAATTAGTAATAATAAGGGTTATCTTACATTTACAGTTGACATATAATATTAACATCACATTATCAACCCATATTGTCCCACTGCTGGTTACGGGTCTCATCTCAGAACGGGAGGGATTAGGCGATAGTCCACCACGCTACTACGCTACGCGCCTACTGCGCGTTGGCAGATTACATACGACGTCAAGAAAAGCTATCAGGCATGCAAGTATTCTCACGAGGTTGTCCTTCATCGTTTAAGCGCGTGATAATTAATTATACGAACATGACTTTCAGAACAGAACTCGAGACCCTTGACTTGGTAGTCCAATGATGAAACACTGGGCTTTCACTGTACAAACATATTAACAAATCTGGTTCATTATAAAACAATTAATACTACATACATTGTTTTCATGATATTACTAGCTGTAGGGGAGCAGCACCACAACTACCTGAAGTCTTAATAAAGTATACCAGGAACAATAATTTTAAATCTAACGACTAAAATAGAACGAGGGGGCGGGCGGAGGGATTTCTCGAGAGTCTAACATCTGTTTGCAAGTAACTACTTAGCAAGGGACAACCAGGTGCCAAGGCTCGGGGGACCGAGGGTGCGACGACCTCGAGCCCTATTGCTCGTGTTCATCGTCACGCAGACGTCACCACATCTATCACACACAAATATTGACCCTCATCTAATCAATTTAAAGATCAATTTTAAATGGTTTACTACTAATTGCAAGAAAACTGCCAATTACCTGTACTTTAGTCTTGCTAAATCGATATGTATTGTAACCTAATATTGCATTAATAATAGGATACGAGTTTTTTTAGATGTTCACTAGTAAATTACTTTCATCATAGCAGCCGCCCGTAATTTTTATTTAACTACTCAGATGACCCTGGTGTCGAAGCAAGATGATAAAAAAAATATACATTGTTGCCAAATAGGTAACGTTACGTTTCATTTAATTAGCAGATTTTGACTTAAAAAAGTAGATTAAGTTTATTTTACGTTATGTAACATCTTAAGTTTAACGGCGCACTACGGACAGTGTCTATCATTAATTAATTATTAAGACGGTACGAAAAGAGAAGTATTTTATATTTAAGTAGGTTGCATTTCAATTACCTACATACATAAAAAAAAAAAATTGCAGTTGATTTGTCCCAAAACCTTTAGGGCATTTCCGCAGAGTATTATACATTTGAATAGCTTTGCATGTAATATATTGTGATATATTCTGATGATTTGTGATAAATCTAAAGAAAAAAATCAGTAACGACAACAATGCAGTTTTTATCAAAATATATTTAAAATTATGGCCCGTCTTTGAAAGTAATTTTTTGAGGAACTTGTTACAGGTAACAAGGCCAATAAGTAGAGTATAAAAATTCCAAAACTACAAAAAGAAGTGATCACATCGAAGCTAATTGCCTACCTGAATGGTTTTCATGACCCATTTATCAAATAAAATTAAGGAGCACCTCGATATGACATGATATTTGGCCAAAAGGTTATCTAGGAAGAAGTTGGTAAATTATTTCGGTAGTAGTTAGCCCCCACTGAAATTAAGTAATGATATCGCATGATCGCACTTGCCTTTTTAATAAAACGTTATACTTTTGAAAATAGGTAAGTGTAGTGTGTAGTAACACTCTTGTGGTTTTTTTTTTAATTTTCCATTTGAAAATAAAAGCTAAATTTATAATAACTTTTTGAATTTATCAACTTCTTTACCCGTGTTCTTATTTTTACGCTTCTGCGTTACCTATTTACTTAATTTAATTATCTATATTGTTATTATTAATGAAATTAAAAAAGAGTTACCAAGAATAGTTTTACCAAAGCTATTTATTTTTCTGGCATCGATAGTGTAAATATAGCATAGGTACATTTTACCCTACAGTGTGGATATCCGGTACAGATACCTACTTTAAAGGCACGTGACAACATACGTAGTTCCGTCATGCGTTGACTATTCACTTCCATAAATTCTAATTAAACTGAAATTTGATCTTAGTAGCATAACTGCAAAATGGACTAATAAAGTGCTAAGTGCTTATTTCTTTTTAAACGTCTATGATTCATACAATAAACGCAAAGGTTCTTATAAACGATGCACTGGACACTCATTCGGCAGCGTTACAAAAGTGATTCATGGTTTTCAATGGGATTCTATGCACAGGAAAAAAGGCCAGGTGGCACGCTTACAAAGCAGCAACAAAAAACGGCCACCAAACCTGCCGTTTATCACTGGAGTGTGAGGGAATTTAAATTTTGGCAATATAAAGAGAATGTTCATAATCGTTTAGCAAAGTTGAATAATAGGTGCCCGTGATCTTAGGCCGACACAAAATAAATGTATCGTTGTTAAACACGTGCATGGCTAGGGATTGGGAAATCATAATCAGGTGGGCGAGCAGCTTTGGGCGACGTCACAGAATTGTTTAATAATATCGGCTCAAACGTTATAGTTTAATTTAGGAACTTTGGGAATATAAATAAAATAGAGATACTTTTTAAGTTTCTACTATAATTTGAATGTATAAAAATACACATAATATTTAACGTCGAGTTGTTACCAAATAAATTCGAATAATTTATTACTGACTCAGACTAGTAATTACTGATTTGATTATAAAGAATTTGTTCTTAATTTATAGCATAGTGATATTAAGCTAAACGCAAATGATTTAAGAAAGTATTATACAAATTATATTGAGGGTATTTTAATTGAATAGTATTCAAATATAGTGCAGATTATTTATCACCGCAACTGTACTTTGGGGGTAGAGGGGAAACTAAACTTGGCTTAAAAATAAAATCCACTCTCGAACCCCAGAGGGTCGAGAATAAACTAGGGGTTATATATATAGTTAGGGGTCCAGTGGACACATTATATATGGGGGGCCAAGGGGCCAAGAGTGGACTAAACGCTCGAAACCCAATAACACTGCTTTGCATTGAACCCAGACCTCTAGCGCATCAGTAACCCTTAGGACAACTAGACTAATGAGCTGGTTCAGAGATTACCTCTTTCTCAATGAGATACACGCATTTAATACTTACGTAAGTACCTACTTATTAACATTTTATTTTACACAATGGTGTCTACATCTCTGGTTTTAAATTCTCCTGTCGCAGGTCTGCTGGAAGAGATTTCCTTGGAAATAAGCTGTACCTTTGTACTTTATAGTCCTATGTTTTTATTTAGGTACTTTAAATGTGAAGAAAGTTCTAATATCATTTTTATGGGATAGGGGGCAAATGAGCAGACATAGCAAGAAACACGAAAACTCAAGCTATAGTTAGGTGGATAGGTAGCCAAATTATTAATCAAGTAATTAATGGAAGTATTAGCATTAAATTGTAGTAACAATAAGTTTCTCTTGGAAACGGTTGAGTAATTAGGTATGTACTAAGTACCTAGTTTGTATTTATGCAAACTTCTTGCAGGCAAAACGCCTGGCAGATCATCATCTATGAACAACCTAATGAAAGGTAACCAACCAAGTAGAAACTAATGAACCAAGTTTGAGCACTGGAAGGACTGACAGAACCTACACTTTTGTCAGTCTTTGCTTATAGTGCTCGTAGTTGGTCTTTCACGAAACACCAAAAGTCAACACTTGGGGCTTGTAAGCGAACAATGGAGCGCAACATCTTAGAAGTCCGGTTATTAGACCGTATAAGGAGCTGTATACTGCACCCCAAAGATCGTCGGTCAGAAAGTTGGGTCATTAAATTGGGCTGGTCTTGTGGTCAAAACTCACCACTGAGAGGAGCCCATACAATGTTAGACCACATCGCAGTAGGAGAAGGCCAGAAGGATATGGTGGGAAGATCTAAACCTTTATTGGAAGTATTGGCCGCAGATAGCTCTGAGTCAAGAGGAGTGAAAGGAGGGTCGCCGTCGCCCTGCAGTGTGACAATGTTACATAGGCAGCAAGTTATGGCACTGTAGACGTTTACGTTTTGGGAAAACTGTAACGTTACAAAGAACATTCGCATAATTACAAATGTTTATATATATTTAAACTTACTAATTACTTATTTAGTAGAACAGTATAAGTAAATTGCAGCTACATTTTACATGTTTTTGTAAAACGTTGACGTCATTAATAGCTTATTCTGTAAATTCGCGTCTTTTGTGCGTATAAAGCATATTTCGAGTTTTCCTTAGTTCCTTGCGTAATAAACTAATAAGAAAATAGTTCCGAGTGTCATGTCCGGCGATCGAATGTTCAACGTTCCTATAACCACAAGAAGCTTACAGTCGTTCAATACAACTAATATTTCTAAACACTTGTGTTAATGTTAGCAGTTTTAAATATAGTGGTGATGTCTTAGGGTTGATTGTGTTACTAGAAATATTATTATTATTGTTGGTAAGGTCTATTGTTTTGTACCTACGCTATTAAACGCGACAACTGGAATTTAGTTAAGAAAAAACTAGGTAGGTACTGCCGTAATATTGACTTTCTTCAATAGTTTTTTATTTCTGTTATCTATTCGTGTTATTATGGTCCAGGTGGAATACCTTAGAGAGAAATGAGTTAGTAGGTGACCCAAGCCTTAGATCCTATCGCGGAGGAAGGAAACCTCACTCCCGAAACCCCAGCGGTTTAGTGTGTAGGTCACCCACTTTGGGCGACTAACCGACTAAATCCACAAGGATTTCCACACCCAAAAAAGGCCCAACATCCTGCTGCACTGGTTTGTACGCCCGGATACACATCAAGCTATATAATATATCCAGTTTACGCTGGTCTTTTATTGCATAGAAAGCCTACACAATACTAGATCAGCTTAAACTAGAATTGAAAAGCTTGATCTGTAGCTGTGTGTACCTACCTAACATCTGACACTGAGGTTTAGTAAATCGGATGTTGTTGTAAAACTTTGATCAGGAAATGAATTCTTCGAACATCTTGACGTGGGGCGCGTATATCAGCGCGTAAACAGAAGCCGCCACGACCTAAACATGTTTTTGCGTTATTTTTCAATTTTGATTAGCACTAAAATCATCGCAAACAAACAATATTATGCAATATGTCAGTAAATGTTATCTTTATCACTGGCAATACTTAGTATTGAACTTCGGACGTAATATTCATTATTCATACAATGTGAAGTTATTGCCATCATTAATCATAATTCTTAATGATTTGGAACTGTGAAGAGAGGGCAATAATATTAATTATTATAGAATCACAAAATCATCAGGGATCATCGGAAAATTATTCCGCATACGAATATCGAATTTGGTAATTAGCTTACTTCATTAAATTAAAATATTATACGTAAGTATGATAGGTAATACGGTAACCACTCATACAAAAGAATTTATGAACCAAAATAATTATACATCATAGACTGCCTCAATAGTCTAGTGGCCCTAATTGCGACTGCTACGCTAGAGGTCTTGGGTTCGATTCCCAGGTCTAGTGTTATTAGTGTTATTATGAAATTCTCAGTCTCGGAGTTGTATTTGTGCCCGGTTAATGGCAATAGGCTCGCCCCCTATTATATGGGACCTAAACATACCGGCCAAACGTGGGTGTACATTAGTGCAAATCTGCCTAACCCTGCGGGGAATACAGGTGTGATGGTATATACATAATTATAAATAATTCAGCCAAATGAGTGACGACCGCAAATTTGTCGTTACTGTAAGTACTTAACAGTAATAATCAATAGATTTGTGTATTACAGTGACTGCAACCTATTCACAATTAACAAAAAATCAATTATGTAGTGTCCTCATTCTACTAATCACAGTGATTTTGATAATGATGCTCTATCAATGGTAATGAAACAGATGCACGTTAATGAGGTATCGTAAATCATATAAACGAGGTCACAACAATAATGTTACCTATGTAGGGACAACTAGATTATCTTTACAACTGTCAACAAGACATCTAATTTAATAGTTGAGAAACGTGATGATGAAAACAGTTTTATAGAAATAAACTCTAAATAAAATGTAGTGAGTACATAATTATGTAAGACAATTTAATTTGAGGCTGGTGGATTATGTATGACAGTAGTTTTTATTGCGAAATAAATTTAATTAGGTATTTGAATGAGCAAGTGGTTTATAATTTAAGAGTTAAAGCTGGGTAAAGATTTTTTATGTACTTATAAGTAATCCAGCAGCTGTTGGTACTTTCACCTGCGCGGGCGCCGCCCCAGCATTGTCATTGCGGCTATGCGCCCGATTCGCTTACCTAATATATACGAAGTTTGCGAAACTGGGCCCAAACTGCTAGACACGCGCGGAGCCTACTATTTAGATTTAGAAGCAATCTGATATAGGTAACGTGGAAATAATAAAGTCACTTTATTTAGTATAAATGAACCAAGCAAAGTCTAAGTTTTTTATTTATTTATTTAATCCGCAAAAAAAATTGGATGAACATTAAACATAAAAATAAACAGCCGGCTCTCATGTTTTGCTTTGTTGAAGGTGCAGGATATTTTTTTTATGTCAAGTTACCGGCAGGAAACACTGTTTGAATAAAACTCACTAGACTGGTTATTTTTTTTTGTGGGGTAGGTAAGCTGTCATTGTAACATCTTATGGGCATTGACTTTATGATCTTTAAACTATGTAGATACTTTCAGGCTGCAAATGGGTTTACTTTCTGCTTTGAGGTTGATACCTGAATTATTTTTCAAGCTACAGCTGTTATGTTTTTGATATACCTACTTAATTTATATTTTTTAAAGAAATTATACCTAATTAAACTTCCTTTGAAATAAAGGGTCAGTTTCAAAATTTACTTTGAAAGTTTTTTAGTATCAAAATATATTCATTGTTTATTATTATTAATATATGAATAAAATAAAATTTTATCTACTTAAGGGCAAGTTTTATTTTACTTTTATTAAATGGTGTGGGTGTACATCAGAACAAACCTTTCAGGGAAAATAGGCGTGATGGTTATTTAATGACTATGTTGGGTATCTTTTAGTTTTGACTCTACAAGAAATCTAACTAATCAATAAATGGTTAGGTGTATTTTGAGATTTCTACTTTTATAACCCCCTTTGGTCCTACTAGTTCAGGCTGAAGGGGCACAATTTAACTGTGATGTTTGACATTGCTTATGAATTATAATAACTTTCACCAGTCACTGAAAGTAGTCTATTTTTTTACTTATGACTAGCAATATGTTCTACTTTAATAAACCTTTGTTTTATTTGTCAATCTTGGTAGGTATCTTACATACAAAGATTAACAGAAAACTTAATTTCCTTTTCACCTATGTTTATACTAGTCCTAGTTAAAATTAGTAAGTATTTTAATTCATTGCTTCCATGTTTACCTAGTAAATAATTATTTGAATTTGGTGCCTACTTAAGCACATTATATTACCATAATATCAACATTTAAGTGTCAGTTTCTAAGATACAAACACAAAACCCTTACTGCTGTGAAAATATCCCAACAGTAAGTAAAGGTTAAATCTTATAATTTTTATAACAACAATAAATATGATTCATTATTTTTATTCTTATCAATAAAAATATTATAAATATGAAATTATTATCAATAATATCAATAAATTAATTTTTGTTGATAAGAATAAAAATAATATTTTACTTAATTATAAAAAAACAAAATCCCTTTCTACAAATTAAGTGTTATAATTTTTAAGACTTTCATTCTAGTTCAAGTACAATTAGTTCATTTAGGTACTACCATTAATAGAAATGAGAGAGGGACCTTCAGAGGGTCAAAATTTTTCATAATTAGCTCTATTTTGTTTACTTCTTTCTCAATTTTGAATTTGGACTAACAGTTTTGTGCTAAAGTCAACATTACTTCCTTGCAATATTTGCTTAATACTCAATAGATAATTATGATAATATACAACTGGTTCTGTGAATGGTGATAGCATCTACAGGACTACAGGGCATGTCAAAGACTGATCACTGATTGACTATTTGGTGGGTTAATATGTTAGCATTGGCTACAGTAATAGTCAGTGGTACAACAATATACAGCCAGGCAATAAGCTCTTAAGGAGGCTCAATGTTCTAGATCCAAACTTTGAAGCCTTAGGGCCATTATGATCTTGATGATACTTCAATATGTTTCAAGGGCCAAAACTGTTTTAATTTTTCTGCCCTTAACTATATTTCTAGACTAGTCGCAAAGTGCGCGACCTAAGCTGTGGCAGGCCGGATTGATGGCACTGGCGGGTCCCCCCTGTTCTAGATAAGCATTTATAATTGTGTCCCATGATTTCGTTCACAGTCCAAAGAACTTTGTGAGACAAAAAGCCTAGGTAAGGAAGGCCTCAGGATGCAATCTGCCTCCTTACTGATGTTTTTATTTATTTATTCATAGTTTAAGGTCGAAAATGTAACAGGCAATTAATATTAGGATTTCCATTTAGGTATAACATGAGTTTAGGAATACTCCTAATACCTAGTCAAAAAGCTTACACAAGTTAACCATACGGTTAACTTGTGTAAGCTTTTTGACTAGGTATTCATTGATGAAGATTTAATACTTATTCTGGTTATGTGTGAAACCAAATAGGTACAATACTCAGCCTAATCATCAAGTGACCACAAAAAGGGCTGCCAAGTAAGATGTTGGGTTGAATTTCCAGGTTGGGCAATGTGTTTCATCTATTAAATTCTATGTAGCAGCTATGGGTTTGTAATTTTATATGTTCTATATAGCAGGACACTGTATTCTTTCATCTGTTCTACATAATAATTTATAGGGGGCAAGTCTAGGTGGTAATCAACTTGTAACTTGATGACCCAGATAAAAGACTTACAATATGCAAGTAGGTTAGTGTTAATAGGTATAAAAACTCACCTCACCAGAAGGAAGTGAGTGACTTTCTAAGGATAGATATAGGTGGAATTCAGTGAATGTAAACAATGTCATTTATTAGTACATTAAAGGTGTAACAAACATCTAGTTACCTAAAACAAATATATATTTAATTGCACACCTACAAGTTTTGACATTCCTTCTAAGTTTTATTCTTTATTTTAGTTCTTAGTTTGAGGAATATCGAAATATAGATTACTTACTTGAAAGGTAAGGAATTATTTTAGTCTTTATAAAATAAATTATTTATAGAGGATGTTAGTGACTAAACCAACGAATTTTAAAGTAAGATATCTTAATGTAAACTTAAAATGCTTGTGATAGTTTCTTAGACAAACAGGATGTGAATATTGTATTAAAGTGATTTTGATACCAATATTTGATAATTAGATGTTTTTAAGTATGGAATAATATTTGTTATTTTAGTAAATAAATGAGTCTCTTACATGAGAAGATATATTTAGAATTTAAATTGATAATTACTCTACCATAACATTATGATTAAGAAACATACAGCGCCATCTTTTGTCATGATATAGTACTAAGTAAAGAATTGTTGATTACAGCTAAGAAAAACCTCTTACCTTGAAAGTATAATCTTAAGCAAATATAATGTAGTTGTTTTTTATTTTATTTACTACTAAGCACTGTCTAGGCCCATATCCAGATACTATGCTATGATAGCAGCAATATAACTATGTCCTTACTTAGGGTGGTAATCCAATTTTAATTTTAGAATTATGCAATCCAGTAAAGGTTTAGATTAATTAAGTTACACATTTCTTGACGCAATAAGAAACAACTGGTAATAATGATAACTATTGCATGATTCTGAATTTAGAAAATGATCTATCCATTTCCTAAATTTCATCATTGAGTTTCTGTAAAATCATGAAATCCATGTAAATTCTTAACTTGTCTTAGTATGTAGAAGTATTTATGGTATGATAGATTTTATTTAAAAACATCTAAACAACAAGAAACCTTAATTTTTGCTGCAATCTGAATCTTTACTATGGCCCTAGTTTTAGATAGAGATCTAAAAACACTTTCAATATTAGTTGTATGAAACATGATATGTTGGAAACTTTTTCATAAATTGTTTAGAAATAGTGTAACAACATATTTCTTAAAAAATATATATATATTTCCACAACTAGACCACTTACATTCCTTTATAAAAAAAATTTAGTTCTGTAGTAGTAATTCTAATGCAGAACTGATTGTAAGTACTTAATTGTAAGTATTTAATGCACTAATTTTCATACTCAATTATACTATTAGAATCAAGTAAACATCGACAAATATTGCGTGGTGTTTTTCCAGTAGGTAAACCAGATAAGTAAAACTTACTTGTCTTGATTGTTGTTATTCAGAATTCAATTGGTATCTTTCTCTCGTAGGGGCTTAAATATCTAAACGACAAACGATACCGAGTCAAAAAGTAACGATTGTAACATAACTCCACGGTAAACGTCGAATTCCGCAACAATAAGTCCGAATTCTCTAATTATAGCCGTATGAAATGTAAATCTGTGAAAATAACAGAGCAAATTTTCTACATGTTGACGTGGCGTGACATTGGAGAGGAGTATGTATCGTAATGCTACCTACATAAACTTGTTTTGAAGCCAATTATCATAATTAGAAAACTGATTTGTTGGAATAAACTTCTATATTTGCAGTTTCATTTCAATTACTGTAATATAAGTATGGCGCCTGACATTGTTGGCTTATCTTTATTTTGGTCTAACAATATGGCGATTGGACTTACCCTATTATTCCTAAGGAAGTCTTCGATAGCTTTCAGCGCTGAATCCGTTAATTTCACAAACACTAGTTCCTTGTTTTCTTTATAACTAGACTCCGATGATAACCCATACTGAACACCTGCTGGCAAGGCCGCCATTTCTTATTCACTATTCGCACTGTGGACCAGCTGACTCCTTTGCTAGTCGTCACGATTCATATCATTCACACATTTTCTTAACCGTAATCACAAATTCACAACCTATATAAAATTATAATTACAACAACAAAAGGGTTTTAGAAGTCCAAATTAACAATCTTTTTGTAACCCCATCGACTCGGCCTTTGTTGGCAGCGCTCTTAGTCTGCAAGGCCGCACTGACTGTCATGCGCAATGGCGCTTTTGACAGGAAACGCGAGCATTCACTGCGACACTAGCGCCAATTTGCAGTTGGTAACAAGTATTTTGACCTGTAACTAACTTCAGACATGTCAAAATTTACAATATTTTTGTATTTTTTTCTCATTAACAAATGAAAATCTGTGATTTACCGATATAAAACGAATAATGAGTGATTACTTTGTCGTTTTAACTCTAATTTAGACACAATGAGTTTATCTTAGATACTTTTTGATTACACTTAAGTTTAGAGGTTATGTTTCATCTAGTTTCGTAAGACAACTCACTTACGTGTTATTACTTCTCGTATCTATCTCATAAGTATAGTTCATAAAAATATTTATGGTTATATGTCTATTTATTGATAATATACTCCAATTTCCATCACAAACGGTGAGTTTCTATTTGTACTTGTTCAATGTTGTTTATAATAATATCTCTGAGCGATATCAAACCTCTAACCTATATTTTATTTCTATTTCTTCAGATTTAAACATCTGGCAAACATGGCAACGTCGGAAGAGAAGAAACAACTTATAACTCGTAATCTGCAAGAAGTATTAGGAGATGAAAAGCTTACGGAAATCTTAAAGCAAAGAGATCTGAAAATCTATTGGGGTACAGCCACGACTGGGCGGCCTCACGTTGCTTATTTTGTCCCTATGTCGAAGATTGCAGACTTTTTAAAGGCTGGCTGTGAGGTAACTATACTCTTTGCTGATTTGCATGCTTATTTAGACAATATGAAAGCACCTTGGGAATTATTAAATCTCCGCACTCAATATTATGAAGCTGCTATTAAAGCCATGTTACAATCTATTGGTGTACCACTAGATAAGTTAAAGTTTGTCAAGGGTACTGACTACCAGCTCAGCAAGGAGTACACACTTGATGTCTACCGCATGTCATCTGCAATTACAGAACACGATGCAAAGAAGGCAGGAGCTGAGGTTGTGAAGCAAGTTGATCACCCATTATTGAGTGGTCTATTGTATCCTGGACTTCAAGCTTTGGATGAAGAATATTTAAAAGTTGATGCACAGTTTGGTGGTGTGGACCAGAGAAAAATATTTACAATGGCTGAGAAATATTTACCACAGTTAGGATATGCTAAGCGAGTACATTTAATGAATCCTATGGTACCTGGCCTTACAGGTGGTAAAATGTCAGCATCAGAAGAAGACAGTAAAATTGATCTTTTGGACAACCCTTCAAATGTAAAGAAGAAGCTTAAGAAGGCTTTCTGTGAGCCTGGAAATATTGCTGAGAATGGTGTTCTATCATTTACCAAGTATGTAGTATTTCCTTTGATGAAAAGTGATGAAACTTTCAAAATTAGTAGAGCTCCAGAGCATGGAGGCAATGCTGAATATTGTAACTTTGAAGATCTAGAAAGTGCATATGCTAAACAAGAAATTCATCCAGGAGATTTAAAAGCTAGTGTTGAATTAGCTATTAACAAACTTTTAGGTCCTGTCCAAGAAGTATTCAAAGAACCCAAGCTCCAAGAGTTGGCCAAGAAGGCTTATCCACCTCCATCTAAAGCAAAAGCTAGTACACCTTCAGCTGATGAATTTACACCTGCTAAGCTGGATATAAGAGTTGGACGCATAGTAGAAGTTTCTAGGCATCCTGATGCTGATGCTCTCTATGTTGAAAAGATTGATTTAGGTGAAGAAGAGCCAAGAACGATTGTTTCTGGTTTAGTCAACTATGTGCCTGTAGAAGAAATGCAGGATAGAGATGTTGTGGTTCTTTGTAATTTAAAACCAGCTAAAATGCGTGGTGTTGAGTCAAAAGGTATGGTTCTTTGTGCTTCTGTTGATGAACCAAAACAAGTTGAACCCTTATTTGCTCCAGAAGGTAGCAAACCAGGTGATAGAGTGGTTATAGAAGGCTATGAAACAGGAGAACCTGATGATGTTTTAAATCCTAAGAAAAAAGTTTGGGAAAAATTGCAAGTTGACTTAAAAACAAATGACAGCCTTGTAGCAGTTTGGCAAGGCAATAAACTGATTAGCAAAGTAAATGGAAACCCCGTTACAACAAAGTCTATGAAGAATGCACCTATAAAATAGGTTGCTGAGCTAATGTTATTTTCAGTTCTTGTCATGCACTAGGTACTGCATTTTCTTTGCATTTTTATAATATTGTATGCTTCAATCTAATTTATGATTTAAACGCAAATAAAGTTTTATTTTTTATTACTTCTTTTATTTACTACATTTTGTGTTATAAATTTTATCACTAACGTAACATTTAGTGTTTTATTCTGTTAAACTTTCCTCTTTTTTTGACTTAGTTGTCTTCTACCACCGTAAGATGGCGTTTGCCTTCCGTTTCCTTGGTGTCGAAAATTTATGCATAGCTTTCCTTTACAGCGATTCTTTTTTTATTGCATCATTTTGTAAACTTATTTGTGCGCCCTGGCTTAACGATTCTTTTTGCCACTGTTGCAGTAAACACATTTCGTATTGGTTCGGACTATCTACGATTTCGTCCAACAGTGACAAAACTTTTCTCCTGAATAGTCTCATTTGGCATTCTGTTAAGGCATTAACCTCTGGCAACAAACTTAATAAAAACATTTTCCTCGAGTCATCGGAAACGTCACTATCATTATTATTTTGCCTTTGTTCTAAATATTTTATGAAGTCGTTGCAGTTTGTCCTGGACTTTTTTCTTGGCGGCTCAGGAATTTCAATTTCTTGATACGGAACTTTCAAAGTTTCTTTATTATGATCGGTATGAACATTTATTTCATCATCTGTTTCTACCTCTATTTGTTGCAATACGATCTCATGTTGTTTCGAAGTTCGAATGTACGGTAACACAAATTCCATTTCATCGTGTAAATAATATTTCCTCTTTGCTGTTCCGTCTGGGTATGGCCTTAAACTTCGCAACAAACCGTACCGTAAATTTTTCCACTTTTCTTTACATTCTGAAACTAAAACCAAAAGGTTATTGATTTAAGGAGCTAGTTTTATTCAAGTAAGTACATATTATGTATCTAGATACAAACTGTTGCAAAATAATGAAACCAAATATATCTAATTACCGACGTAATTAAGTCTTGTACAATCGCCAGCACATCAAGTTATACAAAACTCAAATTTCTCCAAATTCAAAAACAACTGAGTTTTTTTTTATTATTTGGTAAACCGATGTGCTGGCTTCCGGCCGTACCTGTCTCATCGTAGGGCGCAAAACGCAAATTCTGCTTAATTTGAGTCTGCAAATTAATACATTAACTTCTTACCTGATAGTTGAGTTTGACTGGCTACTTCGTGCCATGCTTTGTCACTTATATCCTTTTTAAGATACTCTGGCAAATGGTAGTTGTATAGACAAGGGAATTTTTCAATGGCATTAACCAATTGCATGTTTTTGTCGCACATATTTGCGAAAACGTCGTCGCCTTGTTTGTGCTACCGCTTGAAATGGACTGGCGAAGCGATGGCGTCATGTCGTTCACGCGACATGGCGATGTTCGTGTTGCATCGTTGTCGCCGTGACGCAATTATCATACCTAGCTCCTATTGGAGGATGTCATTCGTCTTGTTGTCTCAATATTTGAATACATTCACTACAGTGTCGCGTGCGCCGACTGAAATCATATTTAATTTTATATCATTCATCAACAGCTGCATAGATAACAGTAATGGTGCTGATTCTTATATAAGTATCTACCTAATGTATATCCTCGCACCAATGATGTACCTAGGTACTTACCCATGTTACGCAAATAATGATATGATTGATTACTTGATATGATAAAAAGCCTTTCTAATACTTATTTGGCGTAGAAATGTCAAAATCTATACATACTATTATGCGTACGAATACAGTCAATAGTCATTAAGGTTTAGGGCGCTTACCTATTAATCTATCATGCAGCTGTAAGCAGCCTAGGGATATGACGATTGGACTGCCGAGTCATCAGGACTCGAGTTCAAATCCAAAGCACACACCTCCGACTCCGAAATCATCCTTTTTTTATGGGATATATCGCCAAACGAGCAAGCGAGCTACCTGATGGTAAGTAGTCATCGCCGCACTTGGACATCAAAGAAGTAGCAGATTGGTTGTCGAGCAATTGTGCAAGGAAAAGGGAGAAGAAAAGGAGAAGGAAGGGGATCAGGGAGGGATTGGGCCTCCAGCGCTTCACAAATGTGTAGTAAACGGTAAATGAAAACATTATGAGGAAACAGCAGAGCAGCTTGTCTGAAGTCTGTGATGGACTCTCATCTTATTCTGTGTAAGTATCCATCTTTCTACATTTACCATAGAATTCTTGAAAAAATATAAAATCTGATCTTATTAATTAATCTGATAGGCTTTTTTAACCTAGCAAAATCTTTCTAGCCGAATAGAGCCGAATATTTTGTTGATATACTTTGTATAAGACAAGCAACGCCATCTGTTGTGACGGCGTTGAACTATGGTAACTTCAAGAGTTCTCTGTAAGTATAAACTACGCCTACGGTGTCATTCAAGTGGACTGGACTCGGAGATTCAGATCTTCGCTGCGGCAGTATTCTCTAACCAGTACGACATGGGGGCCGTCAAGACATGAGCATCACACATATAAAAGGCCGGCAACGCATTGGTGACAGCTACAATGTCGCTGATGTCCATGGATGCGGTAGTCACTTACCATCATGTGAAACGCATGTTTGTTTGCCACGGTCTATGTTATAAAAAAAATATATACTTGAGCGACTATCGTTTACTTAAATAGGATGATATTTTTTTTAAACAAAAGCTGGAACGAACCAGAAATTACTTTCTACTTACTAATGGGTAAATGGGTCATACAATTTCACCGATGCTTGTAAAACAGCAACCAGTTCATTATTATAATTATATAGGTAGCTTATACGCTATTGGTTCATGCAAACAACTATCACTCCTTCAAGTATACTCAAAGTTATAATCTCTTCTTAAACTCTACGCTAATTTCCATAATGTAAGCACTACATAGGTATACTACACAATGGCATACTTTCCTTCTTCATTGTCATAGTATTTTTTACTCACCAACGTAAGCAATACAAACTCTACTCACCGGCCCAACTACTACCTTCAACTCCACTCACTGCAATTAAGTAGCATTATTTACGTTCTACTCTACTCACTAGGTACCATAATATATCTAAATTCAATCATCAACACTAGATAATTCTCTAGATACTCACACACAGCTGACTAACTTTTTTGTATTTAAACTTTGTAATATGGTTGATATCTACTAGATCATGGGTAAAGTCAATGACGATCGGCTTAATTAATTATTATATCTGCTATAGATAAGACAAGATATGTATACTTGTTGATTCCGTCAGGTATTTATATCTAAATAAAAAGCTGGTAGACATCCTGTTTACATTTTAAAATCGATTCAAAGAGTTCTGCCGCTTTTGTGCAAAGCAGTGCATTAGTTATGTCTGCAGTGATTTCAATAAGTTATAAGCGGGTCCGGTAACTCGATAATAATAAAAGTAGGCCGCCAAAAGCATCGCAGCTGAATACAATAAATGCATAGCGATAAAATTAGATATTCAATAACGGGAAGGGGTCGGAGGTCCGCCATTTTGGAGCTTCGGTCCGATCGGGGCTACGGGTGAAGGGGGATCACGCATGCGCAAAGCTTGCACCCGCACCCTGTTAGGGCCGGGACTTCTGCAAGTGCGATGTCAAAAAACACGTTATTCTCTCCCCTAATTCTACTAACCTAGTACGTCTTAATAAGAGAAATTAATGATATACGCCCTGATTTCTGTGATTTGAACGTTGATACGTAATCTTCAGTCGAGAACCAAGGACCAGTGGAGGACTCTTGAAATATTTATCAGTCGGAACGATGACAGGGAACGGCTGATTGAACAGTGATTCATTTGTGTTAATATTTATGTGGGAACCTCGGACATCCTTTAGTTAAAACTTGTGCACAATTTAATGATTTTCGAAGATAATATATTTCAGTAAACATTGTGTTTGTGCCCTCAGTGCGAAGTGACTTTTCACGTTCACATAGAGACAATTAGTAAGAATAATAATGGGATGACATTAAAGACAGATGGAAAAGGTTTGGCGTCGGGTTGGTCTCCATTCCTCCCGCAAGAAGAGGGATGGAAGCGGGACTAGCTCTAGCCGGGAAGTGACGTCATCTGCTGCCCCTCAGGAGGCTGAGTATCAGAATATACATACATTGCGAACAGCTGACTTGATAAGACAAAGGCAGGGCGAGGAGAAATCGACTCTACGCTCATCGTATATTATAAGAAACGGGGATAACTTTATTTTGGTTGAGAGAAGACGTCGCAGGCGTCGTAGAAGTGGCACTAGGGCTTCTTCTGGGAGTAGACATCATACTCCACCAGTTGAGGAGAACCCTCGCACAGAGCAGAAGAGACGTCCACCAGCCAGATTGAAGATATTCGGCATACAATGGCCGTTGCATTCCAGCGATTCTAGGTAACTGTTAATTATTTATATCAGAAATATGTTGGTTAGTTTATCAGCCAGGTTCATTATACTGCAATACGGTAGATTGCACGACATGATTACAGCTTGGCTTATGTAAACTTGCAGTTAGCTGCGATGCAACAATGCAACAAGCGTTCGTAGCAAAAAATGTTTACGCGTTATAAATGAATGGATGGTTAAATGATTAAATATAAATTAAATTCTCCAGTGATGCACAACTTTGTTTCTTACGTGTGTTGAGATTAGGTTACATGCAAGCTGCAGAATAATCTACTTAACTTTAATAACACACACACACACTTTATTAACATTGAGGAAACATTTTTTTTAAGCACTTAAATACTTAATTTAATATTATTTTTGGTTTTAGAGTTTGTGGGGTTGTAGGGGGTAATCTTTGGATCTAGTAATGCTACATTATTCCTGAGGGACATAGACTATATATTATCCCGTAAACTGAAAATAAACGTGTAGTCAACGCGGGCGAAACCGCGGGCGGAAAGCTAGTCGTAAATAAAATACGATGCTTTAAAAGAAACTTAGATTTGCGATGTTTGAAACCAATTGACGAATGCCCATTATGCACTAATAATATTTTAATACCTGTTAAATTTTAAGAACATAGGTAATAGGTATTGACTGGCAGAATTTAATATTTAAGTATTACATCTAAATGAAAGAATAAATCTATCGTAGTCAGACACTTCGAGATAATTATTAGGATAATCTGAGCTAGAACTACTCGTATTATATGCTTTGGTGTAAGTGTTTTATATAGGCCCTGTTAGGAACTTTCAGGTCACAGGACTTAAAATATTTAGTAAACAATTATTTACTAAATATTTTTTTTCTAACCACATTAAGTGGTTCTTGAGTAAACTAAAGAAAAAATTTGATTAGGTCTCTGCTGTATCATGATTAGACTCTGCTCCAGCACGTACCTAGGACGTGCTGGAGCAGTCTAACTTTAAAAAATAGTTAACATGATGAAATCGCTCCTCCAACTTGATCATAGTAATAATCGCCCTTAATCTTTTGACTCTCGTCAAAGGTATAGTTTAATCCGGGTTGGTTATAAATCTCGGCGGTAGCCTAATGGTTAGGGCGTCAGACTTGTGGTCATATGGTTGCCGGTTCGAAACCCACTCATTGCACTACCGACGTGGACCCACTCGTAATACAAGTAGGTATTTAGTTTACTACGAGGGGTTAACAAGAATACTAGTAATGTGCGACCCACATTGCTAGTAAGCTTTACAAAAAAAGATAAATAATTAAGGTTGGCAAGAATCTCGGAGAGTGTTGGTAGAGGCCAGCCTTGCGACAGGTCTGTTATATTCTGACCTGCCTCTCATCCTTATTATTTACGTATCAGTTTAATCATCATCAGTCTAAAATTCCGGTACCTCCAATCTTAAGAGTCCGGAAGTAGTTAATCATAATATATGTATGTCCCCTATTTCTAGGTTCCTAGGAACGATGAAGAAGAGGAGGAGAATGTATTACGAAATTATTTTCGGAAGCGAAAGAGAATGCCTTTTTCTTGATCAATCCCATCATAATTATTTTATTTTACCAATCAATCTTATCAACACATTTGATTTGCTGAGATTTTCAATAGGAGTAGTTAATGCAAGTCATTTAATTTGAACTAAGTATACAAAAATAACGATAAGCGGCTTCGGTATCATTAGATATTATAGTAGTAATTATAACTTCGACTTCTTATCCCATCCGTTCTCAGCAACCGCCACAGAACCGAAACAAGTTTAGTGTTAGGAGCTTTAGTTCTTTTCCTGATTTGTTAGGTGCTGTGGATAGCTAGCAGAACAATACTATGCGACTTTATACTATATACAGTCTTTCATTATAAGTAGGTATTATGACATTATCCAACGAGCAAGAATTAGGAATAAGTCTAAAGCTGCCTCTGCATTGTTCATGATTCTTTCTTTGTACTTCCTCTTTACTTCATTATCATCATCAGCCTATACTAGTCAACTACGTCTCTTTACTTAATTCTTCAATACTCATTTAGGCACACATCGATAACTCGCCGTTTTTGCCGCGGAAGGCGATCCCGTGAGGACAACGAGCTGTACCGCTCGAACAGCTTCAAGTTCGAGAGGTTCACTCGGGAACCGCCGGCTGATGAGTTTGCTTCGGGATCCCAGGTAAGTGAAATGTACACTCGGCTACACATCAAGCTATTCAAAACCAGTTAAGACTCACCCCCCATTGTAAACGTTTTCCAAGGCCAGCATATACTGGTTTTGTATAGCTTGATGTCTTGCGTACAATTTGAAAATATACAGGTTTAGTTGTTTTCCATTTTTTAATACGGGTGAGTCCGGGTGACTGAATTTATAGTAATTTAAGACAAATGGTTTATTGGTGACAATTTTTTTTTGTGGCAATTGAGCCGATTGCGGCTATTCTGCCAGTGTCATGGTGACAATAATGGAATATTTTGTATGTCATGCCGAACAATGGCGCCTCAATGTCAGGTGACGTCAGAATGTAGGCGTATTAAACATGGCGAAAATGAAAGAAGACGGAAGACGCTTACTGAATATGTATGAAATAATGTAATTTTGTCAAACTTAGGTATCGCTTCGCATTAAGTATACTTATTTAAAGGAAAGTTAATATAATGCTATACAGCCATACAGGTAAAAGAGGTTTATGAATGCAATCAAAACAATACATTTCAAAAGGGTAATAAACTTTAAATACAAACTCTCACTGAAAAACTTGCTAGTTTTTGTAATAGTTAAAATACTGATTAATAAAAATAAAGAAACAAAAAAAAAATACTGATTGAGTATTGTGATTAGAGCAAAGAAAATTGTTTAAAAAATATGTTAATATTGCAAATTCGGATTTATTCAAAGCACCAGACAATTTTTGTATGAGGCAGGTAGCTACGCTCAATATTACTGCAAAGGTAAGGCGTCAAAATTAATTTTGGTGCCAACGCTTTCGTAAAATTGAGTTCCTTTAGAAAAGTCGTCTGGAGTGTCATAGCACGTCAAGGTTCACATGACACCGCCGCCGTTCTTACCATGAAAGCGTACCCCACTTATCTAGATGAGCCATCTTTTCCACAAAGGACTTAATTTACAAAGTCTGGCAGAAAGGATTTCCTTAAAAGAACTCTATTGAACTTCGGAACCATCAATACGGCGCTTCGCAGAAATCTTGTTAGCGATTTTATGAGATTTGTCTTCGGATGTGTTCGCTAAAATTTAAGAAAAAAATCAGTGTCGTCTTAAAATTAATAATGGTCACGTTTTCCTTATACATGGAATTAATCGCGTTTGTATACACCTATGTAGGGTTCTAAGCAAAAATTAACGATATAAGTCTGAATCAACTGAATGAACTTGTCTGGAGTAGGAAATTAAGTAAGTATGCTATACTAAGTATGTACGGTGGCTAGCACATCAAGTTACCACAAAATGACAAATTTTCTCAGTTGATTTTGAACTTTATTTCTAACAATTTAAGGTTTAAAATAATTTGGAGAAATTTGACAGTTTTGTATACCTTGACCTGCTGGCGACTGTACTACATTTCCACCTCTAAACTTGTCAGTGGCTGTTAATATTTTTGATATAGAAACTAGTTTACGGGAAAATACTACTGCTATACGTAAGTTAAGTAGGTATCTGGTCTTTGGATGGTGATTATAATGCAATGACGATATATTTATGGGTATTTTGGGATTGGGCTCGCCCCCTATTACATGGAACCTTAACATACCGACGAACTGTGGGTATACAATGGTACACTTCTGCAGGAACCTAGCAGGAACTACTCCCCGAAGGAGACATACAGGCGTGATGTTATGAAAATTTATTGATGGTGGATAAAAGCAGCAGTGATGAAACTTTAATGATGACAAATAAAGTTTCTCACACAAAAACAACTGTTACCGACTCTTACAGTACACGTCTTGATAAACTTAAACCGCAATATTCATACAAGTGTCAGGTGAGCGCCACCTAGAGTTCCTTTCACTAAAACTACTAACTTGAAGAAGGAGACCGGTTCCATGTCTGGCGCTTCGGGCTGTAATCAGTAGAGGGCGTTGTACGTATCTTCATACAGAAGTTTTCAATAATACGGACAGATGTCACTTTTTTTTTGTTCTGAAAATTCTGTTTCGAATTCGAATCCTGGTTGTGACGCCGATTTCGGTCTAGGGGTCATAATATCTACAATAAGTTTATGAAGGGAGTATTTAAAAATCAGTTGATATCAGAATAGATAATGGTCTTCATTTCCACTCGATACCACCTGCATAAAAATAATAAGACATGGTAAATGTTTTTTCTTTATTATTTTTATAATATTCAGTATGAATCGTTAATGCTATAGTCCACTAGCTCATTCAGAATGTTAAAACGTGTACCCATAACCGTGTGTAAATTAGCAATAGGACAATGACCACAATGCTCGGACTATTTTTGTCTATTTTAGAAATCACATTTAGATGACAGAGCAACTGTTTATTGGAAGCCTAGCTTAAAACCACAAAAAGTGTACCTACATAAGCTGTTGGACTTTATTTCATAACATGCATGAGTATATGAGTAGTCATTTGAATTAATGTTGAATTTACCAATAAAAAGGAGTTTTGAGCCATACTGTGTAGTTGTCATATGGTCCGTATTTGTCCTAAAAAGTCACTTACAAAGGGGCTTTGGCTTAACTTCGATTTCGCGTCAAAACAGTTGCTGAATATTCGTGTTCAAGGGGTGCGTTGTAGTTTGTGCGGTATTGCAACATAAATTGTGTGCACACGTTGTGTAGGGGAGGGACATTAATATAATCTGTCCTATCAATTACGTCGGCGCGGTCACCGACGCGTCGACAGCCTATCGAAGGAAAATACGTGAAAAATTTGACACACGACCCTAATTTATCCTTAGAATATACTCTTGTAGGGCTGTTCCTACAGATTTTATATAGCATCGTGTGTAAATATTAATTCTCAGATAAAAGGTTCTAAGATGTTAAAAAGCAGTTCTTCTGATGAGGTGTTTAGTTTCATGTTAAGTAACACGTAAGGGTTGAATTTTTTAAACGTTTGTTTACGTCGCTTTGGTTCTCATAAATATAATTTTGTCTACTGTTATATGAATAACACCTTAGCTTTGTTTATCGAAGATTGAAGAATAGACAGCGTGATAATACTAGTCTAGTACTTTATATGGTAAGACTTGGGAATACATACATACCTATTGTTTATGTTGACTCATCTTCTTAACACCAAAAATTATCTTGCATCCGTTCCTTTACGTGACTAATATGATAGGTCATGTCATAATAACTTTTTATAGTACGGAAAAACCGCGGATCGTCGACCACCTGAGGTGCATGGTATATCGGACTCGTATCGATTAAAAACAGCACTTGTATTCTTTTGCCATGACCATGGAATTCTTGACATTCACAAAAACCATAACATGATGTGGTTCAGCGTTCGCTGAAGCCCTTTAAAGGGTTAAGCCTTGCCTCTGCTCTCATTCTGCTTGAAGGCGCGCGTTCTTGCCATTATCTGTTCGGGCGGCGGAGTCCCCAAGTTAGCCGCCCTCAGGCCACAACCGTCATGCACCTTTCGGCGCCCGGTGCATGTTCTGATTGGAAGAGAGGTGGAAAATTCTCTCTATCTTTCTCCCCGTCTTTTGCAAGCATAACGTGCCTGCAGTAAGTGGTGGTTAACCACGCACTCCCACTCCCAGCTTCCTTTCCTTAATAAAAAAACTTGTATTACTACTTCAGTAGGTAGATAGTGTCTCGTTGGCATGTCTACATGCCAGCATGAATGGGTCAGCACGACCGGGGCAGTACTACCCTCCCACAGAATATCGACGTCAAGTAGCAGAATGTATACTATTGCGTTTCGTACCTACGGTGAATGTGGATCGCCGGAGGCCTATTTCGTCCCTCATTCCCCTTCTTCATTTCTCCTTCTTGTACCTTTTCCTTAATAAGTAGGCTTGGCAACGCATTTGCAACTCCTTTGGTATTGCAGATGTTTATGGGCGGCGATGTCAACTTGGCGTCAGGTGGCTCGCCTGCTCGTTTGCCGAGTTACCTATCCCTTAAAAAATACCCAAGGAAGTAGATTGTCACTCATAAGGTTATGTTCAGCAGCAACCCTATCCGTGATATAAATCACGTTATCCCCGTCGTGATCGCGATTGCCTCATCAACATACTAATGCGGACGCCAGATGTGCCCGCCAGACTTATAAAAGTCTGCTAGACTTCGAAAATGTTGGAAAATAGATTTCCTTATGTTACGTCTCGCTTGCGGTTTACGCTTGTTCTTCGCTTCATATATTAACAATAGAAATGTTGAAGTGTTATGGCATTTGTAAGGTGGTGGTATTGTGGTACTATTTTGTTGGCAGAAAAATATACAGTTTGGCTCTGATTTTGTTAAAGATTTACCATTGTTTTACCTGATTTTCTAAACCCTCGTTCTATTTTCTATAATATTAGGAGTAGAAAAAAATCTTAATAGGAGATTTTTGTCTAAAATTTGCATACTTACTGTTGTATGCTTCATTAATAAACACTTATATTGGTTTTACAATTTATCATTACCATTAGCTTAGAAAAAGAAAGAAAGAAAGATTTCGTGAAAGCTAAGCCTAGGCTTAGCTTTCACGAAATCAATATTTTGATTACAAAATTGATTTTATATAAGGCTTTTTTAATACTCACACATAAGGCTAGTTCTTGTAAAAATGTAACCTCTAAAGAAAACAGCTATCTACATGACGTTAGTGCACATGGAAAGGAAAAGTCTACAAAAACTGTAGCAAACACTAGTCAGCGCGGGCTTTAATCTCGCCACTTTCGTTATGAGAAAACTTAGAACATTCTGTACCGCGAGTCGGTTTAACATACACAAGTACTCCTTACCATAGGTTTTGCTTTCAGGGAAAGTTTTGTAATCCAAATTTTAGTGGTTATTTTTTGCATCAGAATCTGTATCATTATGATAAAGTGAAAAAGCAATACTTATTTCAATTAATTCAAACGAATTAAGAATTTAGTTTTTCGTCAACTTAAAGTACCTAAGTACTTAAAGTCTTAGGTATCAATGCAATTAGTTAGTATCTATTTTCTCCGTATAACGGTTTTCCAAAAATAGGATATAATTGTACAAGTTCTTCCTTTTAAATATAAATAAAAAAAAACCATATAAAACTTGATAAGCACCCGACAATCATTCGGATCTCTTCAACCGTCAAAAAATCTGTTTAAGCACCTCTTTAAAATTCGTTAATCATTCGACTCGGTAGTTTTTAACTCGATTACAAATGCGTATTAAAACGGCTCGACTATTCCCTTCGGCTACTGTAATCAACTTCGGTTTTGGATACGGGTTGTAATTGAAAATGTCGAGTCGTGCGATGTTCATTTTCCACTAATTAATCGCTGTGATGACATTGCATCCATCCCCTGTCCCTAGGTACGCATTGTTGCCTACATGCACCTCACGCCTAGATAGATCGGTAATTTAGATAGTGTTATGAAAGCGTGATATTGGGAAAGATTTTAGAATTTTTAGAAGCTTTTATATTTGTGCAAGTTAAAGAAAAAATCACAAAAGTAAGAAATAAAAAATAAAGATCTTTTTATACACGTGGAAGGTTACGAGTAGACCTTTGCCCAGCAGTAGGTAGTATAGGTTCAAAAAGCTAGAGGTGTTCTGAACTTACCATTATGATTTCCTTTACACACCATTATTTTGTATACATCAAATGGAAGTTGTTCAAAGCTTCAAGTCCAAATTGTTGAGCTTCGAGAATCCTGAGTACCTTATTGAATGGATTGTATTCGGTACCTCAAGGGATTAAACTTCCACAGGATGACACTGGGTGTACATTACCCTTATCTAAGTGAGTGTCTTATCAGTTATGTGTAGTGTACTGTATATAATGCTCATTATTTTCTTAGGCATACTTACAATAAATATGTAAACAACCAGTAAGTTTTAGAAAAAAACGACCAAGAATTTTTATTTATTTAACCAAAGGAAAACAAACAACATTTATAACTTAAGTTTCTTGATTGTAGCAAATCACATCAATGTGATTATATGATTGTTCTTTGTACGCACGGCTACACATGAAGCTATACAAAACCAGTTTGTGCTGGTCTCCTATTCTGTAGGAAGTCTGTACAAAGCGAGATCAGCTCATACTGGATTTGTACAGGTTGACCTGTAGCCGTGTGTTCATGTTGGAGTGTCTTCTGAATCGTTGAACACTCATCTAAATGATAGACCAGAGACATTACCTATGTACACTTAGTTTAAAAAGAGGGACTATTTCGGAAGTATTATGATTCAGATAAAATATTCAAAATTAGTTTATTAACACGAACGCGAACATCGATAAACAAATATAAGATTTATTATTATATTTTATTGCATCATTCTACACGTTTTAATTGCAATTCGGTTCAATTAGTATTAATTATAATTATTAAGGACATGTAAAAAACCACTTAACCGTAAAATGCAGAGGTTTTCACACGAAGCCGGGCGTTTTGGGGTTCAAGTTCGTGCACATTATAACATATTCTAATTTACTTTGTCTCGTCGGTGTTGACTCTACAGAGTGATATGATCTTGCGATGTTTTTGCCAACCTGTTTTTTGGCTATAACAACGTTGGTATACCCACTTACCTACATAACTATGCTTAAGTTCGTTCTTTCGCTTAAAAGAACATTTTTGATTACCTTAGCGTGTATAAAATTTTTTTTTGGTTCTAAAATGTATGTTTAAATACATATTATTAGCGAACGAGAACACCTACCTTTTATACGAGATATGATCACAAATCAAAGAAAATGTCTTATTCTCGTTAGTTTTTAAGTGGGAATTGTCATGAGTATTGATATATAAATGAGGTCAGTTTTGTATTACTGTTTTGTGGTAGATTTAAAGTAGTAATTTCTTTTCTGCTGAACTGGGATGATTCTATCTATATCTATACAGGGTGGAAGGGACATCGACGCACATCCGCTTACCACGAATTCAGTACATGACTCTGGACCCCCTTGCGTTGATATTTTTCGTCGGTTATGAAAAATAAAATCTGCTTTTTCATACAAAAGTGCAATACCTACACGGTCAAAATGTATGGAACAGCACATTTTTTTTGTCATAACCGACGAAAAATATCACGCAAGGGGTTCCAGAATCATGTACTGAATTCGTGGTAAGGGGATGTGCGTCGATGTCCCTTCCACCCTGTATAATTAATACGTGAAGAAAAAACTTTGTACAGATTTTTAAGCATACCGCGCGCACGGAGGATTGGCAGAGTTGGCATAAGTCAAGTTCATAATTATAGACCTCTATATGAACTATAATTATTGAAAAGTGCAGAAAATTATTGTGGTCGAATTTGGACTAGCGGTCTACCACTATTAATAATTATTATGATATTTTATAATAATGAAACACTATGTACAATTGTACATATTTAGATTAGATATAGTATATTACATTTCTAGTTTAAGCTACTGTACATGATTTATGGGTATAAAAACCAGAGCAGTACATATCACACCATACCATATTACCCAAACAATGACCGTGATTATGATCAGGAACCAATATAGATTAATGTATTTGTTATAACTTTTTTATTATGTATAACTTATCAGAGGGTCCCATTTTATGTCACGAATTGCGTTATCTAATTATGCTAAAATGGTTTGACAGCTTTATATTTGGTCAGACGAAGCGATTTTCGTCTGCTCCGGGATTGTACGAGTACCTGTAAGATATAGTATCTTCAGTGATGATTACATACTTAGATAGTAGAAAATCTGATAAAAGTAAAAAGTTGTTCTATTTCATTAGAAACTTATGTTCCGAAACTTTATTTTTGTAACACTACATTAAGTGAAGAAATTTATACCTATTCCTAGGGCTGTATCTGAGCCAATTTTTAAATTTCAACAAAATAAGTTTAGTCATAAGATTATGATTTAATTGTACAAATAACATGGAAAGACTTTTCTATCTTTTTTTATAAAACATACCTTAAAATTATGGTAGTAAACGAAAAAAATCGCATACTTACTCTTATAATAAAAGGTAGAAAAGACTTTCCATGTTATTTGTGTGTATGTTATTTGTAAATTCATGTTCAAATTAATAAAATGGCCGCGCAAAACGGATTAGCATCATCTGAATAAGCTCTAAGGGAAGCTTCAAGGTTAAGTTACATATGGGGTAGTCAGAAAATCATGTATCTATGTCATCAAGTTGATTGATGGGTGCTGTGATTATCAAAACCTATGGGTTATTCAATTTTATGGTTACTTTAGATATTTTTGCGATTACGTTCGTATTTTTTCCATAACAGATACTGTGTCGTCATTTCTTAAGACTGAGTAATGAAAACGGTAATTAAAGTCACTTAAGCAGGTATAATTATTTTAATTTATTGTTTACAGTCAAATGTTTTGAGTTTTGTAAGTGATAACATAACCATTTTCATCGCTGACAGGAGGTATTATGTATCTTTGTTTAATGAGCTTAATTGATGCTTGAGTCCTTTGTTGGAATTTACCTTTTTTACCCGAGAAAAACACTTTAGAAACAGTAGAAACGGAGTTCAAGTAACTTTTCTTTTTCAACAAAAGAGGATTTCACTAAGAAGTCGCGAAACTTATAGGCTTTACGTGGCATCAACAAAATTGACTTCTATTTATTTAAACAACGCGTGTAAATTGATTCCAGCGATATTGGTAAAGTTTGTTCCAGTAAATCCCGGGGCGGCCCAATCTGGCGGAAGGGGAAAAGTCACAACATGGGTGACATGTCTCGGGGTATTTGTCAATGTTCTACGATTGTTTGTTACGAATAATTGAAATAATGAATCGAGTTCTCGTATATAAAAAAGGAATGTATAGTTTTTCCAATGTTCAAACACCTATTACAGTATAGATTTTTTTTATGGTTGCGTAACCATAAAAAAAAATTCTTCCATACTACTTCCATAGTTCCTACGAAGGGATCAGCTTTAGCCTTTGAAGTAGCCATCAATCATCGTAACATTAGATAAATAAAATTAATTTCATTACTGCCTCGTTGGTCTAGTTCTAGCTGGTCTAGTTTAGGCTATAGAGGTCTTGGGTTCGATCCCCAGGTCGAGCAAAGTGTTATTGGGTTTTTCTATGAAATTCTCAGTAGCAGCTCGGAGTCTGGATTTGTGCCCGGTGAATGGCAATAGGCTCGCCCCCTATTACATGGGACCTAAACATACCGGCGAACTGTGGGTGTACATTAGGTACACCTCTGTCTAACCCTTCGGGGAATACAGGCGTGATGGTATGTTATGTTACTAGCCAAGATTGACGTTCTTTTTCTGATGTAAATTTATCTGTGCTCTACGATATTGAAAAGTCTTATTTGTTTTTGTATGGTGCTCAAGTTAGCTGAGATTGGATATGAAAATATAATACTAAAGGATTGATGCTTTGTTGCATTATCAAATTGAATGACTGCAAATTCTTTAAAGGGTTAGATGGTACGATGATGCCAGTGCTGAATGCAGCTCTTACAAAAGCAGCTGTCAAAAAACCCGTTGAGGATAAGCATGATTGGCTATATTCCTGCGTTTGTGCGCCAATCAAATGCGATTGAATGATACTGATTTGTCATCTTCAACCGATATTGTTCTTGTGACAGTTATCTTTTTGGATCCGACGACCTTTTTAGATTACAAACGCCGGCTGTAGGCTTAGCTTTAGTCAGTGTGGTGGAAAATTAGATGTGTATTTAATTTTGTTTTTATTATGACCCTGTGTGAGGCATCACTTGTCATTTAAAATAAGTTTCGTAATTTATTTTGTAAATAAATAAAAGACAAAGTGATACAAAGACTACGAAGTACAACTGCATAGTATGTTCGATAATAAAAAACTGGAAAGTGTAAGCGTGTGTTCCCAAGCTTGTTTATCCAGTGTTTACCGAAAGTGTTGAAAGGGTAGAATTATGGCGCTAACTTCTCAAAATATCCCTCGACACGACAAAACCACATTACGTAACCTTTGTTGCCCATAACCGTTATAGGCAAAGTTTGATCGTTGCGCTTCTACGGAACCCCTAATGGGTTTAATGATTAACAGTCAATAAATGGGAATAGATTCTTGTTATAACAGATAATGATCCCTAAAACTATTATGTGCCGTCCGCTTATAGAGATACGGTTTTATGACAACTTAGAGTTGGGATAAGTGTTATAACGATACATTTTAATATGTTGGTTCATTGTGTTTTTGGGTCTTTAAGTCATTATGAGAATAATGGTTGGATGAAACATTTATTGTATGTAATTTTAAGTTGTATTTGACCCAGGATCTCAAGCTATGTGAGATCCGGGGTCGAGCAAAGTGTTATTGGGTTTTTCTATAAAATACTTAGTACCTAGATGTTCGAAGTCTGAATTTGCCCGGTTAATGGCAATAAGCTCGCCCCTAACACATAGGACCTAAATATACCAGTGCACTTTTAGTGTAAATTTGTAAGTACGAAATAAATAAATAATATTTTATACGAAATTGCTGGACTTTACGAATATGTACGTGAAACAAAATACAATTTTGGCTGTTAATGAAGATATTCGAAATATTTTACACGGTATATTTGTACAAACATGAAATTGATAGACGCTTTACATAACAACAGTAGCGGGTAGAAATGAAGAGGGCTTTTATGTTCAAAAGAAGAAAAAACACGAGGAAACACCGATATGGAGCGAAAATCAGTCGGCTCCTGTGGCTTCCACTTTGATCATACATGCCACAGCATTAAAATTAACATATTTTTCTGTATGTTCTCGTATCTATTTGCGTTAGCACTTTGATGTCCTTTTGAATGCGGTTCGTATTCCGGGTGAATCGATATGGATTCGATATAATTTTGTTTATGGCATGTTATGTGGGGACAACCTCGATTATGTTGCTTTGTGTTTTTTACTGGTGTTGTTTTAAGACGTTCGATGGTTATTTATATGAATTTTTATTCATTAGTTATACCTAATCTTCTAATATTAGTATGTCCGTCCACACATTTTCCATAAATAAAAAAATACGCAATCATATCGAATAAGGCATATTTTTTTATTTGTATATGACTCTCTCTAGTTCCATATCTTTATACAGATACTGAACTATAATCTGTGACAGGATTTTGACCAAATATTGAATTGTCTATACAATTAATTTAAAAATCTCTAATAAGCAAATCTACCTACTGGTATATCTATTTTGTTTTTGAAACCCGCCGTAATATCTTCAAAAGTATTTGAAATAATTTGTACAAAAATCCCATAGAATAAACATGCAATTTTCTTTTTCAGTTCAGTTCCCCATATTTTCCAATTTTGAGGCCATTTTTCTTTCCCTAATAATTTTATTCACACTACAGCAAGTATTAAAAAAAAATGCCATATTTCTCTAATCGTTCCCAAATAGGTATATAGGTATACTAACTGTGCCTTGCGGTTTCGCCCTCTTTGCTCCTCAGAATACAGCGTGATGCTAAATATCCTATAGCCTTCCTCATTAATGTGGCTATCACATACAAATATATTTTTTCAAATCCGACTAGTAGTTGCCAGAGATTAGCGTGTAAACAAACTCTTCAGATTTAGTATACTAGTATATAGATTATTACTTTTCCTACAATTAGCCCACGAAGCATGGACTCCTATACTGTACTGTCTGCGCTCTGCACTATGATTAGAAGACAGTATCATATCAACAAGGTTTGCTACAATATACGTTGTAATTTGCGTAGTCTGCAGGCGCGACGCAATCAGACGCGCGTATTGTGAATTTGTGAGCCGGTGGAGTCTACTGTGTTTTCCAACCTATATTTACATAAGTAGGATTAGGTACTTACATGTTTATGTACTAGCTTCTGCTCATGATTTAATCCATGTGCTCAGACAGAATATGGCCAGAAAAAAATTAAAGTTGCAAAGGTTATAATTCAATCATGACAACCAACGCGCAACCAGCGCGCTTCCGTTGACGAATAAAAATTGTTTAATCAGAAACCTTCTATCTATAGATATGCATACACCAGAGATGTCAAGCTTTATCCCAGGTAATTGAGATAAAATGTACTGCAGTGTTTAATTTGGAGCATATGCTTCCTAAAAGTAAATAGAAAATTAGAATTTGCACAGTATTTTTTGTACCAGCCCTTAACAAACAGATGGTTATGTACGCTAATCCACTTGTTATTAAAATATCTTCAATTTACAGAATCAGACTTTTTACAATTTTATAATAGTATAGATATGTCTTAAGTCGTGAGTAAAGTAAACTGCAAATAAATACGAACTACTTTTAGTGTGGTTACTCGTATATTTTCCCGCGACTGGAGCTCTTATTTACAGGTATAGTTCAGCAGTAGTCTTAAGGGTTAGAATAGATTGAAATTGATTTACGAAATAACATTGTCTGCACTACCTTTTAAGATCTACGGGTGTATCTAGGTAGTCTAAGAATAAGAGAAAGCTCTTAAAATATTGCCCGACTATCATCGATGCGCTTAGGTTAATACCGATATCATATGTAAAACAATGAATTATGTTCTTTTAAGATTTTTAACAATGAATAATTATGTTCTGAAGTTTTTCTTGTGCGTCGATTTTTTGTATGTTGTTTCAGATCAAAACCTAACATTGAAAAAAAAATTAGATAATTAGGGGTATAACGTAGGTAATAATAATACATTGTCAAATCATATTCAATTTGTTACCTATAAATATGTGCCCTACCCTTAAGCTTTTACAAGCATTTGTGAAACGTTATGAGTCCAGTTGCACAGGTTCAAAAAGTAAAATAAAATACTACGCAGAAAAAGCACGCATAAAACTCCAAGGACATTTTTAAAATAAGACGTGCGAGCGATCAAGCCTTAATAAGGTTTATTAGTATAACTAATAACATATTCGGTAAATTAATAAGGACCTGTCATTCTTTAGTGCTTCTCACAGTGATTAAATTAATAAGACACGTTATTTGGTTAATATCCATTTGTAATAATCCTAAAAGGTTTCGGTTTGCTAATTGAAACAGTTGTGCAAAGGGCTCGTATCTAATGCCACCTGACGGGTTCATTGCAGCGGATACAGATCCAATGCACTGACGTTATTAAAAGAGGTTGCAAGTCTAAATAATTATGTATAATATTATTATTAACGCTTGCAGTGTCGGAAAGTTTTTGGGATACTCGTGTTTCAAAATTGTATGTTAAGATCATTTTTCGTGTTGCTGTGTGTTTCATAAGCGGCGGTAGCCTAATGGCTAGGGCGTCGGACTTGCGATCATGTGGTTGCCGGTTCGAACCCCACCCATTACACTGCCAACGTGAACCCACTCGTAACACAAGTAATCAGCTTAGCACGAGGGGTTAACAAGAATACTATTAATGTGTGACCCAATTTGCTAGTAAGCTTTAAAAAAAAAAAATCAAATTCATTACCTATTTATTCCTGTTTTATGTGCATTGTGTTATATATAACATTTATACATTATATACGTATTACATGAGGTAGGTATCTGTTGGTGCAGTTAAATAATTTTATTGCTCTTATTACTTGTTTCTGCGTTAAGATTTTTCTAATTTACCCGAGTTATGTTAGGATTTTGTATTTTCACCAGCCCCGTAGGTAATATATTTTTTATATTTATTACTTACGTTTCAAAACTTATTTAAGTATTAATTATTTTGGAAAACAAGATTGGCATCAAAATAAATTCTTCAAATAAAGAATTGAATTAACTGAATCATTTTCTGACTTTGCCGTTAAGTTTAAGTGCAGTTTAAAAAACTTAAAAAGATTCCTTATAATATTTTATGAGTGGGATGAATTATCATTTGTAGGAATTTCGTACTGTATAGATATACACTTAGTTTTCTTTTCACCCTGAAAAGCTACACTTTAAATTGTACCTATAGTAGTTTTTACAAGTAATTAGAGCACAAGAAAAGGCTTACATAAGGACTGATGTCCATCATCAAAAATAAAAGCTTCTAAAACACAAAATAGAATTTACGTTATTTTAGTAGCCGCACAACCAATAATTTGTTTTCAGAATGATAGATTCATCTGAAATACAAAACTATTCGAACATCAAAGTTATAACGATAAATTAATAACGCTCTATATACTTACGTAGATAGGTGGTCGAATTGGATTGCCACAGTATTTTGCTCCCTCAAAGCTTTCAACAACAATGAAACAGAATGGGTTTGAAAGACAACTTAATAGGGTTTTTAATAGGTTTCTTCCACACAATATAGACTACTTTCGCCAAGGGACTTTCATTTGTTACATTTAATAATATTTTTTAAATACAGCCTGATAATAAGAATTAAGTTTCTTTGCGATTCTAAAAATATGATAGAGTACTCTTTGTTAATATAAATATATCTTACGATTTGTAGTTCTTTCAGTGTATTGATAGATGCAATCCATTATTTACGACGTAGATCATCAACCAGACAGGCGAAAGAATTAGTTGTTTAACAAAATATATCAAGAGAAACTTCAATTTATCCTCATTCTTAGCATCGATTAACAGATAATAGCTTGAATAATTCTTAGAAAGTTCCTCTCGTTACGCTTTCAGTACGGACGGTGAGATGATGCATCTTAGATGCGCACGCGATCTTATAACTTATCCTTTCAGCACCATGCTCTTCGTTAATTTCTAATGCCTACCAAATGTGTTTGTAGAATGCTACGTTCTAAAAAAATACATTGTGGCGTTGTTTAAAACGACTGTATGAAAAATATCATTATTTATATTATTTAATTTAATTAACGCACACTCCAGATCCTCTAATAAATGCATGAAAATTATATGTACAAAATAAATATTAATTTACAATAGCATCTAAATTAATCACAGAATTTTGTTATTACACGTAAATTGGTGGCAAGTAGCTTTTCATTGATGGCCCCGCGCGCCCTAAAGGAGGTAAATTAACTGTTTTTAAAGGCGGTGGACTTAAATCTCTCCTCAGTCCGTCAACATCACTTTGTGCTGCATTTGCATAGTTATTATTTCTGTGTAAAACTTTATAATTTTTAATGACTCCACGTAACTCTTCTTGTTGTTGTAGTGTACGATAATTTCGGTTGTTATTATCTTCTATGACTTCTCTGTCTTCAGGTGTATAAAAATGCATTTCGTTCTGTTGTTTGAAATTATTAGACACCTGTTTAGGTGTTAATTTTAGCTTGTTTGATTCGAACTGATTTTTGGTTATGTAATTGAGTAATTCAGTTACATCTATCGGCTTCCTCTTTGCTAATTTGATCTCATTTTGAGGTTTGGACTGATATTGAATAAATTTCGGGTGTTTCTCTATTCTAGAATCAATCGGCTTGACCTCAAGATTTATTTTATTATTATTTTCTTCTCTTATGTTGTTACTGCCATGATGCTCATTTTTATCGTTATTAAACAAATTTTTTAGGAATATATTTTCTTCAAATACATTTTCCATGTTTCCTTCCGTTGTAGTTGTAGTTGTTACTTCAGTCTGTGGTTCAGTAAACCTAAATACTGGTTTGAAATCATCTTTATTATCAGGCACTATAAAATCAGTGAATTTAAAATGGTTACCGATTGTTGAAAATTCTGTGAATTTAATGGTAGTAGTGGGTGTTTCTTGTGTCATAACTATTCTGGAGTCATTTTTAGGTTCATTTGAAATATGTTTAACGTTATGTTGAAGACCTTTTTCATGATTTATCGGTATAACATTCAAGTTCATATTATCATTATTCATATTGGATATGTCGGAGTTCAATAATTTAGTGCGTCTAGATTCAAAATGATCCTCATCATAGTTGTAATTTTGTGTCACAGTTTGACTATGGGGAATAAATTGTTGCTGGGTTATAAGTTTCGGTCGAGAAGTTTGACTACTTTCATTTTGTATTTGCGTTGCAGACTTCTCGTTTTGAAAATAGTTTTTGCTAGAATCATATTGGTTTTGGTACCCATCAGCTGAATGAGTTGAAGGTGTTACATTTTCTGTTGAGTATTGATGTCCCTCCTTGTTTTCAGTATACCCAGACTTAAGATCATCTTTAGTAAATTGGTAATTATTTCCGAATCTGGAGTTGTTATCATTATAATAATTTTTTTCTGTTGTTTCTGAGTGTGCGACGTTTTGAATTGCCTCATCATTTTCCCCCATTTTGGGTTCAAGTTGTTGCGATATCATTTTGGTATACTGCTCGGGAGTCATATCATTAAAATTAATAACTATGTCATCTGCTCCAAATGATCTTGAAATTGATTTTTTTTCCATATTATTATTTGAGTTTGTATTAATACCATATTGCCACCTCCATAATGCTTTATTACTCTCTTGGTCAGACTCTTTCATGTTTGCTTCGTAATTTACAATTTGAGGCATTGTTGATTTTTCAGTTGTAAATATTCTACTTATTGTTTGTTGAGGTGTGATCACAGACGGATTGTGAGCACCCTGTGAAGCCAAAAAAGTTATTTGTGGGGAAATTGTTCCACTGTTTTGTTTAGTTTGCATTTGATCTGTGTAGTCAATAGATGTTTGAACCGGGCTTTGTGAACTAGCTGCGGCTACTAAATTATTTTGTGTGTTAGATGCTTGTGAAAAACTATGTGAGAATGATTCAGGAGTTTTGCCTGTGAATAAACTACTAAGTCGCGGTGATGAGACAGCAAACTGATGTCGTTTTTCGCTTTCACTCAATTCGTTTTCTTGCTGATCACCATTCCATGACTTTAAGTGCGGGGGCTTTTTTAACTCTTCGGCCAAATTGTACTGGATCGCTCTAGAAATGAAAGAATTCCATATAAATAAGATGAACCATTGTTGTATTCTCACAAATATGTTGTGTATTTATAACTAGTAATACAAATATATTATTAACATCGTATAGTACAAACCTCTGAATGATTTCGGGAACAGGAGGGGCAACAGGTAAGTGATCGCCACTCGCTCTGAAACCATTTGCATCAGCAATATAGTGCACCGTGTAGGTTTTCCCGTTATCTCCAACATAAGAATATGACCCTTCTACAACTTGCTCATCTTTACCAGTACCTGCGTTCTCCATTCGACTATGTTGCACATAATGGGTCTGATCTGCGCCTAAAGCCCTACAAATATATGATAATATTAGTACCGCCCCTAATGTTGAATGCAACAAAAAGGAAAATAATGTGTCCTACTCACTCATAACTGAAGCTTCCATCTAAATCCATCTCATTTGACAAACGTAGAATGGGTATTGCAGTTTCGGTTGTAGAAGATATGAAAATACCAGGTTGTGGTACATACTGAGCTCCTGGGTAACTCGCAGCCTTTATTTGATCCATAGTGTGGTCTCTTTGGAAGTCAGATATCATTATACTTCTTGGCGCCATCGTTGGAGTACCGCTGCTTTGTGTTGAAGGTTCTGGGCTCGTGTTAAATTGAAATGGCATCTTTGTATCTATTCTATCTATAGGATTTTGAAAATTTTTAGGTATCGGCCTCATTTCTCTTCTTTCTGCCCATTGGATTGGCATTCGTTCAGTACGGTTAAATTTGTTACGTAAGTGAGGAGGAAATGGTGTTGTTGGTTTATCATCCTCATCGTCATCATCTTCCTCGACTTTAAGGGTTCGTAATGTCGATGATAATAAAGGAAAGGGAGAAGGGTATCCCAACGGTGCTCTCGTAGCAGTTGGGGGAAGATATGGGAATGTCAGTTTGTTCATATTGTTCATTTGGAAATATGGGATAGGAGTGTGGGATTCAGGTGGCAAATAAGGATTCTTCTCTGACGTGAACATCCCGGAATGTGTTTGAAATTGTGGTGGAAAAGTAAAATGTTCATGAGCTTTACTGTCCACTGCTAAACTTATCATCAAAATGATTAGCGGTATCTGAAATAATAATATATTATGTTAATACACTTACGATTTGAAACCATCCAAATAAAAATCCATTGACACTGATACAACACAAACACTTTCCACTTACCAGCTTCATTTTTCTTGAAGCTGTGTATGTTTTTGATAACAATTTTCACGTCACACTATAGCACTTGTAGAAAATAGACTGGTAATGAAAATGAATTCCGCATATATTTATACGCACGCAAGATGTGTCCAGGCATTCGTGACAGAGATCGTTGGACAACGTTTCTCTTCTTTGATGCACGCTTTTTGCTTCGACGTTGTTTGTATCACGTGTTTGATATGCCTTGACTTAGCTTGTCAATACGACTGCAAAGTAAAAGCGCCAATGAACGATATTTGATTGATTGTTTTGACGAAAGGTAAATTACATAAGCAAAATTGGACTGTATGTGTATTTCATAACTGTACTTGTTTAATGTTCGTTCAAATATTTAGATTTATTTATTATACTATCACTTAGTGTATATTGGTTAGTAAAATAAGTCAGTAAGGTGTGTGAAGAATAAAAATGTAAACGTATAAATACGATTACATTTTTATTTAAAAACCAATATTTAAATTTAAATATTGGTCTCGTTACGTGAATCACAATTGATTCACAGTGTTCCAAAGGGAGTAATACAAAAAGAACAAGTGAATGGGAGTTTAATTAATTAAAGGGATCAAAAACCTCCGAGGCGGATGCAAAGGGGCAGCGTTCGATAAATTGCACGATAAATTGAAGGTTTTTATGTGGTCATCCCAAATTCGCAAGCCGTAAAGTGATGCAAGTTCTGTAATGGTCAAAGTCGAGTCAATGGCCCAAAAACCGGTCCTGAAGAATTTTGGTTAAAATCTACTGCGGTTAAACTGCCGGCTCCATACTTATTAAAATTTTGGGTTATTTTTTTAACTCGTTAATTTTGTAATGTGTCTTTAGTTTTAAAGTTTTTATCGTGTTGTAAGGGTTTATTTGTTTTCATGCATATTTTTTTTGCAGAATTTTATAGTCCCTCAAATTGGTTAAACTTGTTCTTTATTTGGCAATGTACAGGTTATAATTGGATACATAAATAATTTTTCATGATGTAATCTTTATTCCATGGGCCATTATTGTATATTATTACGATGTTCGCCACTGTTCCCATCTTCAATCTTTATTATTCAATATCAATATACGCGCGTTTGTTTTCTTTTTTAACTTATTTGTAATAAATATGCATAAAGTTTATAATATAGCTTTAAATAATATCCCCTTTCAGAGTACCTGGATTGCATGTTACGAGGTTAGAATGCGGATATTTCATCGGTCAAAAATCATCCTGCTTCCGATCACGTGAAACAGCGCAATTTAAAAAAATACATGTTATATTCTACCGTGTGTGTGTGTCTTTTCTATAGTGAGTCGTAAAGTATACATAATTATACATAATTAGTTAGCAAGTTCTGAATTTCAAAGTAATCAATGGCAAAAAAGTATAAGCGTTTATAAGGTTTCGCTCACTTTATGACATTGTAAGAAGCATTTCTACTTCATTGTGCCAACATTCAGTTAAACATCTCTAGAGGAAAGCATGAGGTTAATATAAAAACAACAAGTTATATACAAAACTTATTTATTTATTGATTACCAATACATCACATATCACTGGCTTTGAACATAAAATACTATCACAAAACCTGTCATATACCTCGACCAGTGATCCAATTCACAATTCATAATCGTGACTAAGATCACTGACTCAAATCGATAGAATCGATTTACATAACTCAAATCGTTCAGAGGTAATATTATTCGTATACCTAAGAATTAAGGCGTCTCTGTACATTGAAAGTCATCGATTCCAATAGAAAAACATTGTGAATCAATTAAGAAGCAGTAACAATTCTCAAAGTATCATTACTTTTTACCGTCACAGCGTTAAACAGATTCAACAGCAGCTCAAATCCTCGCAAAATGAAAATTGTCTTTTAACTCAGTTCTTCCTTCCTTCCTTCCAATCAACCTATTAATAATTTACACGACAAGTTTGAATGTACAGAAGACAATAATTAATGTCACTTTTTATGCATAAATAATCTCTATGGTCGTTGTTTGTTTTAAAAATTCACCACAGAATTTTGGACTATCTATTCATCAGTTAAGCGTAGTTGTTATATTGTTGGGGATAGTATTGTTGGGAAGGATAGGACTGTTGAGAAGGATAGGTCTGTTGAGGAGGGTAATAGATCTGCTGAGGGTTATATGATGGTTGTTGAGGAGGCTTATAAGTTGGTTGTACCGGGGGCTTGTAGGTTGGTTGGAAAGTGACATAGGTTGGTTTTGTGAAGTAGTTATAGTTGGGTGCCTGGGTAGGGTAGACTGTAGGGGCAGGAGTCTGGGAAGGATAGTCCTGTAGAGGCTTGTATTTATCAGCTTCGTTTTCCTTGTCGAGAGACCTGTAAAAATAACAAAGTTTTTTTTTAACAATATAAATTTATTCGATGTAACAACATGAATCGCAAATAAAAAGCGATGGTCCTTCAAATTTGGAATAGGAAAAGTGTCATACAGAAAAACATAAATAGGCAAAATTATAAGATTACATCACCTAATATTAAGTTAGATACGAAACGGCTGAGCCATCATTTTTATAGTCAAGATAAAGTATATGTCCAATAAAATATGTCTGGCAATAGTTATTCCCAGGCTTGCGTGATTTTTATGTACCATAATATAAATATCTGTTACTTTTATAGTATATCAAACAAATATTATTTTTACAAGTTTGGCAAACTTTCTAATGCTTATTGATTTAGAATTTCATTTGAATTATTCGGAATCTTTTCTAACGCTTCTTTTTCAGCTCTAATTCCAAGCTGAACATAAAAAAAAGTGAAGAGCGGTTGTAGCATAATTAAGTAATACTTAGTTCAAGCATGGTTAATTGAGTGATATTGCATGTAAAGAATTGCCGGTCACACATAAAAAAAAATCTATTAAAATCGAAATCATTTCTTTGTATAATTTGACTCGTGTCTAGCCATCAAGAAGTTAGTTAATTTATATTAATTCTACCTTTTAGACAATCATTTAACATTTCTGACCCACATCTGTTATGTTATATGCTAATTCTAATTCAGCTGTGACAGGCGGGCGGACAGTTGAAGCTCTTAATGTTTCGTTGTTCATAATACCAACTCTATTTGGTATCATGACATTCGTTATTTGGTCATGTAACTGTATGTTTGCCATTTTTATATCATTATTTATATTTGCTACTATCCCATGGTGTGTTTTACATGGTTTTTTAATCGAGAAATGATATTTGTTTAAGGATAATTTAAGGAGACATGTCGAGTGTCATGACTTGACACTAATATTGAGTGACGAAGTACGTTACTCCGCAAGGCAAACAAAAAAATGTTCTTTATTACTAGTATTCAAGATAGGAACCAAAATAGTTTCGATTAGTTGTATCGTTTAAAGAAAATTACCCTGAAAACATATTACTTTTCTTGAAATATTTTTAAATGGTCCTGTTGTCCTAAAAACAAATTTATCTGAGTCACGTGCACTCGTTTGTTATATTAAAACTAGAAATAATAACAGTTACTTATACTTCAGAAAACACTATAGTTTTTGCGAAGAATTTTCTGAAACTTATGTTTGTTTCATGTTGTTGTTATTTGCCACCATTTGTTACGGGCTATGACAAACAACTTGAGGCCATAATTCACTCAAGAACAAGCCCTCCCGTTCAAGGAAATAAGGGCCCCGTCTTTAATAGTAACCCTAGAATTTTGGTTCAAAGGAAAATAATGAAGTTTTGTTTACGTTATTCCCTGTTTATTGATGTTTTCATCTCATTAATATTTAGTGAGTTACGAGAATTTGAAGCTTAGTTGTTATTTATTTAGGCTAGATCGAAATCTAAACTGTAAATAAGTTTAGCTATTCCACTATTAAGGTTGGAAATTATGGCTTTCTCTAACACTAGCTCTTAAATGAATGGTAAGTACTTACGCCTGTATAGCTGCAGGTACAGGAGGAGGGGTGGGCAAATGGTCACCATACGCATGGTAGCCGGTATGATCGGCCCAGTAGGTGACGGTGTATTTCTTGCCATCGGCTCCAGCGTATGAGTACCAGCCTTTCTTCACGAGGCTTTCGTCTGTTTGCTTAGGGTTTGTGTAATAACCTTCTTCGCCAACGTGAGTGCCATCGCTGAGCTGGTACCTGGAGAAAAAAAAAGAAATCATTATATTTAATACCAACTGAAGGGTACTACGATTCATTGGTGGAATGTCGCTTCTTGATGATGATTAAACTTTATCTTTATGAAAAAGTACTATGTAATAGTTTAAAAATGAACCTAATGTTTGATAAAACACAGGTAACACTCAAAACTTATATTGATCTTGTTCGGTAGAACACTAATGAAGTAAACAACTTAGTTCATAAAAAGTAGCAAATTCTCTGCAGATACGATTATAAAGGCAATCTTAGTTTTCCACAAATCATTGCCTAAGGAAAACGAATAGGTACGCATATGAAGTTGAGTTGATACGTGCCTTTATGTTCCGTGTGCTAGTTTTTTTTCAAGGCCTGCCGCACTATAAAGATTGCCATCATCACGGGATGAACGTAGCAGTTTTTTAAATATTCCGCTTTAAATCGCGGTACAAGTAGGTTAACACAACAATGAAGGGACCAAAAACAGTTCCAGTAGATCAATAGGTTGAGCCGTTATACTTAATTCTGCAGTCTACTTGTTAGAGGATATTTATACGGAAACACGATTTGAAATGTATTCAAATATAGAGACGTTGTAAGAAATATAGCCAATAAAAATATCCATTCCAAACAACCGAACGGTACAACTTTAAAAATATTTGGATATCTTTACCTGTCGATGACGATGACTTAACCGTTATATTATTATGAGGGTTTGAGTTTGTGTTACATACAATTTGGATCCTTTTGGGACCTGATGATTAGCACAGTTATGGATGACCCTTAATTTTATGTGAAACCTGTATTAAGCTCCGTTGGCTTACCGTTAGGGACTGTGTCGAGAGACTTTTACATAATATTTTCATTTCAAAGCCAGTTATCATTGTCAAGGATATTGGACTTATTTTTTCCTTTTTATGCATATTTTTATTTAACAAGATTTTGTTTAAAGAAATCTGTGTCTACGGTTAAGGAAGCTGAACTAAAGACCATGTATATCGCGTGAGAATTTTAGAAGAGCTATAAAAATGTTTCTGAAACTTTTTAATCTTTTGTATTGTTTAGTTTCCAGACAGGCAATTATATTATATCATTTAGGTATTCTTGTCTTGTGGAACACTTATTTATGCAGTTTGTATAACTTTATAGACTGGATACCATCCAGTCAAACTTCAACCGTGGTTAGGGTGGAAATGAACAAAAATTTTCACCGTTCATGGATTTCCATTAACACAATATATGGGTTCAATTTTAACGGTCTCAACATTTGGAGGTTGCTATTCCAACTGCCCAAAAAGAAGCTATCTTTCTAATACGAAAAGAATTCGATTGGCTAATATCCTGCTTGATTCGAATCGAAATGAGAGTTCAGTAAGATCTAATTTAGTTAGAAGAACTACAATACATTTTACTTACTCATATTTGTAGTATCCATTATCGCCATAGATCTGTTCATTCTTGATTACAGCTACAGGCGTGGTGCTAGGTGGTTGGTAGACGGGCGTGGTCCACTGAGGGCGATGGTGATGATGATGATCGTAGTAATCGTTCTGTACGTTCGAAGGCACGCCCGTGTGGATGGGCTGGATCGGCTTTACAGGTTCTTGAGGAGGTAACCAATTGTTTTGCGGTGGGACTGAAGGCTGGACGTAGTTCGGCAAGTTCCACTGAGGCGGCCTCTGGCTAGGAGGTATGTAAGTGTTGTATGAACTTGCAGCAGTATTAAGGTCCGAACCGCTTTTTAAAAGCTCTACGCTAGCGCTCGATTCGGCTTCCGAGTCCTCTATTTGTTCTTTCTTTTTCTCCTCCTCGGCTAGCGAAAACGCCAAGATGGCAGCAAAAATCAGTAGCTGTGGGAAAAAAGCCATGTTATTTTTAGTATTGAAGTTTTGTCCCGCGATGGTCAATTCTGACCATAGACCATAAAATATATAAGTTGGTTTTTCATTCAAACAGTTATCGTATTGTATTCTATATTAAATTGATATCTTTGGATGAAAATAATGGGTTTCTTTATCTAAAGTTGAGAATAGAAATGCTAATTAACGAGCAAAAGGTACCTACATCTTGTAACCGAGCTAATTTAGATTTCATACCGAGATATTACAACAATGGTAATTATAATGTTTGTTTAGTACATAAACGGTTTTTATAAAGTGATCCATGAACTTAATCTGCGAGTTCAACATTGACAGCCCAATTAATTTATTATTAATAGATGCTTTAGGAGAAATATAATTAACAAAGTACAGTTATGCTAAATTAGTTTTAAGTACTATTTTATGTTAAGCGTATTGATTTTATTAATGCTACGTACTTTAAATTGAAAGTAAAATGAAGATTAATTTTATTGTTTGAGTAAAGATAAATGATTAAATGTGAGACGGGACTCGATACCTTTCTCCATTTGCATAAGATATATTTTAATTGATTATATCAATTTATTATTTTAAAAATACGTATGTGCAACTGTTTTTTTGCTCGCTGTGTTTGCCGCCTAATATTGTAACTATTGTGTTGACTATAGCCTGTATTATTAGTAGGTATAAGTGTAACAAATAAGTAAGTAAACCTATAAATAAAATAAAATAAATAAATACTACATACATTATTAAAGTACAAATCTTAAAATATTAGTAGGTATTAGACTATTTTACATTGTAGGAACTTGTTTAATTATTGTGATTTATTTCGAAATATTGAGTATGAAATTAAATGTAAGTAAATAACAAATATTATATTTACAGACGAGCACAAATTGTAATTTAAAAATTATTTTTTCACTAAATATTTTGTATTATATTTTTCACAGGCACTTGCACAAAACTAAAATTCCAAGGACTCACCAGCTTCATGTCTCTGTCCTTCCGATCCCCGTTCGATACTGTGGTCTCAAGGGGTCGCCCAACATTTTATAGCACCATGTCCTGCGTCCTCATGCGTTCGCACATCTCTGCGCTCGCGCACAATGACCTCGCTCTTAGATCACACGTATGATTAATATTTTTTTGATTTTAGGTTAAATTACGATTTATTTGAATTTTATTAAATTTATACTTTATGTAAATATAGGTAAATATGGAAATGCTCAAATATTTAGTTTTGTTTGGAAGTTTAATTGTAGGGACACAAAATATATTTGAGTTTCGAAACACGTTTATGAAATTAGTTTTTATAGGTACCTAATTCGAAAATTATAAGAAATAAAAAAAACAATAGTATTTCGGATCTATTAATGAACCAAAGAAATGAATGGGCGTGCAAGAGCTTCATTCACAACGACTAGTGGGCGTAAGTTACGTTTGCTTACTTATTTACTTAGCAGTTGACCGAAACGGGGTGATGTGAATAGTTCTAATTGATTTTAAAGGCTTGCACGTGCATGATTCATTGATAGTTAGTTATTAAGTCATATTTGACTATTGTTCTTGTGTGGGTCTTAAGGTTAACTAAATTAAACAAAGCGTTTATTGTTTAATATTTCGTTCGATTATGACACAAATAAACATCAATTTTCTATTCTTTTTTATTAGATAAATTAAACGCAAATATCACGCTCCCCGAAGGTTTAGGCAGAGGTGTGTAGTAATATTATATAATATCCACAAGCTCATCGGCGTGTTTAAAGGGGGCCTCCCTTTATTAGTACATGAGACCTTAATGGCTATTACCATTAACCGGGTAGAAATTCAAAATCCGAGCTGCTATTAAGTATTTAATACAGAAAACCAATAAAACTTTGCTCGACCTGGGAATCTAATCCAGAACCTCTATCGCAGCAGTCGCGCTTAAGACCACTACATTAATGCAGCAGTCGAAAACGCAAATAGAAAAAGAAATCACTTACAATAACTAGGGTCAGTATAGGTAAAAAAATATTCCTCACATAGTGCTAAAACCGAAAAAAAAGAAAAATAAGTGATAGGAATATTTAGAAAGAAAAAATTATAAAGAAAAAATTTGAAAGAAACTCTTACAATGGAAACTCTGCTAACTGACCAATAGATCAAAGTCAGGAACATGGAATGATAATAACAATTAAAAAAATATATTTATCTCATTATATTTCATATAGGTATCATTTCGTAGGTGGAACATTCAGTGATATCACAATACTAAATATGTTTAAACGTAATGTTTTACGTACACGACAATTTAAATTCATCAAACATACCGACTGTTGTGCCTGACTGTACTTTATCTACATCATATTTATGCATTTTTGCCTTAAAACAGAGCAATTCAAATGTGACCAGAATATTAAAAATCTTACATACCTACGTAACTACCTAATCGTATGCTTATAATAACTTTTTTAAGGATCGTGAAAATGGCATCTTGCAAAAAAACAGGACGTTTCGTTTCTTATTATCTTAATTCCTTGTGTCGTTGGGTTTTAGTATGGAAATCGGACATTAGCATATGTAACAGCGGGTAAATGTTGATTTAAATGACATATGTTCAGAAAGTTTATGTATTTTTCGGTGGCTTACAACAAACAAACTGATATTTTATTGAAAAATCTACTTGAATACAATGATAAAGGGGAGGCTAGCTAAGCCTTTGGTGTAAAAGTGTTAAAAATAATAAAGATTTAGATTTTATGTATTTTTCACTTTAGGAACAGTGACAGCGGTTTTCTCGTCTGGTTTTAAAAAAGGTTTTATTTATAACGCTAATCTTCATTTCACATCCAAATTATTTATCTTGTAAAGCTCAGAGCACAAGCACTGGTTCCAAACAGGAATTTCCAAAAATCGCAATATGAGGAAAACGAGATCATATACCAAAAGTGCATTCCTAGTTTAATTTGATAAAATTAATAGATATGGGAATGGAAACCTGCTGTGAATTTATTAACACTGATGATTTATTAAGACTGATGTTGACCACGAATACCTATAATATTTCTAGTGATGTAGGTATCATAAGAACACATTATATCCACTATTTCGGCCATTTTGTGCAACGATCAGCTGACCTTCGATATCACTGTAGACGGAAATTTCCAAAAATTACACATGGCAAAGCTGGATTGCGTTAATGATTTATCCAAATTTTATGTACCTACACGCCATAATGTGCGGCGAATTTTTGGTCATTTGAAAATTTCGGCGCACCTTGCAAGGACCCAAGGGTTACCCAGAAGTATGATTCATAAATACCTTTTATAACGGTGCATTGCAATACCTAAGTGTAAATACTATGTGTATAATTATATAATATACGTACAGTAGGTTTTTTCGTCTGTCTGTTTGGATTTTGATTTTGGCCCAGAATAAGCAAAATTCTTTTTGTAGCGCCAGCAAAGAGACAACTTGGTATTTGAAAAGGAGTTTTTATCTATTTTAACTGCAACAGTTGTGTTGCAGTATGAGTTTAACAGCTTCTGAAGATTCTGAGTCAGAAAATATAATGGTGATGATAATAGAATCTATGCCTTGTACCTATCTGCTCTGTATTGGTTACGGCGACCATTTTCTGTTGTTAATAAGGCTAATATACTCAACATTAGCAGTCAACGTTTTAGAGCAGTTACTATACGAGAAAACATCCAATTTCACCTAATTAATATTGCGTTTATATTTCTAACCAATCATTAAATTTAGTCGTAGCGTATGATTAGGTTCGTCTTGGGTGGTACAAACTGAGGGAGACCTATTATATACTTTAATGCTGTTAGGCTGTTGATGATGATAATTAATCATTAAATAATAATAAAAAGTTGCGTCCCTGAGATTTTAGATCTTTCATTATGGAAAATTAAAAACTGCTCACGCGGGTGTAACCGCGGATTAAGTTACTGCTTTGTGCTGAGTAAAGTAAAAAGCCAGTGCATACTGGCTTTAATTAAGATGCTAAATGTTTTGTAAAGAAGCTCGCTTAAACAATTATAAATGCAAAAGTTATCAAATATTTATTCAGGCAGTTTAGGTATTACGAATATGTTTAGACTCTCAGAGCTTTAAGATGTGTTTTCAGTAATAAAACCTTAATGAATAATGATAAACATTTTACATTAAAAGACAAATTTTTACATTAGCCACTATGAGCCCAAGTCACATACACAATTGATAAAATATGCGTTTTGCGATACGGGCTTTAATTCCCACGATGTTTACTTAAAGTTCCATATTTAGAAAGAAGATTAATCTTTTACCATTTTTTTTAACAAAGGATTGAATCTTCGGATTAAATCTCTGCCTTCAAGGATTTGGACATGTGTCCCTGTGTGGCAGTATGACATGTTAAGTTATAGATTGAGCGAAAACCAGACTAAAATTATACTATCACCTTCTTATCATCTATAATACTATCATGAAAAGAGAAGGAACTTTTTAATTCAAATTTGGAAAGGTTAACGTCTTTTAGGGCAAGTAACTACTTGCCCTAAAAGACGTTAACCTTTCCAAAAAACTTTAATAATAACGCCTTTTTATTGAAAATTATAAACTTATAATTTTCAATAAAAAGGCGTTATTATTAAAGTTTTTTGTATTATAATACTAAGCTAAGGTATTTGTCAGTAAAGAAACTTTCTATGATTACGTCATATGAGCACATAAGCTGTAGGAGTACCTACGTTTTCATAAGATATAGCCGCGTAAGGGAAAATATTTTATTAAGATAATTCAGTAGAGCGTGTAGTGAGGTTTGGAACAACTTGAAAGCTTTATGAGAAAAAACAAGATGATATATTTTATCGTGAGTCGACCCAATGTCCTAAGCCTTTATTTGACCTTTTGATAAAATTGGTGTGTAATTATTGGATCGATTGCTGTTTAATTGCGGCCTACTATGGTACGAACAAACAAAACGTTTTTATTGGTCAATTTAAATGCACCGCGTAGGATGGAGATTACTCCAAAAATATTTAACTTTGGTATTTTATTTAATTCTTAAGTGAGCTTCCTTTGTATTAAAAATATGTTTTATATTTAAAAAATCCACACCCATAAATATACATCAAAGTCATAGCAACTTCACCTACTGCCGATTAATCGATGAATTTGGTAACGAATACCACTTTTGCTATTGACTAGTTTAAAAGCTCTATTAGTACAATGTGTAGATGATGGCTCAATTAAATTCATAAGTCTCTTTTATTTGTAATACTTAAAAAAATAGATATCTTGTAACAATTTTGAGTAAAACATTATAGTAAATTTTCTAATCGCAGAGACGAATATGACAAAAAGCAATTGCTTCAGTATTTTTACTTTGTTCATAATTTTATGATATTATCAGGATAAGGAAGGAAATAATAATAAATATTAGGCTCTCTCCTCTCTCCTACTTTGACTGTGTCCAACAGATTATTATACATTTGTCTTACAAATCTAATAAACATTCTTTCAATGCTTTACGACGTGTTTTTACTTAAAAGCTGTTGTAAAATTTCAGCATCACGGCTCAAAGCGACAAACGTATAACCAACTAATGCTTCGTAATGAAGCACATAATTCGATTTTGTTTTTATCTTCAACTTAAGTGGGTTTATATCATGACAATAAAACAAGAGCCCGTAAGTTCGTATCAAGAATGAATACATCATTTATACTGATTCTTTTGTTGTTTATCCTTTGTTGAGTGCGAATAAAAGCGCAAATTGTACATAATATACATTGCGATTGGTTATTTAGTGGCTCTGACGTATCTAGCTGTGACCCGCATTGGTCTCGATTTTCCCAATTCTATGTGTTTTTCAGGGGTTTTTCATGTCTAACATCCTTATACTTCATATGCTACGTAAATGCGATATTTCAAGATTGTAGGGATTTCGCAATTAATCTGTGAGTAACAAGTTGTATTTTGCTTCTTATAAAGATTAGAAATTTTCAACAATAAAGCAATTGTAGCATGCTGTAAAGTATAGGAAAAGGAATGTTAAGTTTCTTAAGAGAGTATATTTTTCGGATCTTTTCTTGTTTCCAAAACTGTAAGGAGATTTATTGTCGCAATTGGATAGCCACTTTGGAATAGCTATTGATTATATTTGACGTCTAGTGTTAAAATAATGTCATAAAGAGAACATTAAAATGTATTTTATGGTTAGACTGTATTGAAATTCTAGCTACATTAAAGACCAATATCCCATTAAAATATTTTTTATTAAGTGTTTAAGAAACAATATATTAACATAAGTTAGCACCGAAATCTGACACATTGAAATCCAAATGGCGAGATGTCTAACAGAGACAGTCATTTAGAAGATTATTGAACTGCCACTGCCTCTGTCAAATAAAATGTAGGATAGGTTTTGGCGGAGTCTGTTTAATCGTGAGTCACAACGCATATTGCGTTTAAGATGTGAGCTTTGAGTTTTTCTTAAACGAAATATATAAATATTGAATGAAAGAAATATTGAAAGTATTTTTTGCTGACGTCAGCTTAAATGTTTAAAGCGATAGGTGTGTGAGGCTTTTATGAAATTAACATTACATTATTTTACAATGGCCTTATTAGATCTTTCTACAATCGGTCGCAGTAAAAAAGATGGTTCTAAACCCTAGAAGTATTTGAAATAAGCTTAACGTTTGCTTCTGGTGTGACCTGTTTATACAACTGCGCTATCTGTGTTCGACATAGGCCAAGTGACATACGAGAAGTACCTATACGGCATTGCATTAGTCTAGTAGTCGTAAACTCACTGAGACGCTGGTGGTCCTCGGTTCGATTTCCAGGTCGAGCGCAGTGTTATCGGGTTTCTCTATAAAATGCTCAGCAACAGCTCAGATTTTGGATTACAATAAGCTCACTCTTTTGGGAGTGCATCCGTAGACCTCTGCCTAAAGTTTCGGGAAATACAGGTGGTTTTCGTATAGCAAAAGAAGTAAATGTTTTGAAGCTCTACAGAGAAATTGGCTAAAATGAAATTGAAAAGGCTAGTTAGGTAAGATTTGTTGGGATGTATTCCTCTAAAGTAATTTATTAAATTTGATTCCTTTTTTATTTATTGTTAAACATCCTGCTCAAAGTACCTACATCAGAAAATTATATTGACGGCCCATTTCCTTCCTTAAGTTAGTATTTTAGTTTTTGTATAATTGTCGGTTGATGTCATACAAACATTAAAGGTTGTTAGTGAATCATAACGATTTTAATCTTTATGGATCAATGCAGTGGATCCTTGCGTCAACCCACAGGTTACCTCAACCTTAGCATTCATGTAATTAGAGTAACGTTCTTTCATGTAAAAAAGTAACATTCCACCACCACCACTACCACGAAATTATCGCCCTTTCGGGGCATACATCTCAATGCTTGCTTTAATGGTGAAGGTCTGGGAAGAGTTAAATTAGACTGTCATCAACCAGTAAAAATGTATGGGAGGCAGTAGGATAAATTGTGCTGCCACATTCGCCACGACCAAGATCGGCTGAGGACCACTTCAAAGGGCTCCTGTGTTCCCATGGGTTTGTCTATGGAAGCATTTCTTGAAATCAAGTCTGAATCATATATTTAAAGTTTAATTTACAGAAAAAATTACTTAAAATATTTTTAAAATGAAATTTTTGAATGGAAGAAAATGGCAATAAATATGCAAAATTATAATTTTTTGTTGTATTTGTAAACAGAATATAATATAAATAGTAGAATATTAACTTGTTTAATACACAGAAAAGTATGATTAATTGAGGAAAAATATTTATTTGAACATTATTTGCTAGTAGTTTTTGGTTTGCCAAATTTTACCTGGGTTTTTTTAATGACTCCTGATTTCTTGTGAAATGCTCTACTTTATGAACGGCTAAGGATATTATGATTCAACTGTCAAGGTTGAAATGATACATAGTTGGTTTCTTCAGTAAATTTGTGGGACAGGACATGGCCGGTAACTTGTTTTTATTACGACCGTTTTTGAAATTAACTCTTTATGCGTTATGTAGGGTTTTACTCTTTATGGGTTGCATTAGTGCTTTTTTATTGTTCTAAGAACGTACCTACTAGAACTTATTAGTCATTAATTAGTCGGACTGCCTCATTAGTCTAGTGGTCCTAAGCGCGACTTCTACGCTAGAGGTCCTGGGTTCGATCCCGTGGTCGAACAAAGTGTTATTGGGATTTTCTATGAAATTCTCAGTAGCAGCTCGGAGTCTGGATTTGTGCCCGTTTAATGGCAATAGGCTCGCCCCCTATTACATGGGACCTAAACTTACCGGCGAAGTGTGGGTGTACATTAGTACACCTCTGCCTAACCCTTCGGGGAATAAAGGCGTGATGGTAAATGATAAATGATATTTATTTATGTAAATAGATATTTTAAAGACACTTTTACAAGTCGATTTAAAAAAAAAAACTAATTGGCGTCGACATTTCCTATGTGTCGACCTCTGGGAAGAAATGTCGAAACAAACTCAGAGAATCATGGTTTCTTTTAAAGTCCAGACAATAGTTATATCATAGATATGCGAATTTTACAATGTAGGGCAAAATCGGAACAGGCCTTTTGAAGAAAGATCCATAACAGTTTTGAATTGACCTGTCCTAACTGACGGAATGCATACATCAGTCCTCGTGTAGCTCAACCATTTTTTAGGGAGCTCAACGAACCGTCGCATGACGATACCAGATCAGCAAAACATTTGCGTAGGTCATGTGAAATACTCAAAACTGTCAGAAAACTTGTATTACCTATAAGTCCAAGGTATGTATGTGTATGTATGTAGTCGGAAAGAAATAATTAATTTATCATGCACATTTCGTCGTACGAGTACTTACAGTTATTTACCTTCCTGCCTTTTTGATAATAGCAGTAACGTTTGACACTCATCATCATGTAGGCCGCTAGCTCGTCTGCCATATTTAATTGTAAAAAAACATGAAAGCCATAAACTTTAAGTTCTTATCTGTTCTGTATCTTTCTCTTATAATATTATGTTTCCTCTCACCATATGATTGTAGGCACATTAGTCTAATTTACTTTGTCTGAAAGAATTTTTATTAATACGAATGTAACCACGTTTTGAGTAAATTGGAGGAATATAATAAAGCATTATTACAAAGGTTATATTATATTAGGATGTGCGTGTGGGGTCCCGAAAATATGATTGAATTTTATAAATCTTCGCTCAGATTTATGAACAGGCTTTTGTGATTTGTGTGTTTTATTGGATTTCTGTGTGATATAGATGTTTATTTGTAATGCTGACAAGCATTAGCTTACAGAGACATATCTTTTTGTATTTTTTAGGCATTTTCCATGCAAAGATTATTATGTTATTTTAGTGAAGGGAAATAACGACCGCGGGGAGGATTCGAACCTGTGTCTTCTGGTTAAGTAAGTACACCAGACGCTAGCGCTTAGCACTTCATCTCAAACACTTTTATAAATCAAATAAATCTGTCAATACATTTTTAACGTAGATACTAAGACTACAAACAAGCATACGGGCCGTTATTATCACTCGTTTGTCATACTCCAATATCTTTCTTATTTGGCCAGTAATTTCGCTAGCTATCTTCAAACCGGAATACAACGATGCTATTATTAGCAAGATATTTGGCAGTGCAGAAACGAACAGTAGCCCGATTCACGTAATTAAAACCGTAGCGATGTCGCAGCGACTTAATCGTTGAAACAGTTTTCCTATTCATATCCGTCGATCCTACCGATTTAGGAGTCGTCGCATTGAAAAATCGCTAAACCGTATTCACCCAATCATGTTCGCTGGGCGGGAATCGTTCTAAAACTTTGGCTTGACAGTATTCACACTACACTGGAAAACTGTTTCAACGATTAAGTCACTGCGACATGGCTACGGTTTTAATTACGTGAATCGGGCTACAGGCAGCAGATTTCCATCGTCTGCCACCCGGGGAGACGGCAGGGTATAAACCGCACTTACCTCCTCATGCCCGGCTACATGATTCGTGAAATTCGCAATGACCATGACAGAGATGACATAAGGTACCTACTTAGTACGTACCATATCTTCGTCACCTGCGAGGGCTTCCGTTTTTGGTAAATAAATCCTGCATGAGTGTAAAGTTCTTTGTTTTTACACGTTTGTGTTTACCGTAATCTTGACTAAAAGCCCTTTCCGTTTAAGATGCTTCTTCAGTTTTTTTAATGAAACTTTTTCTGTTAAGATATGAGGTAACCGTTATATCAATATGGCCTTTAAAAGGAAACTTATACTACTTGGATTTATTTCGATACAATAAGAATTTCCAATACCGACATATATAGAAATTGAGGCAATGAAGATGAGGTAGAAGATCTATGCATTTTTAAAGTACTCAGATATTAGGGAACTGAGAGTTTATAGGTAAAATTACTATTTTACTGGTTATTATTCCCAATAACTTGAATGGATATGGAAGAATCCCTTACTTTAGTTTGTCGACTAAGTATACCTATAATTACTTTCGTCATTTCGTTCCCACACGTTAATCAAAGGGTTTAAAAATACACAGGACTCTGCAAATAAAAATAAAATTTCGTCCCCAACTCCCAAAGGTTCGTCTTACCTCTTACTAATTTTCATTCCTTAGCGATGACGTCAGTCTCTAAAGAAATGCAGTGTATTTTTTTAACAAATCAATAAATATCCAATCCTTTAGCGATATATGTAATAAAGTGCGCCCACGTTTGCGGTCAAGCGCTGATAACTTTTACAAGTGTCAGGGAACGTTATGATTTATTATAAGACAGTTCTTTCAAAGTTGTTCAAAAACAAATAAATCTAAGCTCTTGTTAAAAAGTCGAGAATGAAGAATGTTCTGTAATGGCTTGTTATACGCAATAAACCTACAAAAGAGATTTTTATTGAACATGTTTACCTGTATATTAACATAACAATTTAGGTAGTGGTTGTTTAATATCAATAAAAGACGTGTTTCACCAACAACCTATATTAATTGCAGCTATAAATCCGATTGAAAAGAAATATAAATTGAAAGCCAGTTAAAATTATTAGATTGGCTAATTTAATAAAGTACGGGGCAAGCAAAATATTTTTTGAATTTCTTGAACGCAAAAACGTTCATTAGGCATATCGCTCAGAGTGAATGATGAATTCACTTAGATAAATATGTAACAGTTCGTAAATTTTGCATTTCGTAAACCCGTCGCCTGGTCCAATCAAAATTCAATTAGGAATATCTTGGTAAGGAATGCTGTCCTTAAATTTATTACTTGCTGTTGATGTTCCCTCCGCTTAAAGTTATTGGTCTAAATATAATCTGTGTCTTAGATATGTATGGTTTCTTTTTATATATGAGTCGATATCCAATACTAAGGTTATTGATAATTTTGTATTGGATATCCGGATCTTTTTTTATAAATTTAAGTTAAATCCAAGAAAATGGTACCTATATGAAAAGTAAGGACTTCTGATATAATTTGTTGTTGAACTCTTTTATTATTTTAGTCAACTTTTGAGCACATAGTAATTAATACGAGATCTGAATAGGCTCCGTACCTCATAGTGAAATATATCTTATTGAAACTACGTACTATTTTACTTTTGAAAAAATATGTAGAAAACATCGGGACAGAGATATGCTCCAATAAATTAAGGCGTGTAAACTACAACAGCTGAGTCATCCCTCTTACTCTGAGTTGACTCAAAACAAGTCTTATCAACACAATCTACAGCCAGCCAACGACCACTACTAATAATACTTCAAGTAGATCCATACGTTTCTTTCCGTATTGGACTAAAAATAGAATTTTTGCTGCGTTAATGACTTCTGCTTCGTCTCTTACAATATGGAACCTAATATATATATATCACGATTTAACTATGCATCTATAATACTACCTCCACTTTAGTCCTTGTGGAATACATATGTAATCATTTGTTGATGAGCCCGTCAAATATCTTAAGCAAAGAAAAAAGATATGATTATAACAATGAAGAGAGGAAGACTGTTCATACTACGAAGCTCTAGCCGTCCGTTTCATTCATTAATAAATAGATAATTCAAGATAATTGCTGCTCCCTTTACTAAAAATATGTATCTCTACCAATAATTGGATAACATTAACCTCATACTCCGATGATCCAATTTTTCGCCACTATAGCGTTAAAACCTCTTTTCATCTATTCACCGTTACCTTATGGCCCAGTCACAGCGTGATATCATTATAATCTGCATATTGGTTTAGAACAAGTCACCTTCCCATGTCAATGAGAGTTTTAGTAGGCTGTGGTGTCGAGACAACTTAAAATATGTAGAACTTTGTCTGGGTTTGGCGGTTGCTATGTGTGTGTCTATTTACATGCCAACATCTGCTAGCTTTTGTCCTTGGTTATGTACTCTTTAGCTCTTTCTAGCATATCGCTATTTGATACTGCCGCTTTATTTTTTATTCCCATTCTGTTTGTTAAAGCTTTGACATCAATCAACGCTGCAATGCCGTTAGAGATTAGGATACTTAATATTTATTAGCTTTAATCAGTGTTATAATATCTCTTTATAAAAGTGTCTTGATACTCCTAAGACAGGGAACGGGATTTATAGTCATAGAATATTTTTTTAAATAACCGTTTGCGTTCATTAACGATATCTCTAGGTGATAGTAACCATTTAGCATTCAACTGTTAAGTAAATGTACGTTTTATTTTATTATGACAGTTCTTTAAATGACTTGATGTACATGCCGTAATATATTTGTTAACACAGGACCCTCATTTATATGTGTATATATATATATATATATTTATATATATACATATAAACGAGGGTGGTGGTGGTTTCCATTTTAGTGTGCCTTTCGAATTAAAAACTAAACTGTATGTCAGATAAAAGAGGTTTAGAGGATAAAATAATTGTGTTGCATTAACATGACTACCATACACATAGTAGACACAAGTACCAGGTTATCTCAACCCGTAAAACTCTTGTGCGGAACTTGTTCAATTAATCCAATATCTACAATTCCGGGTAACATTATTAAGGCGTACCAGGAACTGGCACCTCGTAAATCCCGAAGGATCATTTCGTAATTAAGTTTGGCAAACGAACAACCGGCGCGCGTCGAAATCTACGACGATAACAAAAATATGGGGACCGAGTCACCCCGTGATTTATATTTATCGACGGTGATAATTTCTTTTAATTGAAGCTTGTTCGAAGGTTCCGTCTGCGGTTTGCGGTCAGCCTTAGGTGGCTGCATTGATTTATTTATAATTAAGTTTAGATTCCGGTTAAGTGCAATGACATTTGCTCCGCGAGACGTGGTTTTGATTCCCGCATGGAACAAACATTTCGTAGCCTGCTAATCTTTGTGGTTTCTGGTATCACCCTAATTGTATACGAGATTAATATAATTTGACAAAGAGATAAGTAAGTAAGGAAAGTAAAGTTATAAGTACCTAAATAACAACAACAACAACAAAATAATATGCCAAGTTGGTAAGGTTAATATGTATGTCGCCTAATCATTAGAAAGTGTTATGAATTTAATCCAAAATGTTGACACTTAAAACGCTATTAAGATACGTTAACATTAAAATTCTTTAGGCTAACAGCTGTCACAACGTACTTAATAACCCTTCGTGAATAATACAAATTGGATCGTTTAATATTCACATATTCAAACTTAACGGTCGACCTTAAGCTGGGATCATATTTTCGCCGATCTCGTTTGAGTTCCTGCGGAAAAATGTTGCTCATATTACACGGGGTTGACAGCATGAGTTATATCTTTTTCGAAACATTGAGTCGATGACCTATTTTTTGCTCTACCATATAATTCTAAAACCTGTCCGCAAATGTTCCAGGAATAGTGTCATATTTTTGACTAACAACCGAAAAACTTCCTCTCGGTTTAAAATTGTGGCATCTTTTGGAACTGGTTTTGTGTGTTAGTGACCTCTGGTCATTAAGAGTGACTGTTTACCTTACCTCGACAAATTCAGGGTTAAAATGCGATTATGTTTGATTAATTTCTATTAAGATTTTATTGGTTATGAAATATCACTTCTAATTGGGTAAATCTCCTGATACAACGAACAGTTTAAAGACATAATTAAACTATGTTTCATGTTACAAATGTAGAATTCTATGTTTTACAAACATGTTTTCTTTTTAGAACTTCGCTAGTTTAGTGGGCCACTTCAATAATACAAGAACTTTGGCGTGTTTCGGGCTAAGACCGGCCATGCTGTCGTCATTCCTGTTTTTTTATTAACCTTCGTTGGATTTATAGGGATTTGGATTCACCCTAAAAAAATATCGTCAAACAAACTGCTTTCATAAATAAGATTTAAATACAAAATAATAATTAACTAATGTTAATATTTATTTGCATTCAGCAGTTATTTTTATATTATCTCATTTTTATACTTATGTTTGGAACTTGAGTAAGTAACTTAACGTTTCTGTTCTTGATACACTGATTCCTAATAATTCCTGCGGTTACCTATAGTTCTTGACTCACGGATTCTTAATAAAGCACCTACTAATTAAAGTAAAAAGGATTTAAGAATTGTATTCTTGAAAATATTAATAAGATGATGTTTCTCGATTACCTACATTCAACATATAATTAATACCTTTAGCATGTAATCTTATGAAATATGTAGCGTCAACGAAGTACCGTAAAAAAGAACAATGTAACAAATAATAAGTATGAGTAAAAGACACAGAAAAACAGTAATTATGCAGGCGCTGATGTATAAATTGTACTAAAAAAACCCCAAAATTTAAAAGAACCATTGCAAATATATAAAAAGGGAAAAGTAATATAAAAAAATATAAAAAAGGAAAGCAAATGGTCGTCTAAATGGGCCTTTCGAAAGATTCCACCAGGCAAGGTCATATGAAGTCAATGAACTCCAGGTTGATTATATGAAAAAGTGCACACTTTTATACTGTTGTTTTACACTGATTTTATGCTACGAAATGCCCTGCTTAATTTTTGCTTATATACCTATAAGATCAGAGAGATTTTTCTTTGTAAAGAGATAAAAGATATTACCAGAATATTACAGTTAATATTATAATAAATATTTAAAATATCTTGAGAAGTAAGTGACTCCTTTAATCTAAAATGTTGCTTAGAGATAAGTTTAGCTAAAGATTATATTACTATTGTCGTTCTTGAAGGCAGTGTTTGCAAGTGTGATAAGTGAATTAATAATTAATTCGCATTTTAGAATAAGGCCCTGAATCTTTTAAGTAGATTTTAAAATTAAGAAAATGTGAAAGTTACGTTTCCTCTTCTTGGCTTTGGGCGAACTATGAGGGAAAACTGTTGTTCAATCTGATCTTATTTTTAAAACAGACATATTATAGTATACAGTTGTCCTATGCACTTATATTGGTATGTCGTAGGTAGTTATTCTGCAAATAAATTCTGGTGTACCCTGTATCAACGAATTATCAGTCTTAAATATTCAATAAATGGATGATCGATTCGTATATGGACTGGAACTAATCAATTCGTATGTCGATTTGATTTAGTGGTGAATTAGATTTTGTTTCTTTTGTACTAAAGATGATGCAGCAAGGTCTTTATAAATCTTTGTTGTGTTTGGTATAGTCAAGCATTGTGAAGTCAATTCAACCAGATAATCGTATAGTTTAAAAACTCACATATATGGTCGTTGCACATTTTAGCTGGTAGAACAAGTAGGTAGCCTACCCACTTCTTTAAACCCATATTTTGCCGATTTCTTTTTTCAGTTTCTACTCTATCTATATGTGCAGCAAGATTACCATCGATTGCTCTATTCCTAATTATAGATACTTTGATACATAATATATAATTTCTAGTTATTGTCACTTACGATGGACTTACGAGGTTTTTTAGTCATCGTCTCATGTCAACTGCATTGTGAGTTTTATAAAAACATTGTTTACTTTGTAACGGTTTACTTTACCGCTTCCAGCCCTGACGTCTTCCTGTACATTTACATACACTAAATGTAGGCCAGCGTTACGTATGCCTTCAACCATGAATCTGATACTAGTAGTAGGTTACGTGATAATTGTGGATTAAATATTTGTAAAAAATAGGACAACGTTAACGTCATAATCAATATTCACATTTAATATATTTCTGTTAGTATCTAGAATACACTTTAAATTGGTATCTTTTGAATATTTTCTTATTACAAACATAGAAACTATATTTTATGCGCTGCAAATGTCTGAATAAACTTTTCAATCGACCGAGACATATTAAAAAGCAAGATATAAGAATTGAAAACCATACGAATTGTGAAGAGAGAGAATGAATGAATCCGTACTCTCACACAATAGACAACAGCGAACGTAATACGACGAAATGAAAGAGGTTCCATTCAAGTTTCGGAAAAGAAAGGTAAACGGAAACTTAGACTGACAACTTTAGACCACAGAAATAATGAAAAGTTAGCTAGTACTTAAAATAATAACTAGTTTTAGTCCACTACTATTTAATTATAGAAATGCAATTTCATCGTAATTATGTGATTATTTTTTTTGGATATGCTTGAGTTTTACCATTATCTCACCTGATGTTAAGCATGCAGTCGACGATGAGCACGCTGGCAACTATTGTTGTTTGTTTTGGGACTTGCTGCTGTTAATAGTTGTTTTAGTTAAAAAGTTTTTATTTGATTAGTTTATCGTATAATTACTCTAATTGACTTCATGTTCTCGGTCTTGACATTGAGAAGAAATCACAAAACCGAAGAAGGAAATGAACATTTGTAGTAGTCCCTTAAAATTCTACTTGTGTATCGATTATGTAAATCAACTTTGCCGATGACACGCATTTAATCTCCGCCGTAATTATCGACTCGACGGCAATTTATTTTGTTCCAGGATCAAAATACCACGATAAAACGTTTCATGGTGACGTGACAAGACTACCATGGTACACTTTCTTAATATTCCTAGACATGTAAGAATTCTAGATTGTCATCGGTGTTATGAGGTATACGACAAAAAGCTTTGCGTGGGCTTCTGCAGGATAGTAGATGCCCTTGACGATTTAAGACACTCCTATATGTTCTATCTTTACTTGATGCGCATGTGAAGAATTTATGATTTGGTAATAATACTGCAGTAGTCGTTTTTGTACAGCTTAGGAGGCTATCTTTATACGTCTGAAGACATCTGAATACACTGCTTCTCTCGCATTATTGCAGTATGAAGTGGCCTTGTCAGGATAATGTCACGATATATAAGATTGGAAAGACAAGATTTAAAAGGTTAATCAAATATTTTCCAGATATTATTTGGTCATATTTGTTTGCTCTAGGTTACGTCAAGACCTGAGAAATATTTAAAGTATTCGTCGACCTATTAGATTCTTCTTTTCCTTCAAAAAGTAAAATAACAGGATAAAGTGAGAATGTTAAGTCAACAATAGGAGTACCTAGGTCACAAGTTACAGCCGAGACTTTTAGTAAACAATGTTCTCTCCTAAAACCTACAACCTGAAAATTTCCGAATTGGCATTACTTCAAGGTACTTTGAACGTTAACGTGGGTTTGGCACAGCATTATGCCCCTCTTGACACTTGTCTCCATGTTATACAGTTTTTATAATCTTGGAAATATGACTGTACAAAACATCTGCACCAAATTTTATCGCTTGGTTAAATTTTGAACCGTCATGCATATTTGAATCATGTTCAAGGTCTTTTGCGTTCGCATTTGTATTGAGATATTTTGTTTTATCTGCTGCATCATTGCCGTACTGTTATTTTGATTCAAAGTTACGGATGATTATGCAAATTTCTTATTATATTATGCTCACCTTTCATAAAAAGTGTCGTTGCATAAGGCCCTTAACCCAAACTTGCTTGGGTTCAATGTTATTAAAAGCCTTGGTAGGAAATTTTGACTCCGATTTAACTATTATCAAGTATTAATTATCTTAATGTGCTCTACCCATTAAGAGAATTGAGTATAAAGGAAGGACCTGGCTGACTGGCTAACATATTATTGGGTCCTAAATCTAGGAATTTGCCATATTTACTATACAATGAAAGCTTAGACGAGTGTCTTTTCAAAATTTGTATATTATATCATACTTTTTTATCTACCAGTGAATTTTTGGAAATCGGAGGTATAAATTCCCAAAAAATATTTTTGTTGAGTACCGTGTAATTTAAACTTTAAGTAAATTTATTTATAACCAACATCGCCCTCATCATCATATGGTATTCATCCACTGGCGGACGAAAGAGGATAAAATCTACACTCGACAACATTGCTTTAAAAACTCTCTCAACTAACTGACCAATTGAATGCATTCTACAAAAGCCTATGTATAAATTAAAATTGAACTTCCATTTTATTGCACTCCTTTACATGCTTAGTCAGTTTGCATCCATCTCATTTTGCCATAAGGATCAATATTATCGACATCTGAGCGGTATGACCTTGTATGTACACAATGGCGCGTAATGATGCCGGTACTATTGTCAGCGAACCAAGCTCAGATCATCGATATCTGGACTAATATTGCCCTAGACTTAAGAACTACTTAATCTGTCACTCATAAATTCTGATGGAATCGACTTAAAACCGTCATTTTTTTTGTTTTATTTTACATGACCATTACAATACAGTTTTATAAATATAGTCAGCATTTAACTAAGATGATAGGACTGTTGCAGAAACTTTCGCTTACATAAGTATAATATTTGCTGATTATATCCTATGGTGAGGTTGTAAAATTTAATAAACGATTGTCATTTTTGAACTTGTTTCCAATGAGTATCTTAATATGGAGAAAGGTCTTCAAATTCTTACTTATGTAAATGTAAAAAGTAAGTTTTTTCAGCACCATTTTGCCTTTCATTTTCTATTCCTCATTGATTGAGTGGTCGCATGTGGGATGTTCTACGGAATCCTTCGCCCGGATTCGCTCGGATTTCTGCCCGGATATTAATAGGCTCGTCCCTAACTACATGGGACATAAAATTGTGTGTTTAATCTTTCGAGGATACCTATTTATCTTCCTTAGTATTGAATTATAGCCTATTACAGTTCTTTCGAGTGAGTCACGTTTATGTTAATTATTTATATCAACGACTATCTTTACCGTTTTTTATTATACGTGTTTTTTCCTATTGACCATGTGACCTTGTGACACAACTTTTGGAAGACATAAACGACAATAATATTGAAAAAGGGAGTCCGAAAATTCATTATAACAGTCTTGCTAGCTTTTTATTTATGTGTACTTTCTTCTTTTATTTGCAGCCTTATTTTTAGGTTTATGTTCTAAGATAATATTATGTTTAGTCAGAGTCGTGTCACTTACAGTACTTAAGTCTGTTGGAGCCGCAGAATGTTTTTTATTCGCATGACGTTGTAGATTTTATCGATCGTTATCACTTACTTGTTCGAGCTTACGTTTTATTTGTTCACTTCTCCCGTCAAAGATACGGTGATTGGATTTATATCTCAGGATGGATTTATAACATCTAAATGTGCCTACGTTTGTGTTTTTTGCATTGTTTATTTTATTGTTCTCTGAGAATTAGTGTTCGACAGTACGTAACGTAAATTGTTATTCAGTTAATTAATATTTATGAGTGGTTTTTCAAAGAAAATATCTTAATTAGGATTCAATATTATAATAATGTATTTTTTCAAATGTCTTTTATATTTGATATTTTCTGCAAAAAGTTTGGAAGTCAAGTCCTTTGTGCGCCAACTAAAGATTTTGTTTATGATATGGTTCCAGAATTTTAGAAAATCCTGCAATTTGTTCAAAGCGTAGTTACTAGATCTGATAAAGATGTGAAGTTAGCGCTTTTAAGTGAAGCATCTTCTTACTTAAGAATAAGAAAATAATGTTTTTTTTAAGTCTGAGAAATATAGGTACCTAATAAGAAATAAATAATAGAAATGGCTTTAAAACAAAAAGGGTGGAGGCTTCATAACTGAATCCTAAATTATTCTGACATATTGATGCGCTATATTCATATAACAATGACTATAATGGAAATCCCATAAATTGCAACAGAAAGTCATCAAAATATTCTTTTGTAAGATAATCTAATAATAATAAGATAAGATTGTCGTGCATTCACAAAAACTGTACATTTGGAAGTATATTAAGACGTAATATTATAGCTAATATATCATTCGAGTGTTAAAACGGCCGCGGATGATAAAGATCTAACTCTTTAACCTTAGAAGTATTATGTTACAGTTGCGGACTATTTGATTTATTGGTCTAAATTTTAAGAACGATCAACACGCTTCTTAAATTAAGAATTAACGGTGAAATATTAAGATCCAAGAATTATTTGCTTTAAAGCATTGAAGCGTACACAAGTATTCAGAAAATATTGGCATGGTAAGACCTGTTATTCAAGAGAGTAAGGGTGTTGGTATTTTTTTTAATGCTGTTTTGATGGTAAGCGATGTCTTAACTAATTCTTACTAATAAAAGGTTAAACTCAAAAATAGCAATTTATATTATAATGCATATTAAAGCTACTAACTGAACTTACGCTTCCCAATTATCGGAAAACCTATTATCATCATAATTCTCATAAGTATCTGTGGTCACAGTTTGTCTAAACGTTTTTTCTATTGATCATGTATATTTATGACAATTTACGATTCCATTCCTTATTTAAACAATTAATACTTCAAGATTTCTGTTCGACTAGTTAACCACACGTTTCTATTATGATAGTAGCATATTTTTGTTACTTCGCTGTAATGTCGCCTATGAGATTCATAGCGAAGCTCTGCATAGTATCTTGGATTTATATCCCTGTTTGACATTCATAACTTGTGCGGAATAACAAACAGTTGTGGCATTCTACGATGTTTTTACTCTTAAGTAAGGATTGGGAGTACAATGTTTACATCACTGCCGGGTATCTAATTTAATTTTTAACTGGTCTTATCCGACTCATCAGCCTTCAATAGACTGTTAAAATATATAGGTCTTACCTGTACAATAAAAATACAAGTGGTTCATGTGTTACCTTAATTATTATAAATATTTCTATCAATGATTTTCGTCACGTTTTAATAAAACGACGTCATTTAAATCTTCATATCATCCATAACAAAAACATCCTCGCGGTTTATAAAGAATGATCACATGGAGAAGAACATGGACATGAATTCGTGTTTGGGAAATAGGGTGGTATTTGAGAGTACCCAACAATTTTGCAATTAGATTTTTAGTTCTGGTCCGAAATTGTGGAATACCACCAAGATTCTGAATCAAGTTGGTGTAAAGGGGTTGTTGGGAACAAAACCAATATAATTTTCACGAAGGCCAGAGACGAAGGTGGTACTTAAATAAAAATTAGTGATATTCTGATATTGGCATTTTTTTATTCAAGTTGTCATTATTCAGCAAGTAGAAATTATCGTCATAGAAGCACGCACTGTGTAATTCGTAATATTATGTTAGTTATTATCTACTGGTTTTAATGTTGTAGTAAGTATCGGAAATCTGTCATTATGTAAAAACATAAATTAATTTCTCGAACAAATATTTATAAGATTTAAAAATATCATACGTTGGGGATTAATTAGTATGAATGACCTAAATTTATTCGACAAGTTGACCTGTAATTAATTTTGAAGAAAAAAATTGGAAAGTAATGGTTACCATTGCGAAAGTTAGTTGATACATCAATTATTGAATTATTTCAACTAGCAACTTAACTCAATCTCATATTTCGACTCGAACTAGTCGAAATATGAACAATTTTTAAAACAAAATGAATATGATCATCTTTAAAAAATACATCATCATGTAAATGGAAAATATCCGCATTTCGTATTGGATGGGATGAGATGACAGTCTGCGCCATTACTCGTTTTCTTATTTCTGTTTCATAATTATTTCCGTTTGAAGCTTTCCTAGCTACGGGACAGAGTTAATGAGATATGAGTATCTGCTGAAATATTATTTGATGGATTATATTATTACTGATATAATATAATTAACTACGAATTGTAATTATTGCTTAAGTTAATCTGTTGTTCTCAAGTAAGTGAATCTGTATTTTTTATTGAGAATAAATTCTTTAAACAGAAACTTAACTAACTTGACTCTTAGCAAAATAAACTGTTCACTTATACCGTATCTAGAAATAGATTAGACTAGAATAAAAGAACATGATTTTTTTCCCAATTTATTTTGAAGAACTTCACGTGAACTTCTCAATAAATGAATATGTGCAAGAAAACTAGAAGATATTCTGAATGGCAGATATTATGAAGTGTCTGCTACTGTTATTACTGATCAGTAACCTTGCAGGAGGAATGCTTTCAGCTTTATTTATTTTGGCAATCGATTGATTCTTTTGTTATTGTGAGCGAGTTCTCGTGCGATTAGATTCACCTGAATAGTGTTGCGGCAAACACATTCTTTTGTACGATAATCGAGTAACAAAAGTTCGGACTGAATGAAGGATTCAATAATTTCATTTATTAATTTAATTGAATTTCTCGTGAAATATTACCGACAAAATAATACAGTCTTTGTATATCACGATACGAACTGTTTTGTGAGTGCCAAATGGTATTCAATATTTATTTATCCTAATATAAAGCCCCGTTACATTCAAGTAGAGTTGCACCCTGATTGGGCAATGGCGTATTACACATGATTTTAATCTTTATGGCATACCTTTTATTACTCGAAGCAAAATGCCCATGAATTCTTGTTCCTGGACATTCAAACTGGTTTTTAAAATATTTGGGAGAGCGTTACCACCATCGCCGCCATCCATTGCGCCTTTTCTATGTACTTATGTGACACCTTCTAGCGTGAGAGGAGAAATGGAAACCAGTCTTTGGATTTTGGCTCAGATTTATGTAAAAGAATATAATCAAGATTGTATCGTTCGGGTAACCAGGACATTTTTATGGCTGTGCGTTTTTTTTGTATACGTTATGCGGTGATAATTTTGTAATACCAAATTGTAGGTAAGTATGGAGTATGTCAGAGGCAAAATTATTATACCTCAATTATTATTGTACGTACCTAAATATTGTCAGGAAATTGTAATTATGTTCAGACTTATTGTGTCAGTTCAATCAAAGTAGTTAAAATGACATGGACAAAAAATACAGGATATTCTGTTTGTGTTTATTATGTTTATTGGTTAGTTATTCAGTTTACATTTTCGATATACTATTTAATATTCTACTAAGTACTGATAACTCTGATATAAATCCTTCGTAATAATTTTTCCCCAAACTGCATTAAAAAATAATTAATACTGACGTTGCTTAAATGATGCATAATAATTATAATCTTGTGAATAGCTTACGATATAGACATATTGGAAAATGATGAAAGCCTTCCTTTGTTGTTGGCTGCTCTGAAAGCTGAAATCCGCTATGAAAAGGGAGATTACTCGTCATACGCATCTCCTGAAATGCGAACGCGATATATTTACTATTACGCATTCGTGTATGTTTATCCACGCACAACTGAAGATAATTTAATAAACAAATGAACATGCAAAAAATTCCGGTATTGTTATCATTTACATGTGCCTGGGACTTTTTTGAATTTAGACTTTATATCTTAGTCCTTAGAATTTACACCATGTTATTTCGTAAAATGCAACAACTACATCTTGAGCTAAGTGATTGCTGTGACACTGTTGTGACTTCTGTGCGAGTTCCATACCGTTCGTTTTTGTTGTATATGAGATTTTTTGTGTAATTGTACCTACAATATAAAATAAAGCCTTAAATTTTGACAGTATATAAAAAAAACAGAACGATTCGGTGTGATATGAACATTCTGCTTAATTGATATAAACAACAAACATTTATTGTCCCACTGTTGGGCACGGGATTCCAATCAGAGTGAGAGGCTGTAGTCGCCACGCTCGCCTACTGCGGATTGTAAACAAAATATTTTAGCAACAATAACACTTGGATTACATAGTCGCTGTTGAGCAATAGAGCAATAATTTACGCGTTGTTTATTGAACCATCTATTCCGCTACATAAGGGGTATGTGCTCAGCCCTATTGTTTAGGGATGATAAATTAGCGTAGCTTACCTGTCGAGCGGGATTAGCACCCTACAGCGGACTGAATCGACAACCCTGCAGTATCTAGATGTCGTTTGTACGTTTTTATTTGCATTTGATTGTTGATTAATTCGTATTGGAACAATAGGACACGTCCCACAGGTGGATAATTGTATAGAATGGTAATGGCTTAATCGATCATTGTATGGCGTGATGAAAGGTCGTTTCTGTTTTTGTTTCAAAGTTGTATTTTAAATACGGGTTGAACATTACGTGATAAAATGTCGAGATAAATTTGGATGCATTTACAGTTCGGCTTTTTCATGTCAATTACTTCTCTTTTATCTTATTAAAACTACATTGACTAATAAACTGCCTCAATAGTCTTCTGGTCTTCTAAGTCTTAGGTCCAATTCCCAGGTCGAGCAGAGTTATTGGCTTTTTCGATGAAATTCTCAGTATCAGCTCGGACTTCAGCTTTGAATATGTGCTTTGTGAATGGCAATGGGCTCGCCTCCTATTAGTCTAAGGGACCTAAAAATACCAGCGAACTGTGGGTGTACATTAAGTACCTACACCTCTACCTTATCCTTTGGGGAAAGGACGTGATGTTATGATGCGACTAATTATGAATTAGAGTAATAGGAACCGAATCCTATAGACGCTTTAGAATAACGGCATTTCTTAAAAAAAAAGTGTATCATTGTTAGCTTTAAAAAGTGAATGAACCATGTTTATATTTTCAAAGGACGCTAAAACATTTTATCTTAAATTGTAACGTCCAAATCTAATTTCTACAGCACTAACATGAAGAAGCACGAGGATATTAAAGTCACAACAATTACGTCTCACTTATCGGCGCGTCTCGTCGAGTTTTTGCCAAAGACTCGAAAGAGCTCGAGTCGTGTGAGTTATGACGTGGACGTCAGCTATCTTGAAGATAAATCAAGCTCGTGCATTCTCGGGATTTCCCGCCCTTCCTCGGGTTTCTTCGGGTGTTCTCAGCCTTGTTCAGGCAATCTCCCTCATTACTCGTAACGTGCTTTTTATGTTCAAGATGTAAGCTCTAAAAGAAGACAATGCTAAGTATTATGATGGCATTTTGTTTGGTGAACCAATTTTTGTTATTAAGAAATTTCCTTTGCCAAAAGTCTACCTAATATACTGGTTTCGGACACTCTATGTAATATAACGTCCTGTTATTTCGTATTTGGTTTGGCTTGAAGTTCTTGTAATAATTATCTGAAAACTACTTGGGATATTGCTTTGATATTATCAGTACAATATCTAACATTTTCTGGCATGAGACTTTAGTAAAAGTAGTGTAAGAAATTGTGGTGTGGAGATTATTATTGTTTCACATTTTAAGGACAGTTTTCTATTTGTTCATCGTGTATATTTTAGTAGGTTTAAGTGTAGCATTACTTATTAGTTCAAAATAATGTTAAAAACATCTGAATTATTTTGATACAAAAAAGGGCGAACTTTTAAAAGATTTTGTGTTCGGAATTACAATGAAATAGACTACTTACGTCCTCCGATCAAATACATTACTATCTTTATGTGCTCAGCCATAGTCCGATTAAAACTATCATTGTATTCTGTAATTGGTCTACGTGCTACAATAACATCAGGTAAATACGTTTCCATACATCAAAATGCCGAACATGAAGGACCAAATGCTTTTGTTCTCACGACCTGTCTTAACGAGACCTTGGCCCAAATACGCAGGGATGAACAAAACTTTATAATACTAGATTCCATAGAATTCTCACTTTACCAGGATAAAAGACATGTTTATGATTGATACCAGTTTTTATGTTACTAATCTGGTTGCAGTGTATATGTATTAATGTATGACTAGCAGCAAATAGTCATACACATACAACCCTTACCAGATAAAAGAACAAGATCACATAAAGATATAAATCGGCCTCAGGCAGGGTTCGACCCTGCGTTCCTCCAGTTAAGGACACCGGACGCTTTTAGCCAACTAAACTCTCGGTAGTAAATTTCTCTTCCATATTCTTACGGCTTAAGGTGATGTTGGCACCGTCTATTGATGAAACATGAAACAACTATATCCCTTAACCGACATGTTTGACTTCTTAACAGTTAGTTCAAATTCCGAACGATGTGGCCGTACCTTTTACTAGTTGTTTTGGATTATATTTGGCATTAATAAATGCTAAGTATCTTTAAAAGATAAAATGAAATAGAAATATATATTTCAGCAAAGGAAACATTGGGCCCCAGGCAGGATTTAAACTTGCGTCCCTTGGAAAAGGTCACATGAAACCAAATAATGTAAGTCTCACAGATATACAGACACACAAAATGCTTTATTAGTAGGTACCTATTTACAAAATATTTTGTCTGAATTTTTCACTGTAGTTCGTTTTCAAGGCCTAAGTTCTAATTCGAGTTCGACTGTACATGTAATCTAGTTTTAGCACTAAAGTTAGTTTCTGTACTAGGATTTGCTTTCGGAGCAAGCATAAAGTTAGTTTTAAAAAGTTCTCTACGTAAATTTCGGTTCGTTTGTTGCGATTCTGTTCTTTGTATGTGTGTGGCATTTTGAACCGTGTTAGTGTGTATGTGTATTCCATAAGACCGTGTTGCCAGATCCGATAAGAAATAAGTAGACAAATTCTTATACTGTTTTAACAGTGACAACTTGAGGAATAAAACTTGAGGAAATACTTTTAGATATGAACACACTCACTGTTCATCTTTATTTCTCTTCTTGATGCGATCACTTAATACTATAATACCGTATCTAAATAGGATAAACCCTTTTGGAGTTAGATGGGAACACTAATTCTTCATCGTCGTCGTGGGTTAAAATTATAGAAATAAAAAAATGGGCATTTGTTCTTCAATGCAGGTTTCTTTTTATAATGTATTCTTTATTCAAATTTCGTATTTCTATCATTTCGCTAAGATTTCGATGGCAACACTACATGTGTGATCTTGCTACCTATGTACCTGTATAAAAGACTACCTACGCGTTCGTGTTTATGATATATGTATGTGGGTGGCTTGACAATGTCATGGGAATTTTACAGATGGTGTCAAGATAACAGTTTAGGCATAATTTAATTTGTAGCTTCCACAGTTTAAACACTTCCTTTATAAAGAAAGAAATGAGTTTTTTTGTCAAGAACATCTGAATACGGAAAAGGAATTATAATAAATTAATAACAGTGTAAATTATGGTACTATGTTAACTAGTCCAATCATTATAGCGATTTGGATGAATCGACTCATTGTTTTTAAGCAGGATGTAATATAACAGTTAATTAATATAGATTTAGCGGATTAGTACTTTACGCGTATTATCAACATTTTCACCAACAATTAGTATAAAAATATATTTAAAAAAAAACAGGATTTACTTCCTTCTCAATTAAGGGTTAAAAACCTACTGAAAAGAGTGAATTATTTTATTATTTGTATTTTTCATCAAATTCATGCAAATAAATATTTTTTTAATACTTTATACTTCGAAACATATAAAATGTTTCAAAAAGTAATAAAGAAAATTCTAAAACATAAACATTAATTGTCAACACATCTCCAAATAAAATTCATGATAAAAAATACTGCTTAAATATAGTAAAATTCTCACTCCAGCCAATTACAATGAGATTACGATCTGCTAGGCTTGAAGGGAAATCTGTTGCAGCAAGACGGATGGCGAATTAAACACCGGCCTGTACCGGTGATCGAGTATGAAAAATCACTCGAGATGGCGATTCGATTGCCTCTTATCGATCAAAGTATGACGCAATGCGATTTAGATTGTGAAATTAGGTGTACGAGTATAACATGTTACGATTATTTCGATTTGGGAATTCGCTTTACTGATTTTTTAAATGTCTTTTTTCACATTTATTCTGCGATATGTGTAGCTTTCTTTAGGAAAGTAACTTTGGTACTTAACTGTTGTAGGCAGGTTAATTTTGTTGCGTAAAAACGCGTGCAAGTGCACGTTTGTACCTTACAAAAAAAACGTGACTACATGTATTGTATTTCTTCCTGTTTTTCACGAGCCTTTTGCGATCCATAAAGTTTAACCGAACAATAATGTTTTTGCGGGCAATGTTTTCAGGAATTCATTTTAATTTCCATGTTGCGAAATTATCGCGTTCACGTTTTTACTCAAGTTCAAGTTGGTATACCAATACAGATATAGATTATGTCGAAACCAATGTTCGATTGTTTGGTTGTGTCAATTAAGGCTAAGAAAGGTTAGGTATGTTCTAAAATTTACAGTAGTCATACTTGTATATAGCTTAAGTACCTAAGTAATTTTATATTGTCATAAACGTACTATCACTCCTGTATTTCCCGAAGGGTAAGGCAGAGGTGTACTAAAGTACACCCACATTTCGCCGGTATGTTTAAGTCCCATGTAATAGGGGGCGAGCCTATCAAATCTAGACGCCGAGCTGCTACTGAGAATTTCACAGAAAATCCTAATAACACTTTGCTTGACCTAAGGATCGAACCCATGACCTCTAGCGTAGCAGTCGCGCTTAGGACCACAAGACTAATGAGGCAGTCTAGTCTTTATATTTTCCTTAATTAAAAAAAAACATATTACATAGATAGCTTTAGCTGGGTAATGGTGCATATTTAAAATGAAATATATTAATTAATATTTACGTCCCGGGACGTACCCCTTTTCTGTGCATTTTTTATAAACATTAAAATATGTTCTCCCCTTACGGTAAAACATTTGGCCCCGCGAAAGAGCAAATTAAATCATACACCGAGCGTCTCAATTATTCCAAACGCGCGGTATATGCCACAGGCAGTTACAAAAAGAATGGTGGCGCTGGTCCTTTGAAAAGCCCATCGGGGGTGCTCTCAAAGCTGTCACCCCCAGAAGCACACTTCACTACGATCGTAAACATCGACATCGGTAAAAACGCACGCGAGAGCATCCACTGGCGCTCATGTACTTTGAGTCACACAAGCGCAAATAACTAAAGCAGTAATGTATACAATATGCACCGACTGCGAACCAGCTCTCGTTTTCGGATGAGGTACAGGCGCCGCGGCGGCTGGCAAAGCGCGCATGCGCGCAAAATCTCACCCCATTGGTCTAGGATGACGTCATCGGGGTGAACCCGTAGGTCTTAGTGACACTAACAGTCACCCCCGAGCTATCGTAGGGACACCTCGTGTCCCCAGTGGTGATACAAAAACAATCGTTGTATTAACTATCTGTTAAAGACAGTGATATCGTACAATCAATTGTGTTAGTGTTATTAGTAAAATGTGTTAGCTCACGTCTAGACGACTGTTTGGTTGCAGAAGCTGACTTCATTAAAAAGGTAACATTATCTCGTGTTGTTTACAGTTTCAGTCCGTGTCAATGTTCTCAATGAGGCTAGCTCATGCATGACTTTGTGATACGTGTTTTGCAATATTTTATGGATTTACGAGAAGACCATTGAATAAAAGCAGAACATTTTTTACTTGGTTGGTTATAAGATGATGAGATTTTGATGTTTGTAACCATAAATCACATGACGCCGGGCGGTATTTTGTTTATCTTACAACATGCTGTATTCAAGTAAAAGAAGCAAGTTGATCACAAAAGTTTCATTTGAAGATAGCAATAACAATAGGCAAGAAAACTATTTCAGTTGAGATAAAGGATCTTTTCGAACAAAGTTTTCATCTGTAGTAGGTATCTATATGTTACTGTGTAAAGATGCTTTTGGATGCTTTTGCTGTAGATTTTTATGCTACACAAGATATAAATAGCTGCAATATTTAGTTATTAGCACCGTTCTTTGTCATCATTAGCGATGATATCCTCTAACGTACATAAACAGGTGGTATTCTTAAGTTTCAAATAGTAAATACTAAAGGACATGATGTCTCTTTCATTATCGTATTAGAACATATTGTCTGGCGGATGTCCACCAACATCCATGCCTGTACTGATAACATCGATAATCTTATTTCCGGTGGGTTGCGTAGTTCAGACTGTCGCTCCGTGTGATAAAATCAGATTATCTCTTGATAGAGGAATTGAATACTCTATAAATGAAGAATAAAAGACCTAAATAAATTAGAAAATAAAGTTAAAGATTCAACAAGAACAGTTTCGAACCATTTGTTTGTTTTTGATAAATAAATAAAACGAAGTGGCTATTTCGTCCCATAGAAACTCTAATCGTGTTTCAAGACAAAAGACAATATAGACACAGTAGTGTTTTAATATCCATTCGTTACTTACTCAAGTTACATACAATTTTGTGCAAATTTAAATCAACAGTAGGATCACGTTTTGGATATTGAGAAGACTGTGGTACCAAGTAATCTAATACTTTACATAAATTAATGTTGAGAGCAGTTACATCTCCGATCTAACCAACCATTACGGGGCTTCATATCCTATTTGAATATTTACAGGGAACAAAACGGGTGGTGTAAAGTTTGCGTCGCGAAATTGTTTAATTTTTTCGATAGACATGGCGCTTGGTTCCAGTGGGGAAGTCATTTAAATAACCCCTAAGTCCGAAGGGATATTACGTCTCCTAAGTTAATTTGTTATGTGGTGCTACATTTCTAAATTTAAATATAAGTATGAATTCAGATTTTTGAATTAAAAGTGCATTCCATTTGATTTGACAATCATTGGTTCTTTTTCATTATTATATTTTTAATGTAGTAGGTAACCATAATCCAAGCCTTGTTATTTTTGAAATTCCAAATACATTTTGTGTTGCCCAAATAAGTAAATGATTCCGTTAAAACACAAGGTATCACAATTTAATTGTACTAATAAGTAATAAACGACAAAATTTTCTTGACCTGATTTTCGTAGGACCCTGAAGTGTCGACCATGACCTTATTCTGTTGATTTTTGATACAAGTTGGCAAGTGCTACGAAGTCGAGATAATTTAATAACTTAATTTATTGTCTAATTGATTATAACTCATTATTAGCTTTTAAACATAATAAGACTGCTGACTGAAGTAAATAAATTAGTCCTCCCTAAGGAATCCATAAAATTCTAAATTATTGAACTATATTAGGTTATTTTTTTATATTGGGAATCGAACCTAGGATCTCTAGCGTAGCAGTCGGACTTCGGACCACTAGACTAGCGAGGCAGTCCTTAAAACCTTTTAGATCTAAAAATAACGATAAGTTGTGTTAAGTATACGGTTCTTGTAGTCCGTGCTAAGAAATTGCCAAAACATTGACAATCTTTAACCCGAGACAAACTCTGCATTGGCACATCGCTTAGTGTAAGTAAACAAAGTTTATACTTACACCTACTTTCATATATTCAGTAACACGTTTTATATGAAAACCAAACTTTGGAGAGACTAAATACAAACTTGAAAATGATCTTCGTTGCTCGTTGTCGTGTACGTTTTACGATGTTGAAGATGTTACACCGTGTCTAAGTAATATGTTAGATGGAAGGTTTCACAAGTTAGCGGCGGTACTTCAAAAATAAGGAGGTGAAATGGAATCGTCGCAAGTTTCAGTTTTATTGCAGGAGTTGGATTATTTTGAAATAGGTTTTCTTTTATTTCTTTTGATCTCAGATTCTTGTTAGGGTTTTATCATCAACCCATTTACTTGCCCACTGTTGAGCGCAATTGTGACAGATTAGGTATAGTCTACAACGCGACCCTACTGTGGCCTGGCAATTGTCGAGAAAATGTCTCAGGAATGCAAGTTTCCTCACGACTTGCCAGTCCAATGGTCATATCATTGCTGAATACAATTTCTTGGAAAAAATTTATTGACATTCTTTGTTACGCAAGGGTTTTGCTTGGTACGGGTGGATTTTCTAGTAAAATCGATACTATAGAATAAGTTACTAATTCAATTCGACTCCAAGTTTGGCATAGCGATAAGTGTAATCACTTGCCACATCGATTACACAGTGTGTCGTGGCGTCGATTCCTATTCGAGATAGATGTATGATTGATTCACAGATTGATTCATATTTAATTCTAGTCTGACTATAAATTTTATGTGTTACTGTTTGTGAAGTCCTCCGAGAAGTGTCTTTTGTTTAAGAAAAACAGAAATTATTTATTGTCTGTCGTGTCATGATAATAATTATAATGATTTAATTTTAATCTAACAGGAAATGAAGAAGTACTTACCTAATTTCAAATCTAATTTGTGTCCTCTATCCAATTCTCTTTAAATCCTTGAAAAAAGAAAACAATTCTGCAGAGCGCTTAGTAGGATCCACTGAAGAAATAAAGGCAATTACTGAAATGGCTGGCCGCATGTGCGTTGAATGCCAATAATTGGAACTAATCACCGATACGAACTCGGAAAAGCTATTAGATTGTGTCGAAAAAAATGCCATGGACTGAACCAACATGTTCTGTTTAGAAGTGTTCTATTTTAAATTCACGATTCGAAGTTAGTCCCTTTGGCGTCCTATGTTATCTGTTTTGAGAAAGATTTATTATAATTAATTGTTTTTATAACCTAGGTAGTTATTTGCGGCTTCGCTCAGTGGATTCCGTTATCGTACGAGTTCTGGCATAATGTAGCTATCTAATGGTGTAAGAATTATTATAATCGGGTAAGTAGTTTCAGAGTTTATCGATTACAAACAAACAAATCTCTTTTTAAAACCGAATCGTGACCGGTAATTCGTCTAGTTTCTGGGATATTGTTTCCTATTTAAATTATTGGAAAAGCGTTTAGGTTTTAATACATGCTAATGTGGATGAAAAATTTGATAATTGTAGTATCGAGGAGACACGAGTAAAGGTAAAATAAACTGATTTGGAAATACTTGTGTTATATCGTGTTTTTCGATATGACAATATTCCGCACCACGGGACGACCCAATTCTTTCACTCAAAGCATGTTGCAAAATCAATTTCCTAAATAATTACCAAAGGCATTTTTTCCTCAAATTATGAAAAGAGATTACATGAAATCCCTGCATCGATTTAGTAAAAGAATTTAATCCGTAGATTAGCTTCAGTAGCGATCGTTCAAAGAGAGTCCTGATCGGCATCGTTCGATAATCGCTCCTAATTTGATTGGCACTCGGGCAGCTGGCAACGACGTGAAAACTCTATTACTGGCAAACTTTGTACGGTTTTACGGACTATCAAAGGGAATTTAGTATATTGATTGGTCTATTTACGATTGGTTTGTTTATTAAGGTGATCTCGCTCGAAACCTGTAGAAAACTTTTCTTGAAATTCAAGAAAGTAACGCAATGATTTCCGATCCGAGAGGTAATAGATTCATTTGGGGATGCAAATTTTAAAATTATTCTTATTTTTTAAACTATGTTTTGTCTAGAGTACTTAACTGCCTAATTGTTCTAGTGGCTGTTGAAGGCTATGTTCTGGATTCGATTCGGGTGAAATGTTTGGGTTCGTATAGTATCTAGTAAATCGGTAGTAAATCAAATTTATCTTGACACAGCATGGTGAGAACTGTATATTCATTTACATATGAATATTGATAGGTGGGTAATAAAAAAAAAATATTTTATTTTATTCACATTTTCAATACAACATTCGCAGGAATGTCCATATTTAAGGTTACACAGTTATTTTGAAGGCTTGCCTCTCAAATATCTTATAAAATATATTGGCAGTAACGGGCACATCATAAATAATTTGAGAATTCGTCATATTAATGGCATAACACATGTTTACCGTTAATTGGTGACGGTTTAATCAACAAGGAAATGTATTAGTTTTACCTACTCCTAAATTGAATGTACTGTGTTAGTTGATTAATTAAATTAAATATATTTAGTTATTAATGATTCAAGTCGTCAGGTTATAAAGAGATAAAATGGTGTATCTTGTTCGAGATTTTAGTAATTAATATTACTTATATTAGAATATTCGTATGATCAAACGTAGACTTAAATATGTGATTTTAGTACTTAACGCTATATTGTAGTCAAATTCAGTTATCGTACAAAACTTAGATCACAAACGACTATCTACAGAGAAAAATTTTTGGTCCGGTACGACATACAACCTAAATAAAAAAAAACAAGTGACTCACTCCACACAAAATAAGGACGGACGTGGAGACCAGTTATACCTTTTTAGTAGATTGTTAGGGTTTTCCTCGAATAGTTGAGTTGACTATTGACTAAGCATCGGAACATCACTACGCAAACATGGGAAGTGGTTTTTCGTGTTAACTAAAAGGGGAGATACTGTTGTTTCCTTTTTAGTGATGTGCTTAATTGACTGGTATTGGTAATCAGACATATTTTTCAGAATCGGCTCGGTTAATTAGTTTCAGAGATGACCTTGCCATACAAACTAAGAAATTGTACCTCTTCATGATATTAGAATTTTGTTTTTTGAACAGCATAGGACGCTGTTAATAGGCTACGCAACGCATCTGCAACTCCTTTGACGTTGCAGGTGTCCATGGGCGGCAAAGACTACTGGCCATCAGGTGGCATGTCTGTATGTTTACAGACTTAAATCATAAATAAATATCATGTCCTCCTAACATAAATGATTTATATCTACTTATAAAAATAGTACTCAAACTTTCTCTGAGAGAACATACAATTACGAGATGTAAACCAATATTGATATTCTATTAACTAAGTGTTGACTTTGTTAATCGATTTCGTTTGTTTAATAATCTCTTACTGTTAAAATTCGGTACTTTAAAAATAATATTAAACAAACAACTCATTGCGGTACAGGCAATTAAAGCTTTTATTGGTTTTGTATAAAGACTATATTGTGTTTTACGCACGGCAAACGTCGAGCTATATATATCCAGTTTACGCTGGCCGTGTATTGTATGGAAAGTCTATACAATGCAAGATCAGCTTAAAATGGAATTGCATAGCTTGATCTGTGTACTTTAGAATTATACTTAGGTACTTCAAGTAAAGTTACTAGTATGGGTGTTTTAAGTTGCTACTTTAAACAACTATTAAGTCTTTTACGCCTTTTTAACTGTCTTGACTCATGACCTATCTATTCTTATTTTTATTACTGTGGAATCTATGATTACTTTACATAACAGTACTTCTATATTCCCCAAAGGGAATAATGGGATTAAAAGCAGAGATGTACATATGTAGGTACACACACAATTCGCTAGATCCCATGTGGCGAGCATATTTCACTTAGGTACTCTTACTCTGTGCAAAACTCTTGAATAGTTTGCTCGATGTGGGTTTAAATCCAGCTTCTCAAGTCAGCACGCATGATTTTGATCACGAGACTAATATGGCAGTATCTCATTCTATGATACACTATTGAGTTTATAGATAGATGGCAAAGAGAGGAGCAGTGATAGCCTTGGCCATTGGACTCCTCGGATCTTGAATTCAATTCAAGGCACGCACGTCTGACTGTCATGTGCGTATTAATCACAGAACAGTTACTTAAAACCTCTTTTACCTGTTCTGTGGTATTAATTATGAAGGAGAACATCGTGCGGAAACACGCATGCCTGAGAGATTTTCTCAACAGCGTGTGTAGTCTGCCATCCCACATTAGGCTAGCGTTGAGGACTATAGTCTAACCGCTTTAATTCTGAGAGGAGACGTGTGTCCAGCAGTGGGACAATATAAAGGGTTGATGATAGGGTGGCATACACTATGAGTGAATCACCCATTAATCGGGTGTTGTCACACTGGCTGATTTATTATTATGGTCACCCCTGATTGATTACTAAGGGTCACCGTGACCCGGCTCTTTCTACTGTAAACTATTTGTAGTACAATTATAACCATATCTACATAAGATTGCCACAGTATCAGGGCTTGTTAACTTGTAAACAACACCAACTTAATCCCCTCGAACAATGTCCCTCGAAGTACCCTGCCCTTACCACGATCAAACAATACTGGACTTTGTCCTAAAGCTTTTACCAAATACCGACAAATTCCTGGACAAATTATTGGTATTCCGTATAGTTCATATCATATCAGATGGGCCGTAACTAAAGTAACAATAATTGTAATTTAAATAGGGGAGTGCTTGTTTGTTACGTTTTGAAGCCTAAATCGCTGAATCAATATTGATGAATTTTGGTATGTAGATAGATTGGGCTTGAGAAAAAGGTTTAGGCTATTTTTTGTCTGAAAAAATCATTTTTTAGTAAAACAGCAGGAAAATCCTAGTACTTTAAATTAAAGGCAATGCTATTGGAGAGAGTGATACTGAACACTTTTCTTTAACGTCGTTAATGATAACATACCATCATCACGCCTGTATTCCCCGAAGGGTTAGGCAGAGGTGTACTTAATGTACACCCACAGTTCGCCGGTATGTTTAGGTCCCATGTAATAGGGGGCGAGCCTATTGCCATTCACCGGGCACAAATCCAGACTCCGAGCTGCTGCTGAGAATTTCATAGAAAAACCCAATAACACTTTGCTCGACCTGGGGATCGAACCCAAGACCTCTAGCGTAGCAGTCACGATTGGGACCACTAGACTAACAAAGGCAAAGCGATTATAATATCGATCGAAAATGTCTAAGAAACTTGAATAAGATTAAACTTTTTAAACTTGAATAAGATTAAACTTTTTGGGTAATTCAATCAAATCAAGTTTATTCCTCTTCAGAAATAATGACGACGGACGATGAACTGAGGGCAATACTTATTGAACTCCTAACTCAAAAGTTTTCGAAGAGAACTTAAACACAAACGTTTACGTTAACGTTGCAAAGAGTAGGGTGTTAAAATATAAATCATTTTTAAGTTAATGAAAAGGGAGAATATATCAATCTTTTGTCTCAAGACGTGACGGTGGGGCGGAGAAATTAAGACTCAAGAAAAATGGCCGGCCATTATGTAAATTATTATTTGTTAGTAAATAATACGGTGCATTTGCGTAATAGATTTACGTAGAAAATTATGTTTACTTTGCGGAATTAAAAGTGAGGTAATATCTTTAATTAAGTTGTTTAGTAATTTGTTATGATTAGTTTTACGAGGAGTGCTATTTTATGCGTCAGGTGTTGAATGAATCTTCTTAGGATTATCTCGTTATTTTGACATTTCAAACGTATGTGCCTGTATAATAATATATACATATAATATTATTATAATAGTTTAATTTACATAAAAGATTTGATTTGAAATACTTTACTAAATATTGCAATATCTCTTAACCTTAACCTCTTTTCAATATTCTTTTTTCAAAAATGTTTAAAAAGACATTATAAAATCAAATTCTTAGATTATTATTGAGGTTCCAGTTATCACGCAATTTGTAGATAGTTATGTATTGATGGGTTGATTTTCCATAAAGGCATTGATATTCATACTCAAGTTCATCCACTTACACTCACTTACAAACACAAACAAGGTTCCTCATCGATATATCACCTCCTAAATTATGACTAAACATCCTCAATTTAGTGAACGAAACGGTTTTGCTCGAAGCGATAGGCGATTGAAAAATTGTAGGATGGAGGCTTACGTAATTTTGGTAGTGAGCCTTGATACGGGGTGAGTACGCCCCGGGGTACTGGGGTATGTAGGGAGGGTACAAAATGCGGGATTGACAGTCATCGCTGGGTGTTAGTGAAAATTATTTTCGATTATAGTGACATTGATGTAATTCGGATTTAGTGTCTTTGTGTGCAACACTACGTGTGTCAAGAGAGATTTTTATTATATACGGAATGTATTATGAAATATGAAATAAATGAGAATATAGTGTAAAGCTTCGTTATGGTTAAATAACTAAGTATACATGAGCTTAATTTATTTTGCATATGTAATGAACAAAATGCGGGGTAGGTGCTCTGGATATAGCGTAATAATTGTATCATTTTCATTTGTAACCACTGAATTTGTAAGTCACTTTACCGTGTATATTTTAATTTATTGTCCAGTAAAATGTTATTGATAAGCATAGGTAAGTAGTGATTCAAACAATCCGTTCTACGAGTTATCAGTAGCTAATCTATCGTAATTATTTTGAACTCAAAATTCAATTATTTTTTTTAAATATTGTTCTCATGTAAGTGAATCCCGCCTTAATGAGAAATAAAGATCTTTAAACCGAAATAAAAGTACAAGTGGATCGGTAGTCTTAAACAGAATAAGCAAAATTGTCTGAAACTTGAGCTGAAACAGGAGCGGTGGTGACCAATTGGTCACAGCCGCGACCTACGAGTTGTAGGTTCGAACACAGACAGGCCTTTTATTTTGTGTAAATTATGTCATTACCACTGCTCCCAAAACGGTGAAGGAAAATATTGTGAGGAAACCGGCATATCCTAGAACATAAAATTCGAAGATATGTGACATCTACCAGTCCGTAATGGGCCCGCGTGGTGGATAACAGAGGAGACATGTGCCCCAGGAGTGGGAACATTATAGGCCATTTATGCTATGCTTACACTATCTAAAACTTAGTAAATTTGTCTCACACTCCGTTTTGCATTAACAAAATTCAGGTAGTACTTGTGTTGGGAAGTGTACTTAGCTCTTGCATAAGGCGCGTTAGTGCTACAATTTGTCTTGACTTCACTTAAGCTTTTGCAAGACGTAACAGGTAATAAACTGCACTGCATTTAAGAAAACTTAATTAATTAACATACCATTACGCCTGTTTTCCCCGAAGGGTTAGGCAGAGGTGTACTTAATGTACACCCACAGTTCGCCGGTATGTTTGGGTCCCATGTAATAGGTGGCGAGCCTATTGCCATTCACCGGGCACAAATCCAGACTCCGAGCTGCTACTGAGAATTTCATAGAAAAACCCACTTTGCTCGACCTGGGGATCGAACCCAAGGCCTTTAGCGTAGCAGTCGCGATTGGGACCACTAGACTAACGAGGCAGACTTAATTATTTATACATCATTTTAATTGTTGTATTTATAGAGTGCAGAGTAATTGTTAGGACTATGATGCTAAAAGAGTCACTAGCCTAGTGTACTTAAGCGCGACTCATACGCTAGAGGTACTGCATTATATTCCCAGGTCGTGCAAAGTGTTATTTATATGGAATTCTCAGTAGAAGTTTGGAGTTTTAAATTGTGCCCGACTAATGGCAATACAGTCACACCTCTGTCTAACCCTTTAGGTGTTGGTATGATATGTTATAAAAATTATATGGTGTTAATATTTACCATGCGGGCGTATATTAAGAGAAATAGGAAAGCTGTAAGGTATACATGAAAACTTGATCACACTATTTCACAATGAGTTTGTTGTTACACTAACAAAATGGGTAATTCATCAATGCCCGTACCAGCCTCTGGAGACCGTGGATTTTGCATTGTCTCTGTAATATCGTCTTTCAAGTGTTATATGATAATCAAAACAAATAACTATTAAATACCTATCAGATTTACGAAACTCTTTATGGACTAAGCTAAATAATGGCTCCCAATATACTCACTCTCTGATTCGTCGCGTTTGTAACTAATATAGGGGCATAGAATCGGATTATCTGTGGGGTTCCGTCGACCGACTGTGCCGCGATACCGTGACGGATTTGCTCTTATTGCACACGGAACCCTTTCACCTGCACGTGAGTTATTTGGAGTGGCATCCCTAAAAGTATGACCACTTTGCATAATTAACTCTAGGAATTATTTCCAGGCTTGTGGATTTGTTGATTATCGAGTTAGATTTTTGCAATCAATCCCTGAAGAAATAATGGTACACCATATTTTTGCCTACCCTCATGGGAAATATGTATCTACTAATATAAGTTGTTTTTGTTGGTTACGATTACAACTGATTGCTTAAAAAGAGTTCTGTTTATTTTTTAAATGTGAAATACTAAAATAATGCTGTTTAAAAAACTATGTACTTTGATTTTATAAAGAAACATATACACTGAATATTATTATTCGTCATGTTACTAACTTCGTCAGACAAGACATGTTCTCCTGAGAGGCCGCCGCACTCGCAGGCAAAGCACACATTTTATATATTTATGCATTAGCACAACTCAAAGAGGGTAGCCAAAGAAACGTTTTCGGGGTTCGGACGGCAGCCTCTCAGACATTATAATGAGGAGGTCGCAAGACAGTTCGTATTGTATTTGAAACAACAACTTCACGTTGATGCTCTTTTGTTTATTTCTCGTAATTTGAATTAAGAACCTAACTATGTTCTTTATTTAAATTAATTAATTGTGCTTATTCTACCAACTATTACACCATAGCTTCAAACTATCGAAATTGGCCTTAATGGTAGTTAAGGTTAGGTTTAAATACTATCATATCATCATGCCTGTATTCCCCGAAGGGTAAGGCAGAGGTGTACTTATATAACCTACATTTCGCTGGCATGTATAAACCTCTCATATAATAGGGGCGAGCCTATTGCCATTAACCGGGCACAAACCCTAACTCTTAGCTGATGCTACTACTTAGAAAATTTAATAGAAAAAGTCAACAGTTGCGCTTAAAAATAATATACTAATGAAATACTTAGTTTTAAATAGGTAATACCTCAGTAAAATGAACTTTGAATACTTTGAAATTTAAATACGTAGGTATAAAACTTGTATTAAAAACATTAATACTTCATAGGAAATCACATATTATGTAGAGTTAGTTCGCTAAACGGAGATATTTCACTGAATATGCTAAAGGCAAAATAATTTTACACTCGCAACTTATCCGAGAGCGATTCACGGCAGACCCCATGTTGGCTCTCCAGTTTAAACAGTACACGTATCTCGCATGCAATATTAATAGGAATGCAGTCCCACCCCAACTCTACAGTGGGGATATACCGCGCTAAATACATCACTAGTGTTAGTGGGGTATCTATTTACTGCCTAAGATTAATTACATTTATTGATTCACACATCCCGTGATTCAGATTGCATCCGTAAATAAATAAGTATAATTTATTTAACTAAAGGTACCTTCTGGTAGGTATACTCTGAGCTTTTCCAAGTTGAGGTAATGTAGGTATAGATGTCCAAAAATATATTTGGTCTATGATACCTACATGTAAAGTATTTGAGACTGCCTCATTAATCTAGTGTTATTAGAGTTTTTCTTTGAAATTCTTAGCAGCAGTTGGATGTGTGCCCGGTTAACGGCAATAGTCTCTCTCCACCTAACCCTTCAGGGTATACCGGCGTTATAGTATGTTATGTTTAAAGAAATGTTTAGTACCTAAAGATACATTTTTATGTAATTTAACTTCCTTCGTGTAAAATACTTCAAATGATCTACAACTAAGTAAAACCGGCAGCAAACCCCGGTTTAGTTGGAAAATCCTAGACAAATCCCTTGTTTTAAATTAAATAAACCCTTAATTTTGTCAAGGTTTGGACTGTTTAGGACGTAAATTAAGTTTTGGGGGCTTTGTGACTTAATAAGGGTGAATCCTATTTGATAATTATTGTTGAAATTAGTTAAGCTTTATTTCGTATCTACAAATAGTTTTATTCATTATAGTTTACTAGTAAGATATCACAGGCGTCACAACTCTCAATAAACATTCTTACGAATCAATGTATTATAATGTATAAGCAGTCAGCTAGTTTTACTGCAAGCATTTTTCATAGGTACCCTACCAAAGAGAATGTTTAATAGTCTTTGGTACCTACATATACACACACATGAACATGAAGTACTTACACAGATTGCAAAAATCGAACCTCCCCACTTCGGCGTACTTGTATTTCGTCGCTTGAAAACGTAGTCTTTTTGCCACACTGTGAGAGTCGTACTACGGCGGAGCCTAATCTTCTAATCCACTCGCGCTTGCGTAAATGTGCATCCACAAGCCACTCACCATTATGTAGGATAGTGATTGAACGATCTACATGACTCATTAGACTCATTAGGATCTGCTAGCTAAATGAATACTTCAAAGCACAATGTGCGAGAACAACCACATCTACAATGTCATCTCATCATTATTCAGAATGAAACGGTCCTTCCCTGTAGGTATTTTCCAACGAATCTTTCATCCAGCCATCGTACATTGTTTGTTTGGAGTGTCATTGCACTGTACATCATACACAGCGCTGTATGTACAATAGGAAGTGAGTTTAAGTGGATTACACTCGGCATTGGACAATGCTTTAGTTTTTATGACCGTTTAAGCTGTGAAATGGGTGAGGGATGGATGAGTCGTTAGTACTTTTCTGTACTAGACTGGGGGTGTAATTTACGACTATTGTTTGCTTTGAATACGTTAGATCAGGAATTGTTTTGAAAATTTTGGCATATACCTATTCAGCGTTTACATCGACTTTCCCCCTAGCTGACGCGACTTTTAAATTCAGACAGAAACCTTTTGAACAAAACAACAGTTCGATTTTTATTTCAGAGCACTGAATTCATACAAAAAATATGTTTATTGTCTCATATAGTACAAATCATCATCCTCATCATCATCAGCCCGTAGTTTCGTCCACTACTGGACGTAGGCCTCTTTAGGTGAACGCCATAGAGCCCCTTCTTCAGTTCTTTTCATCCATTTGCTGCCTTCGACTCTCCTCCAATTCAAATTAGGTTTATAGCTAAGTTTATCATATCAATATTTTGCAAAATAATCTTGGCATCTCGCAAAACCAAATCTCATAATAATTTCATTAATTACAATCTCTGTAAACTGGCTTCTGACTCGGCCATCAGAGATTGTGTTGTACTCACAGTTTTGTTGAACTGTGCATTTTGGTTGCAATCAGTATCTACAGTTTAATCTTTGGGCAATGATGAAAATTTGTTGCTGGTGTATGTGAAGTTGTCGGTATGATGTTGTAGAGTTTACGTACTGCCTTATAAAGGACTGTTACATCCGACTGAAATGTTTTTCATACAAACTAATCAACCAGAAATAAGCAATAAAAATGTATTGTTTCAAACTGATTCAGTATACAAAAACTAAACAAAATTTAAGTAAGTTATTATTGTTTTTATCTTTTATTGATAAGGTTTAATCTCTCAAGGCCTGATAACGAAATTTTGCAATAAAAATTACCTACACAAGCTCCAACCCTCAAATATTTTCCATGTTCTTCTTAAAAAAGTATGTTTATTTGAATGGAATTTACATTTATATTTTATTCGCTTATTTCACACTCCTTTCAGTAACATCGTGTTATGAAAATTCATTCTGGTTCTTGGCAGTGCGCCTGTAGCCTTTATAATACAAATCTAGCCCGACACGACACGTGTCAATATATTTTATTCATGCACACAGGGACACTGCAGATTGCGTTTTGTACAACGCTCGATGATTCTGTCAGGGCGTGAAGCTTTATTTTTGTGATTGAAATGATTTAGGGTTAATTTTTAACCGACATTAGGAATTTCGAAAAGGAATAGGTTACTATGTTCGTCTGTATATTTTTTTTTCTATGTATGTTCACCGATTTCTCCGTCAATTGAGGACCGATTATAAAAAATATTTTTTTTTGTTTGAAAGGATATACTCTCGAGGTGGTCCCATTGTCAGCAAATTAGGATCTGATGATTGGATCCTGGAGAAATCGAGGGAACTCTTGAAATATTGTAGGCACACCTATATATATTTTTTTTCTAAAGTAACTCGTGCATTCTCTCTCGGAAAGCATCATTTGGTCAAGTGGAACTGTTGATGGAGACCACGGATGAACGAGGTGTTTTGCTACTTAAAAGGGAAAGCGTCTTTAAGTGGTATACAATCTTCTTACGCTATCTAGACATAGAATAATATAAAAATAAACATTTTTAACTAAGATATGATGTAGCGTAACATCTATGGTATCCAAGTTAACATTTAACTGACCACTCTAGACAGTCCCATCTCCGGAAGTTTATGACCCGTCATATAAATGAAGAGAACCTAACGACTTTTTAAAACTCTAGTTTGATGATGTCATTAAACAACTGAATAGTAGGACGATCCTAGTGGGATAGTTAGTAAAATGGCTTGAATGAAAGGGTACATTTTGTTTTAAAAGTACTTAAATCTCCCAGGTGTGCTTGGAGAAAGCTCTTTTTAGGTTAACAAGGACAATTGTACATTGTTTCAACATTTAACATTTTCTGTTAGGTTACAGTCTACTGCTGGACGTAGGTTTGCCCAGCAACGTTTTGCAAATTATCACTCTATCTTACCGGAGGGCGTCCCACACTGTTTTCCAATATAAAAACTATTTTTGTCAACTTTATTTCAGTATTAACCATGACTGAAATCTTGCTAAACGAGACTCATCAGAAAATTTACTGAAAGAGACTCTGAGTAGAGAAAATGAACGAAGTTACTTACAGTCCACACAAGCTCAACTAACGAGCATAACGCTCAGTAAATATTCAGATAGTTATGTCAACTAGTGGTCGTGACGTCATTTGTAACCAACATCGCTAGCTGAGGGTAATGACGTATTCGGAGATTATTGTTAAAGAGATTTTTATGCATGTTTCGACCGAACTGACACATTTTCTCAACGTTGTGTTAAGTCTGACAATTCGCAAAAGGACATCCTTAATAGGAAATCAGTGCCCAGCAATGGCACAGTAAATGGGTTAATAATGATATTTTTTGAACTCAAAACCTTTGACTTGGCAGTCGAATGGTCTACTAGGCTTTCATTGCGCTTCAATTTATTAATTTTTAATTTTATAATCGAATGCCTACGTATGAACTGTTTTACATACGTACAGAAAGCGGTATCAGGCTTAGGGTTTTTATTAATTAAACCTGCTTTCACCTAGGTACTTACCAATCCTACATATTATAAAAACCTATTAACGATATTTAAATAAAAAGTACTTGATCTCGCATACCTTATACAACCTTATTATGCACAGCACCTAAACGATAATATCTTAGTGACAAAGCGCCTGTTGAAAAAATGTGGTTCGTTACGAGATATGCGCTTTTATTGCTGCGCATAAGTGTGCAGGCGTTTTTGAACGAGTGTTTTATGTTCTTTGTACGCGAGATGGAGTCATAAAACAATTATTGTTTTACTATCGTGTGTGTTCTGTTGTTGTTTATATTGTATATTTGAAACCATCCTCGCATTAATATATTTTGGTACGCCTTGTGCTTTGCCTTTGCAATTTCAACTAAAACTTTCGTCACTACAATTGGCCGTCAGTAGTAAAATTGCATCTAATTCGCTGCTTGGAATAAATTTCCAGAATCAACAAGGGCGCATTACCTATAAACTTCCATTTATCTAAAGAATATTTCTCGGAATCCCTTAAACTTTTAAAGTAGCAACAATGGAGCGTAGATTAACAAAATATTATTCGAATAATTAACTCAAATGCCTAAACGATACAGTAACAAGCTAAACAAGCACTTATCCAGATGGTCGTGGCAACACGTCCAAACGTAATTTGCAACAACGTTAGGCGCCGGCGGACGAGATAAGGGTCCGTTTGCGGGGAAACTTTAATATTGCCACATTCACTCCTTGAGAAAACCATTGAGGTATAAGCCTTTCATTACCAAATCTTGTAAGAGGTCTGCTTATGTATTCAAGGAGGCAGGTTTTAGGCCTTAATCATATGGCTATGTTTGTTACTCCTTTGCATACATATAAGCAGAGTAAGGGAATCCGGTTCGGGTGTTTCCCGAGAATTTGAATTCTTAATGTAACTTGAACCAAGTTAGGCGAAAATTAAACCTGCTTCCAGCTCCTACCAATCCTACCTGTAGTACCTAGGTACGCCTGGCCAGATAGTAAAATATATCTTCTGTTTTACTTCCCAATATTAAAATAATCACGGTATAATTGACACTGATAGCATGATTTCATATAGGTATTATGCATTCAGTCTCTATGAAGAGTTATTCTAAAATACCGAGCTACATACTTTTATTATGTATTCAGAAAAAAATGTCTGACAAGCTACTTAAACTTATTACATACGACACAGAAACGTATAATATATAAAATGGATTTGAAATCTACGGCACACGTTCTTCCAAAGCGCCTGTCAAAAAATGCAGAGCAAATCAACAGAAACTTGTTAATTTATTCGCCGCTACAAGGGACTACGGGGCCAACATTAAAATTTGAGCCTTGTCAGGTGCTAAGTCCATAATTTCCCTCGGGAACAATCCCGGATCGCGTTTTAAGGGTTTCCATGAATGGCTGTTCTAATTTCTACTGACGGCCATCTTCACATTTGTTTTAAGGGTATTACATCGCTCAAATCCCAAAAACACCCTAGGTTTAAAGAAGTTTCTAGATGAATCCTTATGTGCCTTTGCCATATAAAAAATATATGTTGTACTTAAGGTCATCACAAATAAATTGTATTGTTTAATTTTTTCATAAAATTGCCCCATTTTTTTTAAATAAATCCAAGAAAATAGTCCTTTTCCAAACTAAATTGCATTTTGTCTCTTTAACCGCTTAATAGTTTGTCATAAATGTTATACCAAAAAATTTGTAATGACACACTTCACAACTTGTATTGTTTAATTTTTCCTATTTCTTTGAATATTTTTAAATAATAAAGAAAAACCCGAAACTTCACTAGCGCCCCCCGTGAAGCACCCCCGCAATGCCCGTGATGAATACTCAGGACGCGAATATCAGTGTCTCGACGACTCTTGCGACGGGTGGGCTGTACGTGCCTTATTGTTTGCAAATAAATTACAAAAGTGATGATTTTTGAATGATTTTTGAATTAAGCAATATCGTAAATAGTACAAATATAAATATTACGTAGAAATTAAGTTTGTAAATATATTTAAAGTAGTTTATAATTTTGTTTTTGTTCTTGATCATTATCATAGACTAACCATAGTGTAATGAAATCTACGGGCGCACTCCTACATCTGGCTCTAAATGCCGACAATCTTTTTTAATCATTTTAATTCAATTATACATAATAATCATGTTATCCAAAGTTTGAATGAACCTCGGAGTACCTAAGTAGGTACCGACTGAGATACTAGTTTATCTGACCTCGTAAGTAAGCTGACCTTTTATTGTATGAAAGTCTATATAATGCGAGCTCAGCTTATATGTATAACAAGCTATACCTACACACCAGTACAAACTGACCGCTTATTGTACGGACAGTCTATACAATGTGAGGTCAGCTTATACTGGATACCTAGGTTTAACAAGCTATACATAATCACCAGTTCAAGCTGACCCTTAATTGTACGGAAAGTCTTTACAATGCGAGATCAGGTCAATAGGAGTTGCGTATTTTCATGTCACCAAAAGTCGTTATTCCCCTCTTTATCGAGACGTATTTCAAAATCCAAGATGGCGCACATCATTTAAATAAATTGATATGGGTGTCAATTTCGAGGTATCTTGGGGTACTGATGATGAAAATGGCATTGATTTTGTAATCCAAGATGGTGGACATTATTTTTCTTTATAAATTGATATGGGTGTCAATTTCAAGGTTTATCGGGATGCCTTTTACGAAAATGACATTAATTTTGAAATCCAAGATGGCGGACATTATTTTTCTTTATAATATTGATATGGGTGTCAATTCCAAGGTTTATCGGGATGCTAATTACGAAAATGACATTAATTTTGAAATCCAAGATGGCGGACATTATTTTCTTTATAAATTGATAAGTACCTATGGGTGTCAATTTCAAGGTTTAACGGGATATTAATTACGAAAATGACATCAATTTAAAAATCCAAGATAGCGAACATTATTTTACTAAATATTGATATGGGTGTCAATTTCAAGGATTATCGGGATGCTAATTACGAAAATAATATTGATTTTGGAATCCAAGATGGTGGACATTATTTTTCTAAATACCTACATAAATTGATATGGTTGTCAATTTCAAGGTTTATCGCAATGCTAATTACGAAAATGATATTAATTTTAGATATATTTCAAGGCGGACATTATCTTAATTAGCATCGTGATAAACCTTGAAATTAACACCCATATCAATTTATTTAGAAAAATAATGTCCGCTATCTTGGATTTCAAAATTAATGTCATTTTCGTAATTAACATCCCGATAAACCTTGAAATTGACACCCATATCAATTTATAAAGAAAATAATGTCCGCCATCTTGGATTTCAAAATTAATGTCATTTTCGTAATTAGCATCCCGATAAACCTTGAAATTAACACCCATATCAATTTATAAAGAAAATAATGTCCGCCATCTTGAATTTCAAAATTAATGTCATTTTCGTAATTAGCATCCTGATAAACCTTGAAATTGACACCCATATCAATTTAATAAGAAAAATAATGTCAGCCATCTTGGATTTCAAAATTAATGTCATTTTCGTAATTAGCATCCCAATAAACCTTGAAATTGATACCCATATCAATTTATAAAGAAAAATAATGTCCGCCATCTTGGATTTCAAAATTAATGTCATTTTCGTAATTAGCATCCCGATAAACCTTGAAATTGACACCCATATCAACTTCGACTTCGACTTTGTCTTTGACTTCGACTTACGAAACTTTCTGCATTTCATGCATGTTTGTTTGCATGTTTTTTTCTCTGTAAAGAGAAACAAACATGCACGTCGTTACACTTTTAAGTGTCGTTTTTTTCTGTCTAGTCCCCTTTCGCAACGCGCGATAAGGAACTTCGTTCCAAAAAGTAAAGTGAATAATGTATCATGTAGTAGCACCCACACTCAATTTGATGAATGTTGAAAGCCAGCTCATCCTAGCTATCTCCGTTTCTGAGAATCTAGAAGGACTTACCTGATCATCATCAGACCCTCAGAATGTATCATGTAGTAGCACCCACACTCAATTAGATGAATGTTGAAAGCCAGCTCATCCTAGCTATCTTCGTTTCTGAGAACCTATAAGCACTTACTTGATCATCATCAGACCCTCAGAATGTATCATGTAGTATCACCCACACTCAATTAGATGAATGTTGAAAGCCAGCTCATCCTAGCTATCTCCGTTTCCGAGAACCTATAAGCACTTACCTGATCATCATCAGACCCTCAGAATATATCATAATTATAGTGGCACCCGTATTCAATTATATGTAAATATAAATAAATGTTTTAAGCCAGGTCACCCTAGTTATTTTCATTAGGTACTAAAGTAATATGTAGAAAGGTGTAGGTATCCCTTATTTCAAAATTATCAAGAATTACGAGTACCTATAATAATTATAGATGTAGGTAACTCGTACAAGACTTCTATCTAGAGGAACAAAATGTCTTAAATCTTTCAGAGAACGAATAAAATAGGTAAATACGATGACGACACTGCGACATATCTGTATTCTTGCTTAATCTTCAGTTCCTTTTATTGAGTACGATCAAATGTCGATAGATGGCGCTGAAGTAACAAATACTAGCACAGAAACCCGAATCCTCAAGGTCATTCGGCAATGTAATACCCTTAAGGGTATTGTTTTAAAATTGCTTTGACCGTGAAATCTTAGCTTAGCAGCCTTATGACTTATGGCTTTTATGTTAATTTCCTTTTAAAGTTTATAAATGTTGGGTGTTGTTATATAAATTTTAATTAAGGTTTTCATATTGTGTATGTTGGAGACACTGATTTCTATATATTAGAGCCAATTTCCTAGCAATAAAACAGGGTAAAAAAGTCATGTTATTCCTACGTTATTCTCCCTTCCTTGTGGCATGTGAGAGAAGTTTTAACTATTTTGCCAATATCAGTGTCACTGGGAAAACGCAGTGTGGTACGATCTCTAGGTCGGTGGGAGTCGATGGATGCAGGCGGCATATAACTGGTCGCTGTGGAAGTCCTGGGCCTTTCAGCCATCTGGATTAAATATACAAATCATTAAAAAAAAAACACCAGAGTCCATTTAAATCCACTGTCCGTTTATATATACATATGTATATGATTATGGCAACATGTTGTAACCTGAAATTCCTCCTTTTGTTTCAGGTAAAACATAAAAGAGAACCCACCTAACATATTTGGTAAGCCGCCGCTACAAAGATGCGGTTTTGCATTTTATTTCTACAACCAGTGTTACATTGTAGGGAATAAACTTCAATAGAGTTGGGACTCGTGTCCCTTTGCGTGGTTTGTATGTGAAAGTTTACCAAATGTTTTAGCTCTGTAGTGGGAACCGCAGAATACGGTTTTGTGACGTCACTTTCGGACAAAGGGTCATAAAGGAACCGTGATTGTGTGAGGTGACTGAATTGACGTGAAGATATTCAAAAGAATTTTGACTGATGACATCTGGATTGACAGACTAACGTGCTCGTAGAGGGACAGAGAAGTCTATATGTGTATAGAACATTGACATAGAAGGTAACTCATGCAAAGGCTGTTGCCGTTGGTTCTGTTGTTTGAGTGGGAAGAGAAAAGATCACAAAGTTATTGTCACTAGTTAAGTTTAATGTAAATATTTATAGTACAAAATAATAACAATATTAACGATTCCTTTCTCCAATGTTTTCCGAATTAGGAATGATTAATGCATAACTTATGACGTGCGTTTGGGCCGAAAGCAGCATCAGCAAAATTATATAATTATGTACAATTGAAGACTGTATCCTACTATTATTATTGTATAAACTGCAGATTAGCAGCTTAGCATTGCAGATCGATTGATCAGAGTAATTATGACTTAGCCATGTGCTCACCCCGTTCCGACCAAAGTCTAAACCCCTATTTATTAAAGTACAGTGTTGATAAACAACAGCTGTTTTCTATATCTTCAAAGTATACTAAGTTTAAATAACTTTCCATACAAACTTATGGCTTCGGCGGCCGTTCCACAAATTATGCATAAACAAACTGAACTTATGCAGTTAAGAAACTAATTATGGATTTAGTTAGGGGCGAAGGTAGCATGGTCATTAGATATCGTCACTTGCTTATCTAAAACTTGTCAAAAATTTATGGAAACAATTCTGTGAACGCCAATATCATGAAATAATCGCGGTAATGGAAAAAAAAGAAAATGATTTACTCCGGTCTCTCACAGGAAATTATACAAGAATTTAAAACATTTTTTTTTATTGAATTCCTCTTTTCGTATGCTTTATAGACTCCATAGTCATTGGTAGACTAAGGTGTTAGACGATTTACATTTTTAGACCATCCGTGGTCACTTTTAGGCGACTCACATTTCTTTTGACTAATTGTCGATTTATTCCCGTTAACTATCTTTTTGTATTAAGTTATTTTAGTGAAGGAAAAATACGACCGCGGGAAATTGCATTCTTTGCATGGAAAATGCCTAAAAATACAAAAAGATATCTTTTTGTATTTTTTTTTACACTTTCCATGCTAAGAGATAAAGTTATTTCAGTGAAGGGAAAAATCGGACTGACGTCACTTAAAAGAAGTCATTTCAGAATGCTAAGGCAATCGCCCGTGCGGGTGGAACTTGCGGTGGCTTAGTTGGTTTGTAGTGTCTGGTGTATTGAAACAGAAGACGCAGGTTCGAATGCTGCCCGCAGTCGAATTTTCCTCCACTAAAATAACTTTATCCACATTATTTGACATTTACTTTGAAGTAATGTTTACTGAATAAGTAGGTGGAAGTACTTTGATGTCTTCTAATAAGTGTGTATCAACAAAGTGACCTTATTACCAGAAGCTAACATATCATTATTGTACCCAAGTGGCCATTGCATGTATTTTAATTGATCGTGAGCACGAGCGTGTTCTTACGACCGAGTTCATGACAATCATAAATTAATAATTATTAAATGCCTTATTATCTGTGTAGTTTATTTATGGTAGATGAATGCAGCATAGTTAACTACACAATTCAAACTTAATTAGGCTAATGAAATAGACAAAATTATAAGGTCTCTCGACAAAAGCTACATAGATCTAGCATTTAAGTCAACAGAAATACTCGTAAGTTTGAAATGTACCTAAAGGTTAAACATAGATTGAGAAAGAATAAAGTTTGGCATGCTTGGCCACTTCTTTCCTTTCTTTAGGTTCCGGTAACTTGTTTAAATAAATTATCAGAAAATCTCATTTGTTTCATCATCTCTAAAAACTGATGGTGTATAACGCCATAAAGAACTCTCTACTAGCCAACTTTATTTTTTTAATTTTGACACATTGAAAGGCGTGGATATAACTACGGTATTCCTCGAAGGGTTAGGTAGAAGTATACTAATATACACCCACATTTTACCATAATGTTTAGGTCCCATTTAATAGGGGTTCAGCCTATGGCCGTTAAGCGAGCCTAAATACAAACTCCGAGCGGCTAATCGAAATTTCATAGGAAAACTAAATATCTCAGGACCATTGGCCCAGGATTGTAGCAGTCGTATTAACGTCCACTAGTCTAATAAACAGATATTGTTATGTGCTCTTCAATATCTCTCCTTCACATATAACAATAACAAAATTTTACTATATTGTTCACTATATGGCAGTTGGCGAAGGTTCGTTATGCGGCGGACGTGAAACTTTGCCTGGTCTCGATGGAAATTGTAGAAGATCCAAGTTTAGTGGAGTCACGGGCATGACCGGGACCTCTAGTTAGTGGGTGTGTAGGCTGTTAAAATGAACGGGTTGTATCGAATGTTGTGGTGGAGTTACAAGAAGTTTTGTTAAGCAAGTTACCATACAAATGTCATCTCTTTAGTGTATGTGTGTGTGTGAAGCATTGTCGCGAATATATTCTATGTACAAACTTATATAAAGTTATGTAATAATGTTTTAGTCTTATGGCCTAGTTACCCTAACCTTATTGCCTTGCATGTTAAATTTGTACTTATACCTACCAAAATGACCTCTCCGACCGACAATAAAAGAGAAGATTCTAAGACAAGTAAAATTAAACAAAAGGAACGGGGAAGCTTAAATTATTGTGCCATTATTTATTAGTAGTATATAAGTAGTGTTTACTTATGTAAAAAATACAATTATTAAAACAGTTTTGAATGTCAAATCATCCTTAATAAATGCGAAAGTGAGTCTGTTTATTACGCTTTACGCCTAAATCGCTGAACTGATTTTGAAGTTTTTTTCTTTTACCATAAAAGAAAAAAACATTAAAATGTCACTGTTAAGAACTAGTAATACAATTTTGACGGCATGGAATTCGCATAATGCTGTTATGGAAATGAGTGATGTATGATGCTGATAGTGATGATGAAATGGTATCTCTCAAAATTATTGTACGTCATGTCATGTTTGTCTTTGAAACGCACATACGTTAAGGGACAAAGTAAAAGTGAGAGAAAAAACTTACTCTCTCTCCTTTTTTTGCAAAAGCAAGCAACATTTTTACCTACAAGTAGTTACTACAATATTGATTTTATATACTTACAAAGCATAGTAATGTATGTATGTAATACTATTCGCAGTCAAGTCAATAAGACCTTAGTTTATTAGTAAACACAGGATATTGGGTGTCACGACACGGTTCGTGTGTGGTTTACCATGTTTGATGTTATCTGTGTACAGAGGTTGTCTATTGAGTATCCATGTCAAATACTATTGAAATGTATCTATACATATATAGTATAGTATTATAAAGCTGAATAGTTTGTCTGTTTCTTTGCTTAAACGCGCTAATCTCAGGAACTACTGGTCCGATTTGAAAAAATATTTCAGTGTTAGATAGCCCATTTATCGAGGAAGGCTATAGGCTATATTTATTATCACGTCAAGACCAATAGGAGCGGAGTATAAATGAAAACTGTTGCAAAAACGGGAAAAATATTCCTTTTAAAAGCAGAAAAGCTGGGAAACCACGCGGGCGAAGCCGAGGGCGGAAAGGTAGTATCACATATCTCCCGCAGTAAAAAATCTTTTGATCTATTCGGCTTGGAAAAGGTATCTTAACCCTCTTCTCATTTAAAGAAGGATTCATTATTACGTTAAAATTATATTATGAGATCATAGAACTTTTATTTATATATTTTCTATAATCCTGTATATGGCATAGTCCTTTGTATGTTTCATCCAATAACATAACTTTCCACAATTGACAACATACATACCATCACGCCTATCAGAGTTAGGCAGAGGAGTACATAGCCGTTCAGCGGGCAATGCTAAATTACGAGCTACTACTGAGAATTTTATTGAAAAATCCAATAACACTGCTCGACCTGGGAATCGACCCCACGACCTCTAGCGTGAAAATTGACCATTTCACCTAAAAACCCAATATCAGATTACTCGACCGCGAGCCCAATAAAGCAGATAGTATATAGCTTATGTTATATTATTGTTATTTATGTTGATAAATAATTCGTTCATAGGCTTAGCTCACTGAGCTGCGAAATGCATTGACCTGGTTACATCATCGACAGCGATTTAAAACTTGGATTATAGAGTTCCCCTTCATAATCAAATCCGACCTGAAGGATTCTTGGCTAAGGTAACAGGGGGATTAAGAATTCCAATGCTCTTTAATTACTTAACTTGACAACGACGTCTAACGAATTTTTCGGACAGTTTTACGAAATCAAAAAGTTTAGATACAAAAAGTTTACTTTTAGAATTGTTTTTGAGAAATGAAAAGATTGGGGTTATTGATGGAGTAACGAAAAATTAAGACAATTTTTTTTTTCGTTTTTTTTTAACATATAACATACCATCACACCTGTATTCCCCGAAGGGTTAGGCAGAAGTGTACTAATGTAAACACACATTTCGTCGGTACGTTTAAGTCCCATGTAATAGGGGGCGAGCCTATTGTCATTAACCGGGCACAAATCCAGACTCCGAGCTGCTACTGGGAATTTCATAGAAAAACCAATAACACTTTGCTCGACCCGGGGATCGAACCCAGGACCTCTAGCGTAGCAGTCGAGCTTAGGACCACTAGACTAATGAGGCAGTTCGGTTTTTTTAATGATTAAATAATTGAATGGGCTGATGATGAAGTTATATGTATACTTACTATTTAATAAGGGCTTTAAATTACTATGCATTTTAGCATTATCTTGCATCGAATTGCAGTTTACCTGCTTATTCTTAACTAAGATGCACAATTAAATACAAACAATGATTGCAACCTAAGTAGATCAAACTTTTTTTAAATTGCTATGCAAATTGCTACGCCAAAGTGTAATTACGCTGAAGAAAATGGCAAAGCTTCAAGCAAATATTTTGATAGAATTGTTGCATTCGTTGGCAGAAGTTATTCATGTACACATATTTAATTTAGAACTACATTTAGCGCTTTAATTAAAACGTTCCATGATTTGGAGATGGTAAGCCAGACGAATGAATGTTAGTCTAGAAATTCTGAATTTGAAATTTGGATGAATGAAGTCGATATTCAAATTAGAGAATGTTCTATTCAATTATAAAAGCTGACACACTACCGTTGGGCACGTATTCAGGAAACGTTATGTAGTTTTAAATTTGAATTTTACAACGGAATTGGGACGTGGACGGCTCGCAAATTAATTTAGTTTGAAATTGGAAGCCCTCACCAGATATTAAGCCTGGTTTTCACTATTTAAAATATTAAATGTAACATTTCGCTATATATGTTATTGAATATGAAAGCTACCTAAACATCCTGAATTCCCGCGCGCACCGCCAGGCAACACTAGTTAGTACATATACCTACTCTTCGACCGAATCAATTATGATTTGAAGAAGAAAATCTGAATGCCAGAAACATTTTCCGATAGGGTGTGAAATGCCAACCCGCATTAGGTCTACAAAATGGACTAGGTGTAGCCTAACCCTTCTCATTCTAAAAGGGGATTCACAACCAGAAGTGGGCCAGTGAATAGGTTGATGATGAGTCAACATCGTGCGTGTTTCAACTGTTACATTTTATCTTCCCCATGCGCACCCAAATAAGCCCATAAGAGTGTATTGCAAACATGCTGCGTAAAAATAAAGGGTGGCAAATCTAAGACGCTTTCTTTGGGAAAATAAAGTATAGGAACGGGTATGTTTATAATGGTTGATGTCATCCCTATGGAATGGGAGATATGGCGCTACTAATGTGTTACTAATCCTTAGAATGGTGTTTAATGGATGTTCATGACGTCACAGCCAAAAATTTCGTAGTTGAGGCAAGAATTATTTTATAAATTAAGTTTAGTAAAAAGGTTTATTAATTTCTTACCTCATTTCTTAACACTGCGCACATACACACATAGCCATTATACATTAACATAATAATGACGTAGGTCGTAGACAATCGTTTGAACCGTGCTAGACTCTAGCACACTTACAAGTACCTCTCGACGTCTAGGTAGGCCCTTGACAATGCCTAGTCACAGCACCTTTTCACCTCAAAGCCTTTCTCGATAGGTCAATGAACTTTATTGCTTTCGTTCAAATTCTCGGTTGAATAGCAAACACGATAATCGATTGCTCAATGAAATTAAGCTGACATGTCGCGATCACCGTGAGGGTGGTCAATTCTTTACACATCAGGGCATCTCTGGGCTTGAAAAGCACATTGAACTGCCGGTCATAGATATAATACGAATGTCTATGACAGTTACATGTTAAACGAGCTGTAGTCTAAAGAAAGTACCGAGTGGGTCCCACAAAATGGCAGACGGCAGTGCGGTAGGCCTACACGGAGATGAAAAATTGACCCAAAATGACTTTAAAACGTGAAGAATGGAAAAAGAGGGAAGCCTTTGCCCTGCCGTGGGACGATAATGGCTGAATAATAAAAAATATCATAGTTTAACATAGGTACATAAACTGAAGCTAAGTTTAATATCGTAAAAATGGCAAAAAATACTTTTTTTTTAATCAATAAAATATGTCATCTCAATATCTTTTGCTTCAAATAAGAAGACAAAGTCAAATGGCAATGCGAAACCTGTTAGTGAAATATGTTTTTTTGGTATCATTTGTATAAAGTTCAAATAGGAATTTAAACAGATTTGAGTGTTACGTTAATATGAGAAATAAGACTTTGCCTGACAAGTATCGTTAGCATAATTGCTTTAAGGAATCATTCTTGTTAAGCCCATTATATGAATAGCCTAAAGTACAGAGGTTGTAAGAACCACGATAAATTGTCTGTTGAATTGGAAGTTTTAAGAGAAATAAAAGAAACACGATTTTTATAAACTGACCTGAATTATTATTTAAAAGAAGATCGAGCAACTGTAATTTCTAGAAAATTCTATAAAAGACTGCATTTTTCCTTTCTTTTAATTTCTCAACCGATTTGATCATTGTCTTTACCGATAATAACAGCTTTATATTAGCAAGATCGATTATATGTTTTTTCATTTTAATTCAGAAATAATGCTAAAGTTATTTTTGATACTAGGAATTATGCTCTCTGTATTTTTATCAAGTTTGTTACTTTACCGTTAAATAGTCTAAATGCAATGTTAGTAAATTCTACAAATTCCTAGTAAATCGACTTCACTCAAATTTCAAGTACCAACTGAAAGAAACTTTTCCGAGAGCTTTCAATATATTAGTTTCAAAATCTTTTACAACGCCAGCTACATTGAAACACACCCTTTCACATTGCGCCTTCGTGACGATGTAAGTCACATCTTGCCACAGAATTTCAATATCGGGTCATAAAAGGTGGGGTGCTTCATACAACCTCTTGGGAATGCCTTGAAATTGTTATACTGTGTTATTTGTCATCCTTTGTTACATGTTTCCTCGATGTATTTTAAATTGGTCTGATCATTGTACTCAACTTTTAGTAGAGAAAATTACTATTTATGACGACTGCCTTATTATTTTATTGGTCCGAAGAGCGACTGCTATGTCCGGAGTTCGATGCCCAGGTCAGGCAGTTTAAATGGGTTTTTCTATGTAATTCTCAGTAACAGTTGGGAGTTTGGATTTGTGTTTATCGCAATAGCCTCGTCCCCTATGTGGGTTTATAAGTACATTTCTGGCTTACCCTTAGAGGAATACAGGCGTGATAGTATGGTTGTAGGCTGATGTTTTTTTAAGGATACTGAGAGCTCTAAAGAGGTTTTACAATCAAAGCAGAATTATTGCTTTTTCAAGACTTCGTACTAGGGATGAAACCTTATATTATTATGCTGCAAGTGGAAACTGAACCCACGCTACACAGCACAACTGTAACGGTAAAGTGGCTTCACCAAGTATGTAGTCAAAATAATTTGTTGCTGTTAATCTTCAACCGTAGTTGAATTTCACAATAAGAAATGGCCAAAATATGGCCGATATACGTAAGTTCTTATCACCCAACAAACTGAATTGTTATCAAAAGATCAATCACTAGATTAAACAAAAAAACATGTGTTCCGAGTCCCAACATACTATAAAATATGTCAAGTCAATTTTCATATAAGCCAAGCTATAAAAGACTCTATGTTGAAAGCGATAAACATAACAACAAGTGCAAATAACCTTGCAATTTAGTCGTTTGATCGAAAACTTCGCGACCCTGTAGAATTTCAATAAAGGAACGACAGGAAATATCGTCGTAAGGGCAGCGTACATGTTTGTAATGGCCGCCTGTCCGACTCTAAACACCAATAAACCGATGCTTCGTTTTATGAGAAATTCCCAAAATCTTAATTTCACGGGACCATAAACTTCGGAACGTGTAAGTATTTGGCGAAATGACCCACTCATAGTGATTAAATACTTGGTTATTACTGTATTAGGAAGTTTTAATGAAGGTGTAACCTGTAAAAATGTAATGAACAGCTGATATTGTGTAGTAATGTGAGGTATTGCAAAGTTTGATATGTTCATTTGATGGGAGGACGGATTCTAGGAATGATAATTCTTTTCTGTGGTCTACTACGCCATATATCATAGTTTTTAAAACTCACACCATATATCATAGCTTTAAATGACTGCTTCTAATCTAAAAGTCTTGGATTCGATCCCCGGGTCCAGTAGTGGTATTGGGTTTTTCAATGAAATTATCAGTAGCAGCTCGGTGTCTGGATTTGTACCCTGTTAATGGCAAAAGGCTCGCCCCCTATTACATGGGACCTAAACATACCGGCGAAGTGTGGGTATGCATTGGTACACCTCTGCCTAATCCTTCGAGGAATACAGGCGTGATGGTATGGTATGTGTTATGTTTAAAACTCAGAAGGGCGTGCCGTAAACTCGAACTCGATATCTATGACTTTGCAGTCCATTGGTCTAATTACAAAGTTGTTACTGCTGTACTGCATGGCGCGATCTATTGTAACTTAACACATACATACAGTATCATTTATCAAAAGTTCAGACCACAGAAAGATAAAAAAGGGTTTGAGGACAGAGTCACAACTTATTTGCTTGTATTTAGTTTTTATTTTTCTTGCAAATAAGATAAACAGAAGATAAGCCCTACAACAGTTGCAGCATTGTTCTATTCTTAGATTTACGAGTATGTCTACCAATTGTGTCTTACTTCAATCTTATCCGATTTTACACCGTCTAAGACGTATATTGAAAATATTTGAAAACATTCTTTGCTTCCCTTAGGATAATAAATCGCTATTTAACTCTCAGTTTTCCCGCTTTAATACGAGGACATTGGTATTTCGATAATGCTTCTGTTATCTCCTACATCTCCCCTCGCGACAGGAATTTATCTGGGGTGAGCATGCGAAAAAATACCGTAATAATGAGTATTGGGGACAGTGTTTCTTAAGTTTCCTTGACGACTCGCTACTACACTTACTTACCCGCTTATTACCCCCGGGTAGTACACACGGCTACAAATTAATTAAACAAATCTAGAATAAGCTTAACTCGTATTGTATAACTTTCTATATGTACATATAATGATAGGTCAGCTTGTATTGGAAATATATTGCTTGATGCTCTGGGATTTCATTTGCTTGGTGTTTCATAATTTTCCTTAGATATACTGAATGTCTAAAACCGTGCCCGTGGGGGGAATACTAAGAATGCAAAAACTTCATCTCCATCGAGAGTACTGAAAAAGTCAACTAAACTCACCACGCTTAGTGGTAAGAACAAATGTTCGAATGCAAACAGTTATTTGTGAATATGAGAGTCAGACTCTACAAGGGTATTTGCTATGATTGCGTATCGTAAACCCTGCATAGATAGATATACATATTTAAAGATTACTTTTACGCGTCGGGGTTCATAAACATTCCCACGTATTATCTCGTTATTCCTTGAAAATTACATGTGTGCCAATACACTGTTCTGGATTAGTTTCTCAAAAACTGTAATTCATAGATAGTCTGACAGACACTCTGATAGATAAACTCACATTCGCATTAAGTGTGTGTAAGGACAATGTGTAGGGGGACAAGAGCAATTTGAGACTAGCCGGAACCTGCATTTAATTGACAAAGTTTTGAGAGCCTACAATGTAATACAGACTGCCTCATTAGTCTAGAGCGACTCTAGCGACTGCTACGCCTGAGGTCCTGGGTTCGATCCCCAGGTCGAGCAAAGTGTTATTGCGTTTTTCTATGAAATTCCCAGTAGCAGCTCGGAGTCTGGATTTGTGCCCGGTTAATGGCAATAGGCTCGCCCCCTAATTAATACATGGGACCTAAACATACCGGCGAAATGTGGGTGTACAATTAGTACACCTTTGCCTAACCCTTTGTGGAATACAGGCGTGATGGTAGGTATGTTATATTACTTCTGAATATGTCCAACACGTCCCATTTGTAGGTAAGTGGTGCTGTAAAGATTCCGTTATTTCTTTAATGATCTTCAGTGTATACCTATCTATTATCTTTTTAAAAAGATTGTATAACATGTTTCTTAAAGTTAATAAAAAAATATTATCCTTAAAATGTCAAAGACGTGTATATTTGGAGGCATTTTTAGTTAAAGGTTATATAAAGGTTTAGCAAGCATTTTGGAATAAGGTAAAAATTGAAACTTTTTTTAAAACCACGGAAGGTTTTCTCCTATAAGCTCCTTATTTCCGTTTTCACATATTAAACTCGAAACGTTTCCCATATACGCCCAATCGAATGCTCGGCTTGCCGATTATAGAATCGGAATGTCAGCGAAAGTCATAAAAACAAATCGATAACACGAATTTAACCCTCCGTTAGGGTCCCCCTCCCATTTTCCGCGTTTTGATTTTCTGTTGATTGGGTTTAAAATGCCCTCCTGCTATTTTGATAAAGCCCACAACAAAATGTGGGATCATTCGAACCTTTTGAATGCGTAAAACTATATTAATAGCGATAAAGTACCGATTTTGTAACAATAAATAAGGAAGGCTCTTTGATGTATTTATATAAGTACTAGCTTTCTGCCCACGGCTTCCCCCGCGTGTTTACTCGGCTTTTCTGTACATATAATGCTTCAATCGAATCACTCTATCATTTAAAAAAAAACATCAAAATCTGTTGCGTAGTTTTAAAGACCTTAGTATACATAGGGACAACCAGACGGAAGCGACTTTGTTTTATACTATGTAGTGATTTACATTTTATTAACGTGGAAACTTACTACAAAAACGTACAATGGAAGGTATTACACAATGTATGATATTACAGTATATACTATTTATGTAATATTTATGAAACAATTTTCAGTTCATATGAATTCAGGAAAGTTTCATTTCCGTCCTGACCTACTTACGTAATTTTATCTCGTGAGATACAAGCTAAAATCTCGAGGAAAATTAATTATTAAGCACTGTGCAGAAAATATGGTAGTGCACTGTTGTGTTTTTTATAATCTACTGTTAGTAATATGAAAGCTGCAGATGTTTGTGACACTAGTTTCTAGTGAATAAACAATAACTTAATCACTTGATAAATAATATCTATGTATTACGAACTTAACATTATAAATGAATGAATGAATGAATTTCAATTAATTCACTGATGCGTGTGCCGATCACTAGTGCCCGAAACAATAATATGATCACAGGACCCATGCCTACAATATCGGATTGGACGGGTTAGTCAAAAGTTTTTTTCTTTTAAAACAAGAGGGCTTCGCTCTCGGCGTTCCCCGCATTACCAAATATTCTGTTGCTAATGCCCGGTTATTGCGTTCTGGTTCGAAGAGCAATTAAGCCAGGTGGGCATAGGAAATTTGACAACTGAGGTCTTAAGATGACAAAGTTAGTGTTATTTGCTTTGCTGGCGTCTATAGGCTAACGCTTACTATTAGGCCCTTAAGCTTGTTTGACATTTTTTTAACCTATACTGTCCCACTGCTGGGCAAAGGGTTAACAAGATTACTAGTAATGTGCGACCCTCATTGCTAGTAAGCTTTTGTTTTTTTTTAAAAAAAAACGTCTCCCCCATACCATTCCACGTGCTCCTGTCCGGTCTTTCTCTTGCCAGTCAGCCATAAACGCATCCAGATCGTCTCGCCAGCGACATTTTATTACGATGAAAAAAAGAAAGGTACTTTCTACTAGTTACTCACCTACAAAACCTAGAGATTGCAAAAGGCTTAGCATAAAGTTCGAACGGAAAAACCCTGTTGTTTCGGTAAAAAAGTATCAAATCCGTATTTTATTTTTTACAGGCCATCGCGTTTTTTACAGAGGTTGCTTCAGTAATATGTTTCAGTAACAGTGATGATGTAGGCGTAATAAATTTTGTGTGATGTAAGCTTATGTGGGTCGCACGTTGCTTTATATAGAAAGAACCTTTGAGAGGATTTGTGCTATACAAAGTAGGCATGATAATAATGAATATTCATTGAAAAGTACTTATAACCTTTAGTATACTTTCGGTATCAGAAATAAGGTCTTATATTTGCTTGTAAAGAGGACACTTGAGTCAACGATATTTTATTGTGAAATCAATAAATATTTTTTTGACACATACCTGTATCAAAGTGTTACAAATGTGCACCCACACTTCGACGTTAAGTATGTTTAGGTCCGATGTACTACGGGCGACCCTATTGCCAATACCCGGGCATAAATCCAGACTCCGAGCTGCTACTGAGAATCAAACTCAGGACCTCTAGCGTACCAGTCGGGCTTAGGACTACTACACTAATATGGCCGTTCAGCATAATATGTTGAATCGTAAATATTTTCATGTATTTAGAAACTTATCTTACTCAAAATCTATACGCATCTACATTTCTTCTTATTTAATCATGTTTAATACTACCTTAACAATTCTCATCCCTAACGGTAGCTCTGGCCACTTTTAGAGCTCACCAAAAGTTTCCCTTTTCAACCGTTTAAGGTCGAAGCTCTAACGAAAATAAAAAAAGAAAACATGGTGTTTTATTTAGGGTGAATTTGTTGGTGTCATCGTTTCGCAGGCTTTGTGGCATGTTGCTTACGTCAGCTTTAGGGTTGTGTCACGTGCTTAATTTGACATCAACGTTTCTCGCTTCTATAAATAGGCCGGGGCGGTTAAAGCAACCAGAAGGGACTAGGACCACCGCTTGTCGGGCTCTGATACAAGGCAAGGGAATCTAAATATTCTGGCATTATCAGATCCATACTCAGATCAAATAATAAGTAAAGATGGAACTTTGCGAACAAAGAAGTGAGGCCGGCTAAAACTACGCCATGCCGTCTACAACACACAATTACACGCACACACGTATACCGAAACTACGCCTTATCTTGTCAGTCGAGCTATCGAGCTATCGAAAGCTCGACTGACATGATAAGGCGTAGTTAATTAATACATGTGTGCGTGCAATTGTGTGTTGTAGACGGTATGGCGTAGTTTTAGCCAGCCTAACTTCTTTGTTCGCAAAGTTCCATCTTTATTTTTTATTTGATCTGAGGTTCTATACATATCTGTAAAATATAGTTTTTAGCGCCCATTGTACTAGTCTAAAACATAAAACATGTACTTTTCATTATTTTTGGTGTACAATAAAGTAACACAAGTACGGTTACTACTAGTAGCTAGACATCAAGCTATAAATAACCAGTATAGGCTGGCCTTGAATTGTGCGGAAAACCTTTACAATAGGAGGTCAGTCTAATCTGGTTTGTATTTCTTGATGTGTAGCCGAGTGTACAACAAAATATTCCATATTATGTATCATTTTCTAGTACCGGCAGACCCGTAAGAATTTTACACATTATAAGGGGAACTGATAGGTTTTTGAATTCTAGTATATTGAACCATATTACTTTAGCCTAAGCATACATTTATAGCGATAGGCGAGGAAAATATCATAAATTCGAAATTCGAATCGAACCCGCTTCACAAATTTACATGTTTTTATTCTTAGAGCGAACGAGATTTTTATGTATAAGTATATTTTATAAGGGTTTACGAGTAACGTGATTCGCACATTAACAGTATTCTTGTTAACCCCTCGTGCTAATCTAACGTGTAAACTAAATGTGTGCTACGAGTGGGTTCACGTCGCCGTAGGTAGTGCAATGGGCGGGTTTCGAACTGGCAACCACTCGATCGCAAGTCCGACACCCTAGCCATTAGGCTACCGCCGCTTGTTAACTATATTGCAATGGCAGAAAACATTACTTCCTTACAAGGACCTATATCTAACTTATGTATAAAAAAACTGAAGCTGTGTGTCATCCTTGTAAAAATATTGAATCTATGTATATACGTAAGTAGGGGAATGCTGTAGCAATATTAATGTCAGCATTCAATTTTACTTGCCGAAACGAAACACAGGTTTGACTCGATTCTAATCCGAAATGATAAAGTTTATTCGATACAAAAAACCGAAAAAGTGTCTACAAAGTTTGTGGGTCTTATTACGAAAAACAAATTTCATTTCAAGACATTTTTTTAAAAAGAGAATTATTTTGACAATCCTGTGTTACCATTTCTGTGACAACTGTAATTTAATCTCTGTCCACATGCTATTAAGGTTGGATTTGGTTGAGATATTGTAAAAATGATACATGTTTTCATTTTCGCGTCGTGACAGCAAGGGGAGACGTATGACGGCAGTCCGCCTACAAAATCCAATATGACAAATTCGGAAGTACGTGATTGGAATGAGTGCGGGTTGAGAATTTTTTTTCGGGCCACACTGACGGATTCCGGGGCACCTGCGTCGTTACTATGGTTGGACGACCCGATGACTTTCAGATGAGAATTAGAAATTGAGAATGTATTAGAATGGTATCGAGGGGTGTGCTCGATCGATCTTAGGATGTAATTTCGTCATATTATCATTGATATGAAATTATTTTGAACGCATGCATGCTTCATTAATTGGGGAATGTATAGACAGTTTGAATGTTAAAGTAGATATAGATAATGAATATAGTATTTTTTGTGTTGACAATTAAGATTATTATTAAGATATCTTAAATTAGCATAAGGCATACCATCACGCCTGTATTCCCTGAAGGGTTAGGCTCAGATAGACGACGTCGTGCACGACGATCATAAGAACGCAAGCACCCAAAGACAAATTGCTCGCTCTAAGAAACTTCTAAAGTAGCAGTAACGCTTACGACTTTTAGAAGTACAATAGAAGTTGCTAATGAAGCAGTCATTCAAATTTCCATTAAAATAATGAAAAACTGTATCAACTAGCAAACAAATGCGGTAATGTGCGCGGTATTTTGTCTATTACCTGCTAATGAACATTGATACAGAACATTGTGTTGTACCATCATATTATCTGCTAATGAAATTAGGTGATAATTATAAAATAATGCAGCAATGGACAGACAGTTAATTAACAATAACTATAACGTTAACTCACCACACACGCTCGGCCATGGTGAATCAAACCGCTAGTTATGACGTAATTTATTTAATAGGTATTTGTTTTTCATTAAAAAAAAATATGTAAGTATATAGGTACTTGTTTATGTGGCTTCACTCCCGTGGACGGATAGAAATAATTTTATCAGAAACCAACAATGACGATCTCTCTCTCTCTGTTTCTATTAGTCAAGAATTACAAAAAATACTTTTTTGGTTGCTGACACGTTTATCTAGGTATTCTAACTTACTGTTTTTTTAAATAGCTTTACAGCAACAACTTATACAGAAACTGTTTTTTATAAAAATACCTATAGATTTGTTTGATGTAAAAGTATTTTATTATTATCACGAGTCTCCCTTCCGTGTTGGTTAGGTTATAGTTCACCACGCTCCGCTCTCTAGTGCAATGTTTACCTAATATACTAAAGATCATTTTCAATACTTGTGCATGTACATGGTCATATTACTAGGCTGTCACTTTATTTTACGTGAAAAATTTTACGTTTTATTACAAAAAAATACAATGCCTAAAAATTTGATAAAGAAAAGCTATTCGATTTATAAAAAGTGGTCGTAATTATTACCTGACAAATTCCAACCATAAAATGGTAAAACAAAACCCACGCAAACGCATATTCATCGACAAAAAGCATCTGATGTTCCCATACTCAGTACCTTAACCCCAGCTACCCCAGATGAAATACTAAAAATCATAAATAGCCTAAAAAATAACACCAGTGCGGGCATAGATGGTATAAATACAAAGTCAATAAAATGCATCGCTCAGTTAATTCTCGATAAGCTTACAAATTGTATAAACCACTGTATACTGACAGGGACTTTCCCTAAAAGTCTTAAAATTGCCAAAGTGACGCCAGTTTACAAATCTGGAGCAAAGACAGAGCCGGGAAATTACCGTCCAATTTCAGTTCTTCCAGTAATATCAAAAATATTTGAAAGGATTCTCTACAAGCGCCTTGAAAAACATTTAACTTCGATTAACTTTTTATATAACAAACAATATGGTTTTAGACCCAAATCGAATACTCTCTCAGCAACAATAGATCTCGTGACCAGAATAAAAATGGGTATTGATAAAAAACAAATAGCACTGGGAATATTTATCGACCTTAAAAAAGCATTTGATACCGTTAGCCATGAACTCCTGTTACAAAAACTTAGCGAAATAGGACTAGCTGGAACTGCGCACGATATATTCAAATCATATCTCTCAGACCGATACCAAATAGTGAAAATAGGTGAAGCTCAAAGTGAACCCAAAACCATAACATACGGCGTGCCTCAGGGCTCAATTTTAGCTCCCCAGTTATTCCTCCTATATATTAATAGTATCCACAAAATTGGTTTAAAAGCAGACATAACTTTATATGCAGATGACACATGCCTATTTTACTTTGGTCACTCGATCGATAGTGTTATAAACGATGCTCAAAATGATTTGAACATATTAAATGAATGGTTTCAGCAAAACCTTCTTACTATAAACGCAACAAAAACTAATTATATTGTATTTGCAACTAAAAATAAAAAAATACCAAATTTTACTCCACTAAAAATTAATAATTATGCTATAAATAGAGTAGACCAAGATAAATATTTGGGATTGATCTTGGACGGTAAAATGACATGGCTTCCTCATATATTAAAAATTAAATCAAAATTATCATCACTCACCGGTGCATTGCGACATATTGTTCGCTGCCTACCACTCCAAGTGCGCTATGTAATATACAACTCACTCGTTAAACCACATATAGATTACCTGGTGGAAGTATGGGGCACGGCCGCAAAATCAAATATAAATATACTACAAACTGCACAAAATAAATTATTAAAGACATTATTTAAATATGATTACTTAACACCAACAGGAAAATTGTACAAAGAAATAAAATTTATGAATATTACACAAACATACATATATAATATTTGCATACTTGTTAGGAAAATACTTAATAAAGATATACACACAAATTTAACCTTTTCCAAAACTAACAAAGTTCATAAAATGAGATTAAGACGTGTAAATGAAATAAAATTATATTCTCCGCGTACAAACCACGGCAAAAGAAGCATAATGTACGAAGGATCTAAATTATACAATAAACTACCAAAGGACTTAAAGGACTCAAAATCAATGGCCACTTTCAAAAAACTCCTAAAACACTACATCATAAGCAACACCCAAAACCTTCTATAGTTTATTAGCCACTTCCAGCTACGCTCGATCCATGTACTTACTCGCACTTGCCTAGTCACCGCGTCAACTTGTTTTAACTCTCGTACCGGACCGACATATTTATTTTTACAAGATACCCTCAAACAAATAATTACCAATTATTTAAGTAAAATAACTATAATGTGTTTACTTTCCAATGATATTGTTTATTTAACTCTGATTTGATATAATTCTCATGTAAGTGAATTGTAATTCTTATGAGAATAAAGTTGTCTCTAACCCGAAAAGCATAAATAACAAAAAAACAATAAAGTGCTCTCTTCGGTTAAAACCAAACGCAGCTAGGCAATTGTATGAATACAAAATATATTGCGTGTGCATAAGCCCTAACTGTGTATCGCATATCAGGGATGGCAAATCTTTAAACATAAATGAAGTATGTTATACAAAGATGTTTTGGAGACTTGAGGTAGGTTGATTAAAGAGAGAGCGAGAGAAGAGATTATGATAAGAGACCAAATTAACTTTGCTTCTAAAGTTTATCTACTTAAAAAAGTATAATTACTAATAAATAAAACCATTTAATTTTCGAGTGTCATTGCTTTGCCAACCCTGGCGTATATCGTACATCAATACGAATGTGATTTTACGAGCCCCATGTACAAAGCCATATGGAATGACGTGCAATTTCTAAATATTTTTTATATAGAGAATGGGCGTCTTCGGAAAAAGGTCTTTTATTTGTTGATACAAAAAGACCATTATACATGGTAGAAAAATGTCGTTTAAGTTACTTTTACAATAAATCTTTCTTGTAATACGAATAAGATATTTAATCTTTGATTGAGCAAATATAGATTATTTGAGTAGTAAGGCTAATTTATGGTTTTAGGTATTACAATTTAATTTGAATAGGCAATCCTAACTGAGCCCCTAAAAAAATTGGAATGGTACAAATAGCCTTTTTCATATACGCAAGAACGGAAATATCTAAGCACGTAGATACAAAACAAACAATCCTCTATTTGTTAACAGGCAATAAAAGTATCCACTAAAGCTGGAATACAGTAAATATTTACAGAATCAAGCGAAGCGAACAACCAGAAAAGGTAACCCCCCATCGATTGCTAAAGTAACACTAAAGGCCTAGTGAAATAGCCGCGGGCTATAGGGGGTTCGCAAACACCTTGAATAGAGACGAACTTAGGGTTGGATTCGGCCAGTAAATTAGAAACTGAATCATTCAGACGAAACTGATTTTAATGTTCTTTGATGCGTGATGATTGATACAAAATGATTTTTTGTATATTATTTATTTCAAAAAGATATATGAAATGAATAATATAGCTATATGAAAAAATTACGTTGGTATTATAGGTATGATTGTTACATTAATTAAAGGAGAGGTTTTAATGTCATTTAGCGGTACTACCGTTCAAATAATAACGTCAAATGTGTTAATATTTGTTGGTCACTTTATCTTAGAAAAAGTTTCGGCCTTGACCGCAACCAAATAAGTCACAGCTGAAACCAACTTTTCTCATCACTAGCGAGTGCTAAGGCTCTACGTATTCCAGTGACTGAAAGATTTAGAGGCAATAACGTGCGATGTTCGCTTCTACCAATACGATCTCATTGTTCGTTCGATCGGATTAGTATCGCGAAGATTGGTGAAGCTCAGTCGGGTATTGGGACTCGATGTAATCAACGATACAGTGTGGCGTGTCCGTGTTGATCTATGTTCAGGATATATTGCTCCAATAAAGTGTTTGTATCAATCAGTGATCTTTGTAACGTGAATTGGTACCGCTCTGGCGCAAAGACGAATGAAAAGGAAGTTGACTGAAGACGCACAGATGCAGGAAAATCTATAATGTTTTATGTAAAAAGCAAATTTGCAACAAATTAAAAAAGTTTACATACAATAAAAGATTTGGACATTTTAACGTTTATTATGTTCTTATGGTCCTGGATTCGAGCAGTGTTTGTGAGTTTTATTATGAGATTCTTCGTAAAAACTTGGAGTCTAAGATTTATACCCGGTTTAGGTCCCATATAAATAGCCTATAGCCATTAACGGCTATAGGCTATTTATATGGGACCTAAATTTACCTGAAGGCTGCGAATGTGTATTGACGTGATAATATATATTATACTAGCTTACCGCCCACGGCTTCGCCCGCGTGTTTTCTTGACTTTCCTTTACAATAATATGTAAAAAATTTGATAAATGAAGAACCGCCCGACCGATTTTGTGCAAACTTCACATAAACCATCTACTAAATAGTCCAAACAAAGCCTAAACATTTGGTTTGGATAGGTGAACCCGTTCTTGAGTTATAAAATTACAACAAAAAGTGGCATTGATTTTTATATATATAGATTTAATTTACCAATGATGCTTAATAGTCTGCAGACTAGTAGGAATTATAACAGCGATGATTAAAAGGTTGGTTTTTATTTTTATTTGTGAGAGCAAGGTGTACTCTTTGTGTGCTTTTAGGCTATGAAAAATGGCGCGCAGTCAGCTGTTACTTTTTTTCATTGCGTTGTATGTCATCTACAGGAGTCTCGCTTGGAAAATTGTGCTTTGTAAAATTGTGTTGTACTACATTAGGGTATTGTTAAAAATTTAAAATCATAATTGTCAGTCAGATACAAAGGATCATCTGAAAAAACTATACTTTTAAAATATTTTTACGGTTTCTGATCCTGACATCTCATGAATAAAACTACAAGAAATATAATAACTCATTATGATGGATTCTTGGTTTTCATTCTAGTATAGTGCTCAAGTAATTCATTAGAGTTTGCCGCATCAAATGCGAAAACAGAATCTAAATAAAAAAAAACCGTTCGATTTTCAAACTACGTATCCGAATCCCTGGGGTCATTTGCAAGGGTGATCCCAAACCTAATAAGGATAAACACAGGGATGCAAGTCACGTAACAACTGAATTTGCCTAGGACTGTGCATAAGTAATTTGACTTTCGGAGTTGATACCACGGATAAGGTTGGCTCTCCTTGTACTTACATTGTTGAGACATTAGGCTTAGATATTTACTACAGTTGGATTTTTTTTAAACTTAGCCACGCTATGAATATGTGACGTCATCGTGGCTTTTGAGGTGCTGTATTACAGCGCCTACGATATTTCGGTTAGCAAATAGTTACCTACGGCTACACGTTTAGCTATACAAATTTAGTTTACGCTGCTCTCTTAGTGTACGGAAAACGTATACAATGCGAGATCAGCTTAAACTGAATTTTTATAGCTTGATCTGTAGGCGTGTGTACATCAAATCTGTATCTTTAGGGATATCTATTCGGCTTTGCAGGGTTGTACAATTGTACAGTGTGAGGTAGGTCGTATACTACTACTATAGAGTACAACTATAATTATTCCGAAAAAAAAACAACAGTAAATAATACTGAACACCGTATTTAAATCCCTTGTGTGGCTTAGAAGAAGATAGCGCAGAATCAGATAGACTCATCAGATGGACATACAGATCAGATGGATTTTTGGCGATTTGGATTCATTTGATCCAGCAATGGTATACTAATTATATTATTACTATTTAATAATATATTATTCTTTAAATTGGAGATTGTATGTAAGAACGCATCGCTACACATCAAATTATACACATCCAATATAAGCCGATCTCGCATTGTATAGGGTTTCTGTACAGTAAGAGGTCAGTTTATACTGGAAACTCAATGCTTCATGTGTAGGTATGCGTAGTATTACCACGTTTTCTATTTATATCATTCAATATTTTTTATATAAAAAGGGTTCGGGTAAAAGCTTGATCAGAAAAGGGTACCTACGTAAAATACAGGACGATCAGATAAAAGCCTTCTAGATTTTTTTGACCCTAACATCGAGGACCGAACTGAACGAAAACTCAGATAAATGCAAATACAGCAATTGATATAAAATAGACGAAAGTGCTGACCCTTGTCAAGAAATAAAAGCAAAAAAGTTTTGTTTACCAAAAAGGTCTTATACTTTTTTCTCAACGCTTCATGAAGGCAGTCAATTGTTACGAAAATTAAGTATAGTTAAATGGGCTCTTTATATTTTTGCATCCCGAAATTTCGCGCAGTTGAACACAAGACGTTTAATAAAGGGCCCACACTCGTTCAATAAGGCCATTACTAATGTCTACCCTCCTTCATTTCAACCGCAAAAATGGAAGATTCGACGATAAAATTTAAATAAAGGTCATTTTCTTCTTTAAAAGTGAAATCTTTGGTACTTTAACTGGAGTTGTGGAATAAATAAGGTGAAGATTTTTTAAGGTTACACGAATGTGTATCCTGTTTCTTGGAAATTATGGGTTGAATTGATTTGTTTTTATTTGGACTCGTAATAAGAATAAGGATAGCACTGAAGAAAGATATCAAATACACGACAAAGATATCAAATACATCAGAAGTAAAGCAAATAACAACTTAATTTTTTTTACATCCCATATTGTACACCTTATTGGAAGAGCATCCAGGAGTCACGAAATGTAAATTATCATCTTCGAAATCTGGGCATCAGCCTTCTGTTAGTCTTCTCCCTCTTGCGTCTCCTGCAAGAACTTTGAATATTTTAGGACATACCTACGCCAGTTTTCTACAAAGATCTTTGTATTCTAAACAATGTTATCTTCCATCATAACACAAAGGCCAATAACAAACTCCACTTCCCACCCTAAACGGTTAAAGCGTATAACGGTCCAAACAATGCTGCAATGTCGTTCAGAATAAAACATTTGGCTGTAGTAATAGTATAATGCTCCCGAAACATCTCCAGGTGAATTTAGCATGAAGTGAGTTGAATTTACCTCACCGACGTTTTCATACATAAACCATGAGATCATGAAAGTCAGGTAGACCGTACCTCTTTAAATTTAATATTCTGGGGCACTTAAACTGAGGATGGACCGTTTTGGAAACAATATTAATTACTCACCTAATTAGTAAGTTGGTGAGCTTACGTAAGGTATTAGTGGTTTAGTTTTATTTTATACATTTATTTTCGTCCCGTCGTAGGGCAAAGGCCTCCCTATCCTTTTTCCATTCCTCACGGTTTGAGGCTATTTTGGGCCAATCCTTCCTGAAGCCGTCCAGCTCATCCCACCGTCTTCGTCTCGGCCTACCGCGCTGTCGTCTGCCATTTTGTGGGACCCATTCGGTACTTTGTTTAGCCCATCTGGGTTTTGGATCGCAGCACGCTATTTCTGGTGTGGTCTGTCAATTTGACTCGCATCATACTACGCGCTTTTAATTACTGAAAGATTTTTTTTCCTATTTGTTAGTTGTTGTACTGATAAAGATGGAAAGGATTTAAATGAATTTAGATGAAAATATTATTATATTTTTTCGGTGTCTGTACCTAGCGTAAGCATTCACGTATATATTATTTGCATTATTTTTTATTTCGTTAGAAATAAGACACCTAAAAAGTATTTAAAATTCATTTCGTACTTATACTTAATAAACAAATTATAATTAACTACACTAAGTATGTATATTTACGAAAACTTGTATGGACAAAAAATGTGTATTTTTATTTAATCGATAAAAATCACAGAATTCGTAAAAAATATTACAATAAGAGAGAAAAAGAGAGGACCCTATTAAAACGTCCTTTTTTTTTAAATTATCGTGATCCAAAAAATCTGATGGAAAGCCCAAAAAGACGTCACTAACCCTCCTGAATATCACATCATCCCCTTCAAGTCTTACGTCAGTCGGTCATTCTTTTCTTAAAGACCGGTACGGAGAGGGTGAAAATGAAATTAAATTCTCAATGAAAGCCGATCTCTCCGTGAGATAAAGGGGGATCTTCTATGAATTATATCCCCTTGAAGACGAGGGGGTCGGTAGAACAATAGTGTAATCGTCCAATTAAGTGTTTGTATGAGTTCAAAGCGTCTAAGCTAAGCTGAGAATGTGGAGCCGAGAAAGCGACGTGACAAAATGTTGTTGTCTTCCCGTTTTAGTTGTAAGAATGCCGTAAATGTGTAGAATTATGGATGGGTGCAATAATAATTAATTAAATGTTATGAAAATTTAACGGGGCGTCGAAACAATTTTGAAACCTCTCAATCTATACGTTTATATTATAAAGAGGAAATATTTGTTTGTGATAAACTCTGAATCTATTGAACCAACTTTAATCATTCTATCACCATTAGTAAGCTTCATTATTCTTGATTATTATAGGCTATTTATTACCCTGCGGAATAATTGCAGCCCATGCGGAATATTCTCAGAATATAATGACACTTAAAAATCGACTAATTTTCATTTCAACGAGAGGTGTAGATATTGTAAATACCATTTAAATTGAAATCTTGAACACATTTCTAAAACAAGTGACTAATTACTATTAACAAACGTAACGGTATTTAAGAATAATATGTTATTCGCAGAACATCCTGCCCCTGATATCACCAAAACTGTTATAATAGTAAAACGTTCTTTAAATTCACAACATAACTAACAAATAGATTCAAATTGCGGTCAATTCAATGAATTAATCGTCTAACTGTCATTCATATTCATATCTGCCCGGGAGCGAACAGCCGTAAATTCGTGGAAGCTCTGTTTCGGACGCTCCCTGTTTCGAATCGCTCATAATTTTCGATTTTCCGCACAATTGGGCTAGATCGGCACCTTTTAGAATCGGCACCGGCACTTTAGGAGCTTGCACTCGATATATAGAATACTGTCGTCTGGGTGTATTGTTTGAATTTATTTTCACGAAAAATTACAGATCGTTTGTAATCACAATAAACTGGAATACCCAATTTGGTACTCATTGCAAATAATGTGATTATATTGTGTGTATACTCTCAATTGTATATTTAAGGCAGGTATTCAACTTTCATCAAAGACGGTGGAAAAATTGAAAAATTTCACCTGCAAAATATAATTTGAATAATAACTTAGATGGTATAATTTATTAACATAAATACTTACATACCATCACGCCTGTATTCCCCGAAGGGTTAGGCAGAGGTGTACTTAATGTACACCCACAGTTCACCGGTATGTTTGGGTCCCATGTAATAGGGGGCGAGCCTATTGCCATTCACCGGGCACAAATCCAGACTCGACCGAGCTGCTACTGAGAATTTCATAGAAGAACTCAATAACACTTTGCTCGACCTGGGGATCGAACCCAAGACCTCTAGCGTAGGAGTCGCGATTGGGACCACTAGACCAACGAGGCAGTCACTTAATTTATTAACTTAATCATTTTAATAAAGCTTAACCGAGCACAAAAGTAAATCCCACAAAATACACTAATACAGGTAGATTAAACATTCATAAATTACAAAGGCAAAGTTTACAGTAATAAATTGTATAAACTTATCCTGTCTCAATATATTTGAATGTCTACAGGCACTGGGTACGCACTTTACTGCGATTAGGCTTCGTACCTACTTTACCAGGTTAGAACCATTTAGGTTAATGAGTTATGAAGGCCCTTAACCTCAAAGAAATTAATTTTCCTCTACAAAGTACGAAATGTATAAAGCCTTTGAATGACGTTGGTAAAATTTTGCAAATTTCTAAGGAAAATATAACGGCAGATAATGGTCTCAAAAGGATGAACTTTGAAAAATAAGGATGATGATTAAGAGCTAAACTTTGAACGTGATAGATAATTTAGATTTAAAAAAGAAATATTGGAAGCGGCGGTAACCAGCCAGCTAGGGCGTCAGACTTGCGATCATGTGGTTGCCGGTTCGAACGTAAATATTCCTCATAAATCATTTTGGCTATTGGTAAAAACCGCATGATAATCCGCCCAGTAGTTTTTTAGTTTACTATGTAACTTAGGGTGACGTTGTTTTATGATAATATGTAAGGATAGATTTAGATCAGTCATTTTAATACGAGTATTACAAACTTTTAAATCTCTTTAATCAAGGCTATAACTTTTTCATTATATTTTTCAACTTACTTTTGGTTATCTTGTCATATTTTCTATTCTTCTAAATCACCTTATGCAACCTATCATAAGTCTTTAGTAGCTCTGCATGAATAAAACCAACTCTACAGAATTGCGATTCACCTTTAATGTGACATTAACGCCCTTCAATTTTAAACCCGGATCGAGCGCCCTGCTGTTCTAAAGAGCTAACCCTAAGATTAAGATTGGCTCAATTCTATTCCGTCAAGATAGAAGATGAGGACAGACAAATGAGATTGGCGGTAATTCCACTTACGAATTGCATAGAATGCAAATTGATTTAGTTTCTGATTTGGTTGAAGCCAACGCCCATGAAATTGTAAGAGCTGCCAATTTAGGTAATCACATTTGCTTGAGATTGGACTACACTGCAACATTTATGTTAATACGAAAAAAAATCGCAATCAATGACAGTTTAATACCAATAGTTTTTACAATTCAAATACGCTCAGCTAAAAATAAAGATCGTAAAATCAAAGGAAGTTTGCGACACTTCATATAAATGACTAACGCTGGTCCTGGATTTTCTTTCTAGGAACTTCGTTATTCAAGAATGAGCTGTTTAAATTCATTATTTGTGAAATCTTCGCAATTCAAGATTATGCCACTTTAGACTTATTACTTTCTAATAGTAAAATCTTATGAAAACTTTAAGTGTAACTACTTTAAAATTTAAATTAAGCTATGGTCTTTACATTCGTGGTATATTCAGGTTTAGTATTAGGTTTATATTGACTAAACTATTTATCCAAATTTTCTTTTTTGAATAGGTACCTACTTACGTATTCATACCCGCTGTTCAAATAATTCTTCTGTTGGTAGTAGACAGACGAAAGAACTACCAACGTTGGTATTGTGTTTTGCTTCCTTGAATTCGGTATAAGCTATTTCTAGAACATCACTGAAATTTTAAACTAGTTAGTGAAAATCCTATTCCTAATGAAGATAGCACGCGTAGTGAATACCATCGAGACTTCAGTCCTTTGTTTTGTCCATTTGTTTAGAAAGTCCGCTTCTGAGATTTAAATTGTTAATCCTTTTCGTTATCTGCGAGCTAAATTGGTTCATTTTAATGCGAGATGAAATTTACTAAAGCAGGGAGCGTTGAAAGAACACTGCTGGATATTCTTTATCCGCTTTTTATTCGTACTGGGATTGTAAGATGATTACACTAAACGTCTTTGGAAGAAAACTGTTGACTAAATATCCTCTTAAAAAATGAAATTGATTTGCTTAGTTTTATAAGTAGGTACTACATCAAACTCATAGTGTCCCGGTGCCAGGGCACGGGTTTCTTTTCAGAATGAGAGCAATAAGGCTATAGTCCGAAAATAATTTTTATTACATTGCATTGATAATATCTTGAAGGGTAATTTGAGTCTGTCAACTAAGCGTATACATCATTTTAAAACACATATACCTCAAACTTATGACGTTCACTTCTCTATCACATGTTGATGACATCATTTGCTCGAGCCCTCTTGCATTTGCACCTGGCTTTTTACATCAAACACTTTTCTTCTTAGGCATACTACTCAACATAATGAAAAAAGTTTCAAGCAAGTTTTTAAAGAACTCAATCTGACAGCTAATAAATTTATCCAAGAAGTCTACTACAAAATTATTCGAAGCATCATTGTTTTCCAATGGCCGCCTTCGGCCAACATAAATCTTGATAATATGCAAATTTTATTTCATTAAAGCGGTTGGTCTATATGCAATATTGCCCGGTTGAGTTACTGCGGGACCGCCCTCGGATTAACTAATGGCTGTTTATCTTGTAAAGATCCCCCGTGTAAGAGCCTTGAAGGATGTGTTGGAATTATTAATTTGGCCGTTATAAGATGACTTCACTTTGCGTAAGTTGGGTGCGGACGAAAATGGCCGTTTTAAGTAGATATAGGTTAGTGGACTGCGAACTTATTACTGCAACTTGGTGCTATTTGAAGAGAAACGTGCTAAGCCCACCGTGTTTTAAATGTGGGAATATTTTACAAGAGGATTTCGTTCGCTTATTTCGCTCGTATATATTTTTTCTTTCTAATAAAACGAATTGTTGTGAGAAACAGGTATGACTGTAGTAGGCACTTACATGGGCTTTTTAAAAAGTTTAAAAAGTATAAATTTTAGCGAAAGAATTTTTAGTGACGGACCTAATATAAGAATATAATATATTAACATACCATCATGCCTGTATTCTCCGGCAGGAATGGTTAGGCAGAAGTGGACTAATGTAACCCAAACTTTGCCGCTATGTTTGATCCCATGTAATAGGGGGCGAGCCTGTTGCCATTAACCGGGCAAAAATCTAGAGAATTTAATAGAAAAACCCAATAACACTTTGCTCGACCTGGGAATTTACCCCAGGCTCTCTAGCGTAGCAGTCACGCTTAGGACCACCACTAGATGAATAAGGCAGGTGAGAGTATCATATTTTGTTTATCGAAGAGGGGTTTGTTCTTGACTTCAATCTTGCCACCGAGTCAAAGATGAGGTCAGCGGTGGAGCGAGCACACCCAGAAGCTGCCTGGGGTAACCTGCCTGCCTAATATTCTTAGGTTACCTACCTAATATTAAAATTAAAGATATTCTTTCTATTCTAATTATTCTATTATATTGTGCAAATATACCGATCTATATCTACTAGGTACTTATCTCATGATAAATTATTTATTACGTACTAACTCATTGTTGGTCACATTTCCTTAACAAAGTTAAAAAGTGGTCTCCATTGTACTCACAAAAAGATTGAACTTTCTTACTAGAAAGGCAAGTTAGATTGCCTGTAAGTCGATTTTATCGATAACCAAGTTTGAACTCGGGACTTTTTACAGTTATTTGTTACCGTCAACTTTTTGTTCGCGCTTCCTTAAACCTGACTAGATTTGAAAAGAGTATGGATTGATGCTAGTTCTTATATAAGAAAGTAGTTTTCGCCTCATATTTATTATAGCTAAACAAAATGGACAGGAAATATTTCAACTTTAGAACTAATAAAGCGAGTCTTCTTTAGTGACGTCAGGGGGCTTGTCAAGAGCCTCCCCCATTACAAATGTAGCAAATTTGACGCAGTTAACCGTTAAATATATGCGCCTCGTTAAAGCGCCAATCAGGGCCCTTGACGCACGGAAATCGTAAAACAACACAATCACAGTGTACGTGAGCTCGACAAAGGCTCGCCGAACGTATTCATTTCGCTCATTTGCGTTATTGAATCACGACATCGATTATTCCATTTCAAAACTGATAATCGAATGCATCCGTTTTAATGCTCGCTCTTGATATACGGAAATCGCTAATAAATCGATGCCGTGTTGTCGTTTCCTATGATTTATAATGTCTATGGATGTGAATGGATGCGATTGTTTTGTAAAATGTAATCGAATAGGTGTCCTGTATGTACAGAATGTGTGTAGGATGAGTAACGCACTCATTTGTTACTGTCAACTGTATAAAATATGCGTCCAGTCTGTTGAAGTTTGTTTATTTTATCGAATTAATTTGAATACGAGTATACGACGATATGGTGACACGAATTGAAAGGAAGGAGGATTTGCTAAGATGGTTTGGGCATGTCGAGAGAATGGATCAAAAGCGACTAACGAAAGGGATTTATAAAGCGAATGTTAGTGGAGCCGCTAGGAAAGTATGCCCCAGAAAGACACACCGACCTTACTGGTCCTTCAGAAAGGTCAGGTGCGTAGTACTCGCAACGGGGCGTGTGTTTGAAAGGATGTGGAAGAAGCGAAAGAGGTATGCAAGAGTCGTACCTAACTGTGGAAGTAAGGCGTAAATGTATTTAGGTATCTTGAAAAACATTAGCTACGAAAATAAATTTTCAAACAAATCATCACAATAGTGCCATAAAAATAATGCAGGAAAGAATATTGTTTTTCTACAACGCGATAAGATGTTCAAAAGCAAGAAAAGCAATTTTCCCCGTTCATACGCACAAAGGCTTGCATATTCTCATATTCTGAACGCACTTCGGTAACGTAGGGAACGCTGCTCTTTTCGAAATGAGAACCAGTGTTTATGTTTTCACACAGTGATTAAAGTGAAGTGTCAAAAACAAAATGCTAACGCGACCATGCGGGGGTTGGGGAGAGAGGCGTTTTTTCTCTTCAAAAGTAGGAAATATGGCTTTGAGGAGGAAATTGGCGGAGCGTCGATAGTAAACGTTGAACACTATAATTTTCTTTGTTTCTGTGTTTTGCGACATTTTAGCTTCCACGGTGAATCGGACTTAATTTGAAGGGAGATGTTTGTTTGTCGGCGTCGCTATGTTTGCGTTTGTTTTTTCTGTTCTTTAACTATTTTAAATGCTCTTAGTAATTACTTTGTTCATGTGTAAATACTTGTTTTGTGCTATGATTTGTTTAAGCCATCATTTATTACATTGTATTTAGCAATGCTTTTTTAGTTATATATTTGTGTAGGTATTTTTGTTAGTACTCTTAATATGCTTAGTAATGTTTCGGTGGTAAATTGTACCATATTGGGTATTATTAAAGTGATTGGGTAGTTACCACAGTAAACACATCATACATCTGATTTATGTCCAATTTGATCGCAGTGGTATTCGTGTTAACCCTCCTAATATACTTGCTATACATTCTAACGGGCTCAGAGAATTCTATTAACCTATTACTATATTGTTGTTGATGTGTCCTTTTGATTATAGTCTAGATAGTCCATGTTTAGAAAGTATTTTTCGATGAATTAATAAAAAAGGATTTTTTGTATATGTTGTTCAACATTAACGTGTTTATGTTGTGTAATTTAAATGTAATATGATGTCGCAGCCAACTAGTTGAATTAGTCATTCAATTAAGTACCTAGCCTTGTCACTTGTTCAAGTGGGCCGATATTTGAACGAGGTAAGACTGTGTGGCTTGACAACACACGGGCCAATCGAGCAAAGCGATCAGTGCTGCGGGTGCCAGACCAGAATTGTAAAAATTTAAGCATCAGCTAGCCTATTCAAGGATTTTTTTATAAGACATATTGGGTGAATATACTTCAAGGCCGTTAGTTAATTACACAAATAGTTCATGTCGTCGTAAAGTGAATAGTTTGGTCAGGGTGCGCCGGACTTACGTATACCTATATTGTCATCGTTTCTTGGGCTTTTAAATAGGTACACTCCTAGGTAGAAACCATCATAATCTTCTTTCAAGTGTCATAAAATTCAAGGTTCTCAATGTACCTAAAGATCTTTGTTATTACAAAATAGAGTAGTCGAACCCCAAGCTTGTCAATGTCAACTTCGACTCTCACTGTCACACTGTCACTTCGACTTCATCTGTTCAAGATGAATACGTTTTCGCTGTTTGTTTTAGATAGCGTGTCACCATTGATAGATTTTAATTCGGATGACGTTAGAAAGGGGAGCGCCCTTATCGCTAAGATGCAGACTTTTTTAAAAACAAAAAACGGTACAGCTCACACTTTCGCAAGGGCGTCGAGGAAATCCTGAGAGATTACGCACTGAGTGATTGCTGTTCCTAAACTCTTGCGGCAACGTTCTCTGAAAGTGAATGTTAAGGCGCCTTAGTGAGGCGACACCACTCTAGCGACTTGACAGTTTATGATGATAGTCGAATTATGCAGGTGTCTGCGCTTTTTCCTTATTTAATGTAGGTTTATTTTTTATGACAAACTTGGTTTGGATTTAAATCAAATTGCGCTCCAGTATGCGTATGCGCTGGAGTATGTCTATACTCCAAGTCTTACAGTTTAATAAACGTAATTTACTGAGTACTTACGAGTATCTTAGCCCCTGCAAGGGGTTTTTATTAGAGCAATAGCAGCCAAACCATCAATATTTAGAACGTTTGTCTGTTTGTCTGTATGCTTGTATACGCATTACGACAAAAATATTGCATTAAATTGGATAAGGTTTTCACAATAGCATTGATGAAGGTCTAACTTAAAATCTGGTGTATGTTTTATGTTGATAGGTACGCCGTCTATAAGCCGAGTTATTGTAAGTCAATCCTCTTGGGACGTGAGTTAAACCGCGGACAACGGCTATTTATTAAATAAATTTAATATGAAATATACAAAAACTTTACATTTAATATAAAATATATAAAAAATATATTCCCGGGCTATTAATAGATAATTTTACGAAAAATATCAAAGTATTTCTATCTGCCGAGTATGTGTAGCTACATCACTAATGCATTCAATGATTTACCTACGGGGCGAAAATATTACCGCATAAATGCACTTGAAAATAAACTTTATATCTCAGCTGACAAGGTTATTTTTACTTTGTTGATTCTATGAAATTGGTGAATTGCCATCTCTCAACGTGAGTCCTATGCGCTGATGAGGAAAGTTTTCTTATTATTTTTTATTTATTATATTCCCCGCTGTTTAGTGCGGCTCTTGTTGGTTCTAATGTTTTTGTGTCTAACTTGTACCTTCTTGACATTACAAAAAGAAATTTGAAAATTATGTATACGCGAGCAGTTTTAATTTAATAAGACAAAGTATAAACAACTGGATATTAAAAGATCTTGATTCAAATAAAAAACTTAGTTGACTTGGTCGTTTAAAAAAACATGTCAGGTATTTCTAACGGCCGATTTCAGAAAGGAGAAAGGATATTGACATTACCTTTTTTTTTAAATCTTATCTCTAGGTAGTAAGAACATTGACAGATTTGCCAGTCAAGTATTTTAGCTTATAACCTTTTTGGTGAAGATTAAGAGTGAATACTTTTTTTTAAAAAAAAAAAGCTTACTAGCAGTGTGGGTCGGACATTACTAGTAATCTTGTTAACGTTCTAAGCTAAATGCTTGTATTACGAGTGGGTTCACGTCGGTAGTGCAATGGATGAGTTTCGAACCGGCAACCATATGATCGCAAGTCCGACGCCCTAGCCATTAAGGCTATCGCCGCTTGTTGGGACTTTCTGGTATAATCATAGTATAAAATAGGTTTTTAAGAAAACGGTTTGTATTGTTTTAATATAATTTATTTACGATAGCTAAGATTCGAGCTGATTTGCTCAATAAATTACATTGATTTTACAGGTACTACTAGACTGGAGTAAGTCTATTTTAAAAACTCGTTACTTTTAATTCTAGTGGGTGTATTGATTTATTAACAACATTCCGAAGGCCAACACCTATAGACGGCCGACCGGAAATATAAAGCCGCGTGAACGACACCTGATAGCGCGACGGCCACCGCTTCCGGTGGCGCTGTGCGTTTCCGGCGGCGCACGATTCGTTTGCTCCCCATTGTTTATTTAATTTGTAATCAAACGTTATTTTGTTTGTTCACTTAAATTTGATTTGGCTTTTGCTTACATTTGTAGGGTGTATTTGATGGTTTTTGTAAATAATTAATAGAGAATAAACAACTGTACGTGTTATATGTGTCGCATTGGACAACTTATGTTGCATTTTGTAAGAGAAGTAGGATATTTTAGAACCAGCCAAGTGTATTTCTATTTATTGGAAGTAGGTATTTAGTTCAAAATAAAACTGGTATATTGAAAAAATACCAGTAAAAGGAGGTACTTGCAAAATGCCAAAAAAGTCGATTCCCAGGTCGAGCATAGAATTCTCAGGAGCTTGAATTCTGAAGCTTGGATTTGTGCTCGGTGACGGTAACCGGCGATGTGTGGGTGTACATGCGTATACCTCTGCCTTACCCTTCGGGGAATTCAGTTGTGATGGTATGTTATGATTAGAAATAAAATAGAATAGCTGGTATACATAAACTCGTAATAATAATATTTTAAAAGGCACAATGAAAAAACTCTTAAATGAAAGTGCTAAGAAAACAAAAGCGAAGGTGACCTTAGTGTCTAACCAAATAAATTATTTACTCGACCTTCCATTGACGTATATAATGCAGATTTAATTTACTTTATCTCGTTCATCCGCCTGAAAAATGAAATTTCAGCGCTAAAGCTCATTATATAGAGGCATTCCGAAATCCATTCCACACAATCTCCCTCAATGAATAAAGTATGCAGCGGTCATTGTTAAAAGCGTCCGGTAAGCAACGATAAATATAGAATATATTTCGCTCGAGATGAGAATATAATCCGGATTTACAAAAAAACCGTTTTGCCGGCCGATGTCGGTAAAGTAGGGTAGTGAATGAGAGCTGAAGATTCTGCGATTTCTCAGTTCGAAATTCGAAGAATACCACATTATTACTTCGTGTACGTTTATCAAATAGAAAATATAGAATCCGTAGCTAATATTGAAACAGGTTTTGGAATTTTTTGGTTGGCAGAGAGTATAGAACTTTAAATTAACAATCTTGAAAAAATACTTCCTTATAGAATAGATTTATTTGATATAATTATATACATAAATTATATAATTATATGTATATATATTTCATTTTTATTTGATAATTATTATAAATTGTGTTTGTGAGTTATTGAATAAATATTTGTATACCTTGTTTTTTATGTAGAGTACTTTTAAAATAAGATTATTCTTCTTTAATAATTAATTCTTGTTTGATCTTTAATAATAAAGTTTGTTTGTTTAATAATAAAGATAATAATTACAAATATATTAATGCAGAAAATATTACAATACTAAAAATACAATGTAAGTCTTAGAAATTATTAAGACCTAAAAATAATAATGGTAAAGTTCTTTATTTTAAAAGAAGCTTTAGTTTAAAAGCAGCTTTACATTCTAACAGAATTATTTCGCAAAAAACGAAGTTACTTTTTGCCGCTGATAGTGTGACCACACAACACTAGCAATACTTATAAAAATGCGCATAATATACGAAGGAGAAAAGGACAGTTTTGGGTAAATCTTGCTCTTTGTTGCCGGTGACGTCATTCTTTGTGGGTGGCGTTATAAGGATATCAAATTGTTGCGCGGATACAGCTGGGATTATGCTTGTTTTGTTAGTAATGTAGTGTGGGACTGGTGAACGTTGTACATGAAAAAAAAAAAAGAAATTATGCTTTTTTAAAATATCCCTCGCAAATACTAATAAAAATAAAGATCTAAATTTACGTCAGTACTTTCCCATCATGAACTGAATAGTATAATTACAGATATACACAGAGGTATATTCACAGATTTTTACGTAGGAATCTTGAAACGATTATAATGGCTGACTTCTAAAAGTACCTTAAGAATTTCAAAGCGGACGAAAGAATAACATACTGATATTATACCAAACACTGCTCAGTATTTAGTATATCCTGATGGGTTAGGCAGAAGTGTACTTAATGTACACCGACAGTTCAGCGGTATGTTTATGCACCAGGAAATAGTGGGCGAGTCTTTGCTTTTGCAAGGGGCAGATATCCTTATTTCGAGCTATTACTGAGAATTTCATAGAAAAACCCATTAACACTTGGCTCGGCCTGGGAATCTTCGCGTTTAGAACCACTAGACTAATGAGTCAGAACAATGTATGAGTTTTATAAATATAATAGGTACGGTAAAATTGCTGACGCTTTTATCACTTCTGGTATTACACAATAAAGCAAGAAGTAATGCAGCAGTAGCCTAATGGTTAGGGCGTTGGACTTGCGATCATGTGGTTGCCGGTTCGAAACCCACCCTTGGCACTACTGACGTGAACCCACTTTTAATATAAGCATTTAGTTTAATACGAGGGGTTAACAAGAATACCAGTAATGTGCGAGCCACATTGCTAGTAAGCTTTTTTTTTTAAAGAAACTTTGTTGTTTCTTTCTCCCGTTTTAGAAAAAAAAATTAAACCTTATTTACATTCAACCAAAAAGGTTTCTGATGAGGGATTTCGAACGCACATGTTGTGTGAAACCGCCTATTAAATTATCATTACTCGTTTGTTACACCATAACCTCTGTTTTGATGGTGAGGGTGGACCATTGGCGCGGAATTGCTATAAAAACAATTAGACGTGTTATTTTTTTCTCGAAGCACGTATAGAGTAATTACCAGCAGATGGCGCCGCTCGTTAGGGCGGAAAGGTATTACTCATTCATGCGCGGAAAACTATTGGAAATTCTGCGATGGGCTGCTGCATCTATTAAATGTATTAATTAAGTGTAGCTGTATTTATTAGGTGTAGCTGATAACAGCTACACGTAATAAATACAGCTACACAAACCGTGGTAATAATACCACGGTTTGTTACTTATTTTGACGACTGATTCATAAGTATAGTGGTCCAAAACGTCACAGCACGCTAGAGGTCCTAGGTTTGATTCTAGGTTGAGTAAAATGCGATGCATGACACTAACATGACAAAACCAACATTTTCTTCTTTAATTACTTACTGTAAGTGACACATTTTAGTTCTAATCTTTGGTTATATTGTACTCAACGACATAAGTACCTATACCTAGCTTTACATAAAAAAAATCCCATGTCATATTTCTTTGTAAATACATTCAGCATTAGAACTAGTGATTTGAACTGTTTAGAATGATAAACAACTAAGAAAACTAAACTATATCTCAATGTCATAAAAAATATTTTCGCTGTCATTCTATTATATACTTTATCCCATTGATATAAAGTAAAATTTAAATAAAAGTGTTGATTATTATGAACACTCTATTCACATTTGATGCAGAGTGTACCAAAAATAATACAGCCAAACACTATCGAACTCACTATCAATCTCATACAAACTGCCCAAGCACTACAAATACCAAATGTAAGCATGACTATCAGAAATATTAATCTTTACACGTATCAATAACTGGCAGCATACATCAGAAAATACTTTGGGATTCAACAGACATTTGTATGAACAGGCCTTAGCAACAGATGTGAATGATCCTTTATAGCCGAACAAAGTTTTTCCTTTTAGATATTCTGTTGTAAATATTGTATACATGATCGCAAAAACTTTTGTGTCGGGTCAAAAAATGTTGGTAGCAGGAAAAAGGATTATTTATTTAGTTTAGTTACGGATGTAATTTTTTTTAATATTACAGTCAGTAAAAGTTGTGATTTTTCGTAGACGAGCGGCCTCAAATCATCATCATAATGTAATAAGAGCTTTTCTTCAGAACAGTGCCTAAGCGTTTTCTACAGATATAGAGAAAGAAAGAAAAATATTTATTTATAGATCTATATCTATAAATAAATATTTTTCTTTCTTTCTCACACTGACACTTCACATCACTATTGATGTGATGTGTCACTAGTCTAGTGCTTCAATTACCAAAGTATTATTGGGTTCTTTCCACAAAACTCCCAGTAGCAGCTCGGAGTTTGCATTTGTGCCCGATTAACGGAAATAGGCTCGCACACACACATTTTGGTTATAATAATACACATCTGCTTAACCCTACGGACAATAGGCGTAATGGTATTTATTTTTATATATATGTTATGTGGTATGTTCATTGTTGACGTTGACAAAATGATAAAAAGCACTATTGCTAACTACCCACGTACCAAGTAAACTTTCCAAACATCAATTTGAACCCTCACCAAGTAAGCCCAACTATTTGTCCTAACCAAACTATGAAGGCTATTCATCCTTGAAGGTTACAAGAAATCTTAATCACGCTTCTCTTGCAAGTCATACTGTCTTCAGCGATAGGGCACAAAAATAATTAATCGCCATATCCTATTATGACGTCATTAGTTCCCCAAATATTGGACAAGAAGCACAAATAGGCGACGAAGTGGAAAGATACGGTGAAAGGAGATACCTATAGTTACGTAATCCGCCTAATATTGTTATGCCTATGCTGGTATTAATTACAGAGATAATCTTGTTTGAAAGCATTAATTAATAAATGCGTCCTCCTTGCTGTAAACGGTGACAGTAGAAGACAGAACGATGGCATTTATAATACCTACCTCCCTACTTAAATGTAACTGTGTAGAATTGGAGTAAAATAATTTGATGATTGGTTTTGAAATTAGATAATAACAGATTTTTGTGTTAGAGAATATTTATGTTAAATAATATATAAGTCAAATATGCTTTGTTTACAGAATGGAAAATATATCTCAGCTAGTTGATCTTTTTTTAAGAAAATAATACCTACTAGAGATATTTAGTGTTGGCAATTTGATAGACTAGGACTCACTCTCACCTAGGCAATATCTCAATGACTTCATTTTTATGCCTAGACCAGTTTTCAACAGAATGCCTTAATGCAATTTTAGTTTGTAACTTGCTAAATAATAATATTGATGATATATTACAGTAGTAGCACAAAAAGTAGTTTTTCTAAACATGTCGTACGATGACATACATAATGCTGTCGTTACGGGCAGACAGAATGCCTCATTAATTAACAATAACTGTGTTTGTAAGTTTATGTTGTATAGACAGATGAAGTTACGGCAAACACTCTTGAGATTTCTCTCCCAAAATGCGAGGAGCGATTTGTTCTTACGAGTAGGATACAAAATGTTAACAAAAAACATTGAGGTGATTTTATCGGCTTTACTTTCCTTCGGAAACAATGCAGGTGCCGATCTAAAATACTTTTAAATTACTTCCTGCACATTTGCATACACTTAACTCGATATTTATTTAATACGAGCCTTCTTTCTTTTGAGCCACCGGTCCCGATAGCTCCTTAAGACTTTCATTTAAGTTAGGGCCCGTTTACATTGAGTGAAATAAAAGTTCAAGCTTGTTTTATACGAGTATCAATATTTTTATATACTTATATATAAATAGTATCCAGTCCTAATTTTAATGTTTTTCCAATACATATTTTACTTAACGTAAATCTTCACTTCTATAAAATAAAGATTGCACTTATACTCGTATTGGTTATGTAGCTGTATTCATTTCAATAATATTTTGATGGCAATACGACCATTTCATTTAATAAATTAATATTCCATTAAATAAACTTAAAGTATATTTCACTACCAATTTATGATTTGAAAGTTCAAACGTTTCAAAAGCTACGAAAAGTAGCACAGCCTTACAATATTTTAATGTCCCCCCGTTTCTTTCAATAAACTTCCACTAAGAGCTTTTCAGAATATTCATGAAGATGTCTGTTCTTTTCAGGTGGGTGTATTCAATTGGCTCTCTGCGGTAAGTAATTATTCGTTTTTTTACCGTCGCGGTAACGTCCACGTCACCCAGGTGAAACTTAGTTAAGATTTTAAGATAAGTTCTATCTTGTTAGGGACTTCGTTTAGTTTTCATTGAGAACTACGCTACACCTGTAATTGAATCCGTTTTATATTGCAATCTATTTCAGTTGTAGGAGTACTAATGTAATTAAGAAATCTAACACTACGAATGAAGAATACATTAGTAACTTTGAGTCTGTAATAAAATTAGCGTGAGTAACTATACTACTGGTATATTCAGTTCTGTAAAAAATGGTACGTTGTAATGATTTTGTATGTACATATATTCTATAGTGTAATTCTATTTGGAGCCTCTTTGTCTACCAACTTATTAATTGAAAAAAGGCACGAATATGATAGCAATATTGAATATTAGATATATTTAATAATTGTCATTAGGTAGGTATTATTAAAAAAAAGTATAAAACACATCGCTAGGCCACTTATTTTGGTTTCAAAACTGGTTTTACATATTTATATAGATAATACAATTATAGAACGGATTTCATCATCGGTAGCAAATATCCGTAAACAAATGAACATAAGTCTCTAGTAGTAAACACACAAAGACCTATCTTCGGTTCTCTGTATCCAAATAACGGTCAACGTCCTAGAATTAATTAGAGTATCAAGTACCCACTGCCCATCACCCGTTAGCGGTTAACAAATGACAGCTATCCACTTACAACAGTACTCTGACCGCCAGTTTAATCATAGACCCCTTTGAACAAAGTGAGCGAAACTTTAGTCGGGAGTCATAAAACAATTTGTTACTAAGTATACGTTTACCAACTGAGACATTGTCGTGGTAATTTTTGAACAGCGCAAAAGTAAATTAGGCACACAGTGTACTACTACTACTACAAGTGTGGGCACACATGTACTTGTAGTGGCTTTCTGGCATGTCTACGTGCCAGTATGAATGGGTCGACACGACCGGGGAAGTATTACCCACAGCATATCAACGTGAATTGGCAGTATGCATTCTGTTGCGTTTCGTTCGCATAAGTCGTCCCATTTTTCCGTCCCCTTCCTTAATAGGCTCGGTAACGGATCTGCAACTCCTTTGGTATTGCAGATGTCCATTGGCAGCGATGACTATACTATTATACCTTCAGGTAGCTCGCCTACTCGCGCGTATGTTGCACGATGGATGTTACTTGAAAGGCCCTTTTCCCCATTAACCTGTGACCTTATTAGGGAGGTATATTTTATTTAATACATTTAAATTTGTAAGACGGGAGTGACTGAGAGGGGTTATCGATAGCTCTTGTCGCGTTAATTAATTTAGAAGGGATGGGTTTACATTATAAATGCGACATTAGATATTCGGGTCTTATGGCCGTTAGTCGCTGGTTATCTTTCAGTGTTTCCAAATAATATGCGGTATATATATCCATAAGGTTTATCAAAATTCATGTGGGAGTAAAGTTTTCTCTCAGATCTCGATAATGGTTACGTGATAAATTTAGATGTTGAAAATCTGGCAGGAAATTAAACCTACCAACTTCAATACCTGCTATATTTCCTAAACGGTGTTAATAGTATGTTTACACTTACCATAGTAGTTACGATTGCTTTTATATTATATTTATATATAAATGCAATATTTTATCCTTGTTGATTAACTTGTAAAGGTGAATACATAAATAGTTGAACGACGGCGATACAAATAATTTATTTTTAACTTCATATAAAAATAATCGATTTTAGGTAGGTTTAAAGTACACTTAAAAAAAAAACATTATAATACTCAATAATTTTTACATCACCAGCATATTGATATCTAATATTATACTCGCCATGTAGCCCAGACAAGAGCCAAACTAAAAACACAGTCCGATATAATAATCCCAATTCGATGTCCACAAGAACTATAAAGAAATCAATTCGCCAATATTTTAAGACGTGAAGAAGTCACGTCCTGTCCGTGGCTGTAGGAATGACACCCTAGGGAGTGGACGTAAAGATTAACGTGGCGCGTCTGTCCTCGGGCCTAAATCACATTATGGTCCCCCTACTCTTTGTTTAATGCCGTCCTAAGATGGACGGCCATTGTCAATGAGGTTGCGATTTTTCTTCGTTGGTACCTGTATTTTTAAGTCTGTGGTTCTTTTGTCGAGTGAGTGGTAGGTATTCTTTTAGTAGTAGACTCACAATTATTTATAAGAATAGGTTTTATTTCAGTATACAATATTTTTACGACTGCTACGATAGGGATCCTGGGTTAGATTATCAGGTCAAGCAATGTTATTGATGTTTTTTGTGAAATTCTCAGTAGCAGCTTCGAGTTCGATTTGTGACCCTCTACATACTAGCGATAAGTGTCCAACCCTTTCGGGTATACAGACGCGATGGATGCTACATGGTCATAAAGACAAACCAGACAAACCCTTATATCTATACTTAATATTATAAAGCTGAAGAGTTTGTTTGTTTGTTTGTTTGTTTGCTTGAACGCGCTAATCTCAGGATCTACGGGTCCGATTTAAAAAATTCTTTCAGTGTTAGGTAGCCCATTTATCGAGGAAGGCTATAGGTTATTCATCACGCTAAGACCAATAGGAGCGGAGCATAAATGAAAAATGTTACAAAACGGGAAAATTTTAAATGCAGAAAAGCCGAGAAACCACGCGGGTGAAGCCGTGGGCGGAAAGCTAGTATTATATATTTATGGAAAATGCAAGTCATTGTAAATTGTAAAAAAATTCAACATAACATTTTACAATAGTCATTTAGAAATGCAAATTTTTTTAGTGTTTAATTGTTTACATACCCAAACCCTTACATTGACGTAACAAAAACTTAAAATAAACGCTTGAACATTACACACCCATAACTCTTAAGACCCAGAAATATCCATCGACATTACGCTTGTTTTTCCACCCCTTGATTGCAAAACTTTTACGGTTCGTTCAGCACAAAAAATATCGGGTAATTTTTTTGTTAGGCGGTGTTCAAGCGCTGTAACGATATATTTATTGGTCCGGACATGTGAGGTCAAACGTTCGTATGCGACCACAATATTATTTTTTGAGCCAACATTATTTTAGAATGGGTAGTACCTTTTTAGATATTTAAATTAACATATAATAGGAAGTATAGTCTTTTGGCGCAGAAGAAATGAAGAAAATGACATTTAGATCACATCTAATAGGAAGTGACCCTATTACAATTAACCAGGCACAAAGCCAGATTACGAACCGCTACTGAAACTTTCATAGAAAAACTCAATAACACCACTCAACTCAATAACCCACTTTGAACTGGGAATAGCATCCAAGGATCTCTAGCGTAGCAGTCGCGTTTAGGAACACTCTCGTCATCGATATAATATGATGTACTACTTAAAATTGAACGGACTGACCGTTCAATTGTAAGTAGTAATGACCACCATAACTTTATACAGGGAAAGCATATAATTTCCCTTTATGTACAGAGAAAGAAACATTCACAGGAGGTGGAACGAGCTCTCAAATATATTTATTTGAGAGCTCGTTCCACATCCTATATTATTTTTACTGCCTTTCATTAAAGAAGTTAAAGGGTTTTGAAGATAGCATCGTGTTCAGTAACATTTTTTGCTAATTGTACCTAGTTTTTGGAAGTACATCATTCAGTTTGCATTACAATTTTGTATGTCATACTCACAACGAAAGGAAGAGAATTATTGAGCCTATTCTTTTGGTCAGTGCCACGAAATTTGCGACTAATTTCATCACAACCCCAAGCCTGAAACTAGTGGAAATGGCCCTAATAATCTGTTATTCGGTCATAAATAAATTTTATTAGACTTATAACGTACGGTAATCTCGATGTAGGTGAATGTATGACATTATTTATAACATGAGTATAATAGAAAGTTTAAATGGTGTTGGGCAGCGCTTTTTAATTTTGTTTTATCGTTTCGGGTTATATTTTTAGTGGCCAATTTTGTGCACATAAAAATTCTATCGGGTACCTTCGGGGATATTAAAATATACTGAAAGAATAAAACTTGCATGTTTATGTCGAACAATGTACCTATCGTATACCCCTGAAGTTACTTCGCGATTTGATTATAGGTTAAATTCTATCTCATTTTTTTATTCCTCATGGAATTTATACTGAGAAGTATAATTAAGATGTAAATTTGTAATGTCAAAATATCACCTTTTTACTAAATGATTATGAAAGTATCTACGGTACATATAACAAAACATCTTATTTTAATTATTTTTTTCCGGCTTATCTCTGAAACGGGTAAATTTTTATGCAACTCTCTGTGACAAATATACTATAAGAAATAACTTAGGTTTATTTAACAGATAAAATTGAATCGAGGGGCAGAGCTAATAATTAATATAATATTTACCTACTAATTAATTATTAACAATGACTCACGTCAGCATTCCTCTGAGTTCCTACAGTTTATTTATTAAGAGGCCACAAATATTTGGACCAAACAGTTTCAAATAGATATCTACTGATAATAGTATCTCAAACTACTTAAATAATTACCATTTACTTCACGTACGTTTGCTCAGGTCACTGTGTGCTAATGACGTGTTTCATGCGACGTTGGTACTGTAGTGTAAGCAGTATTGTAGGTATGGGATGCGATATATCAGCGAGGTTTGACCGAGGAGACAGGTATTGAATGCAGTTATCGTAATTAAACAACAGGTTAAATAAAATATATGTTGAAATACTTAAAAAAATGCATAATTTATTTTAACATTAACATCGTCCAAAATCTTAAGTAAAGGATCCAAAACGTCAGGAATTAAATAATATCAATATCATCATCATCATCATCATCAACCCATTACATTGTCCCACTGCTGGGCACGGGTCTCCTCTCAGAACGAGAGGGATTAGGCTATAGTCCACCAACGCTAGCCTACTGCGGGTTGGCAGACTTCACACGCCGTCAAGAAAATCTATCAGGCATGCAGGTTTCCTCACGATGTTTTCCTTCACCGTTGTAAGCGCGTGATAATTAATTATTAATACGCACATGACTTCGAAAAGACAGAGGTGCGTGCCCTGGATTCGAACTCGAGACCTTTGACTTGGCAGTCCAATGGTCATATCACAAGGCTATCACTGCACTTTTTTGCAATATCAATATAACGCAATAAAATCAGTAAAAACTATATAGTTTTGTTTCAATGTCACATACTCGTGAAAATTTCAGAAACCAGTATACTTTACACTAATAAATATTACAATCTAATTATTTATTGATTAGACCTACCTTTTTTTATTGAGACATCATTGGCTGGATAATAATATAAAAAATATGGCCTAAGCTGAAACGACATTAAATAGCTCAACAACATAAACAAAGAGATTTATTTCGTTCCAAGTTAATATTTCATAAATAAAACGTAAGGTCGATAAACTCTCGTAGCATCGTAGGCTGTACATCAGCGCGTGACGTCACACCGCAGAACACGTCGACCGCTCGTAGCGCTCGTAGCACGTAGCTGCTACGTACTTCATAAATCTGTAGCTGTTGTAGCAATGTTCAGTGATATTATAGTAAGTTGTTATTGAATGTAAGTGATTTGTTTTATATGGCATATAAATAATAAATCTTATGGAATTATTTGAAAATTGTTTAGTGATGATGTTTGTTACGAGTATGTTTAAATATGTTGTGTGACAGTAACAACATATATTTGCAATTTAATGTGTTAACAATAAAAAAACCCGTACACATCTAAACATAACCACTTTAATATGTTATGTAACTATTACACTCAAGATATGTATGGTTTTTAAAATCTTAATAAATCCCTCGATTGATCGTTCTACTAGAATTTGAGGGAAAGTTGGATTTTGAATTATAAGTTCAAATATCATAATTTTACTATCTACTTTGTAAGGATATCAATAAATTCACAAGAATAACGTAAGAAAACTTTCATTAATTTATACTAAAAATATTTTTACAGTCTTTCTTTCGCTTTCTTTCTAAGACAGGTAACGTAAAGGCAAATAAAGTCTATCTATTACTACCTTTACCCTACGACTAGCTATTTACTCTAAGGGCTTCAACTTTGTCGACATTGAAAACCCTTTACAGATGTCACGCGAGCAAGGGAGTCCGGATAGACCCTTATTTAGGGAGTAACTTGGAAACGGATAGGTTTCGTTCAAACTTTACTCAACTATTGGATTGAGAGAAAGGAACTCGGTACTTACATTAGACAGTCCCTTCTTTATTTTTACTTACATATCCTGCCTAGATTTTAAGTAACCAGTAAATCGCGCATTACGCTAGTATTTTTCAAAATTTGAACTCCGAGCTGCAATACATGCGGATTTCATTGAATAATCCAATAATACTTTGCTTGACCGTAAAGGGAACCCAATATAAAAGTCGCGTTTTTGACAACTAGTAGAATAAGTTGATTTCGAGTTCAATATGATTGTGGATATTTTCGAGTGTTTATCAAAAACAGCAATTGTGCATGTAGATAAAGATCTAAAATCCATAATAAATGATAATTCATAAAGATATTAATCTTCAAAAAAATAATTAGAGAAATAAAAATTCGACCTCAGGCAGGGTTTAAACCTGCGTCCCCCTGGTTAAGTACACCAGACGCTTTACCAACTAAGCTAACGAGACCACTGCCTGAGATGTCGAATTCCTATTCCACATTTTACGTCTTTAGGTGTCGTCAGAATTAATAATAATTATCAACGAAAACATTTTCGAAAATCCCTTCACTATATTTTTCTCATACCTTTCTTTTGAAGAACAGCATGCCACGAATATAAGCTAGATCATGCGATTTTTGTGTAGATGATAGTATGATTCTGTTATAGCGTTTTATTAACACTCCATATAAAAAACAGACTACGAACTACCTATTCAGCAATTACTTAATCGACACCTGTGGGTATCTTCATCTCGTATCCCCCTCACAACTGAGTTGTGAAAGTGTCATACAAGTCGGTGTTAATTATTCTGCAGTATCGAAACGAGAGAGACGTGTTCGTTGAATACGACTTTGTATTTAGTTACTTAGTTTCGCATCCAATTGAGATAATTTGAGATGAGAGTACGTTAAACAAATACCATCACGCCTGTATTCCCTAAAGGGTTAGGCACCAGCGAAATGTAGGTGTACACATTTCACCGGTATGTTTAAGTCATTCATTATTGCCATTAACCGAGCACAAATCCAGACTCCACCCTGGACCAGACGACGTCCCAGACCTGGGAATCGAATCCAGGACTTGTAGCGTAGCAGTCGCGCTTCGGACCACTATACTAATGAGCAGAGAGTACACTATGGAATTTCTATTAAGCTTTCAGGAGACTAATACCTCAATTCCGAAATGGGAATTTCTCTGTATTCAATTTATATTAAGAGCTCAAAATAGTTCCTTAGCAATTTTCTATTGTGAATCATAATTTACTATTCTACAAATTATTAATTTTAAAGAATCTATTTTAGACTTCCTCTATGAAGAACCAAAAAAGTTTTTAGTTTTTATAAGTAGCAGTACCTAATAAAAAAATCTCTACTAGTTTTTGTGTTAGTGTTATTGAATTTTAATGAAACTCTGAGTAGCAGATCGCAGTCCAGATTTGTGCCCGGTTAATGACAATAGGTTCGCCTCCTATTACATAGGACCTAAACATAACATCGAAGTGTGGGTGTACATCAGTGCATCTCTTCTGCCTAACCCTTTGGAGAATACAGACGTGATGGTATACTATGTTTATAGTATTTTACTACTTTTCGACTTAAATAAGTCTAGCCAAATATCCCAAAGCTGCTTTGTTATTTGATATAGCTTTATAAACAAAAACGTATACAAAGCCATGAAATTCTATCTTCTTTATACAAAAACCAGCACACAAAGACCCTACATTACCACATTGTCAAACGCTTTCAAAGTATCAGGTGTGCACCATGAATACCTAATCTTAATGGAGTATGTACATGTACTACAGATAAGGGACGGAATAAATCATCGACTGAATGTTTTACCAAGTTCCCGGTGGGAAGAAACAGATTGTACCGCAGACTCTCGTAAGAATAAAACTGTTTTATCGCGATTTCATGGGGATTTTAAATGTTTGAGATGGTATAAATGTTTAAGTGCAAAATAGGGAGTTAGAAATTAAATAATTTGTTATTCTTCTTGAAATTAGTCAGATTCTATTAATAAAAATAATTCTCTTATTTAACTAACCTACACAATTTGACCAAAAGTGATCTTTGATAAAAATATCTAGAAGAATTAATAGTTTAGTAAATCCTCTTCACCAGTTCAAAAATTGTAAGTAGCTTCCAAATGATTTGTTACTTTTGAATTACCAAGTCATCATTCAATGAAAAATTTTAATATTACATTCCACTTATCACCGTAATTCTGCAGTTGGAAACTAACAACTGCATTTTTCTTTCATTGCGCAAAATAAAAACGCAGGTACTCTGCGTGGCGCAGCGCGGTCACGAGAACGATGTAATTTTCGCAAAAAAATCCTCACTTAGATAACGCTGCCTACAGCTCCTAAACCGAAAATACGAAATTGATCTTTATATCGCAAGTCATAAATAACATTTTTAATATCTCGGCAAGTTTCCCGACAGAATTTTGGATAGCCGACCGAATTTAGGACTAATCCGTTCGCGTTAGAGTTGGTAATTGCTTGTATGATGTTTTGTGGGGTCTGTAGGCCCGTTCGTCACGTTTAAATATGATTTATGCAAGTAATTTAGTTAAGTACATATAGACATTACGAGCTGTGCGTTGCGGATAGATTAAAATGTTCGTCGGTTCGTGGATCCTTTTGTGATGTCGTATCGTTGTCGCGGTAATGAATTATGTCCTTTACCTTAGTAGAACAAAGCGGTGCAAATATGACGTCATTCGAATATTACCAACATTGCCTGTTATTATCGCGATTAAATTATGTTTGTTTGACAAGTCTGTTATATCATTTTATGGGAGACGTGCGTATCTTTATTACTTCTAATGTAATTAGTATGGTTATATCCTGATAATTAAGACGTAAAAGTAATTATATATTGTACCTACTGTTGGCACTTGGCAGTAAATTGAGTGAGTCATTGCCTATTATAAGTTTACTTTAATTTTCTTTGCAATTACTGGGCTGTCAGTCTCGTACTCAACCAGTGGCAGCTATTACGAAAGGAGTAGGATAAATATCGTAGAAGATAAGGCTATGGGCCGCCATTAGATATAAAATATATATATATACTTACCGTATATATATTATCTTACCACCAAACTTTTAGATTAGAAATTTGATCATATATGAACTAGTTTTTTAATATTGTAACTATACTGTTGACTTGTTTATAACGATCTTACGCCTAAAGGCAATTTTGATGAATTTTGGTATAGAGATTTAACCTTGAAGAAAGACAAGATACCTTACATCTCCAACAGTAGATACAAACAATAGACTACCATACTGCATACTTACCTATATTCTACTTCTTACATCTTCATCGCTTATTTCCAGATAATCGTACATCTTGTCATAAAAATACTTGTATTATTTATATAACGCACCGAACATTTTTGGAGGACTTCTTCTAGGGTTACCTCTTTCTCTCCTATAATAAGTGTAAGTACATACTATCTGACGTTTTTGGGAGGACTTCACCAATAAGATCGGTGTATGTCCTTCTAGGATGACCCCACTTTCTCCTACAATAAGTATTTATAATGTCAAAAGCCATTTATGACTACTATACATGGTATAAAATAGAATATAACAAGATAAGGAACATTGTAGCACATCTATTTGTCAAATAGCTACTTTTGTCGTGTCTATTTTGGACTACAATGCCTCTGGGTGCGACGGAGTGCGAGCGACGTATAAAATTTCCATACAGAGAGTTCAAGGCTGAAATGAGGTTTAATTGTTGAGCGATTAGCGAGTTGATGTTCATGTTGTCAGCAACAGGTCTGATTAAAAAGATGTTAGGGTGATTTAACACTGAGTGGGGTCATAATTGTAATATTGGTTTAGTATTGCTTATTATTTTCGTATTTATTTCATTACGTATTCTATTCGTTTGGCCTTTTATTTGGCCAACATACACAAAAACAAAAAAAAAAAACAATACTCAAACAAAAATAAGACCAAACAAACAAAATATTTGAACACGAACATGAACACAGGAAAATGTTTTTTCTCAAACTTGTTTCCATCGCTAAACGAAAACAGCTTTTCACTTCAGAAATATATCTGTCAGAAAAATGTTAATCGGAACAAATTATATTTTTGCTACTGATATTTTCTTATCACTTGTACCACATTCTATTACAAGTATGACTCACCAGTCGTTTGGAAAACTCTTCAGGCGGTCACGTGATACCCGCGTGAGGTGGACGTTGTGAACGCTATTGACAATGATTATGCGCAACATTAATTATGTAAATGTTGTAGGCAAGTCCGATGGAAATCATTGTATGTAGATGAAATCATATGGCGAAATGGTAATAAGGCTTAATATTGTTTTTTTTTTCCGTTGAACAATTTTCCACGATGACGCGTTGTTTTTATTTCAATGGAGGAATACTGGAAGTCACTGATGAGCATCTATTTAAATAGTTTTTTTAGTAAAAAAATCACTTGCTATGTTAAAATGTTTTTTTCCGTATCTTTCTAATTGTTTCCAACAAAAATGATTAACGCCGACAGATTCCGAGGCAATATTGCGTTTAATTTACCAACATGCTACCTTATTTATTTCCTCTTACAACTTACTTAAGGGTGGCGTCCTAATGATGTATTGCCGTAATATATGGCGATTAACTTGCAGTTTCTGACCGGCCCCTTACGGTGCAAGTGCAAGGATATTATTCGGAATGAATGTTGAGTTCACACGCGATCGTATTTTATAAGGAGGATTAAGTGGTCTCGGACGTTTGGTGATAGATTTCTTGCTGTTCTTGTGGATGGGCTAGTGATGTATTGTTTTAGGGTTGTATTTTTGATGTGTAAAAACATCAATATGATATGGATGGACGCGTTGCTTGGAATACATATTGTAAACGTTGCGTGGAATAAAAAAAAAATCAAAAACGAGGTTTGGGCAAAGCAACAATGTACCTACATTATAAATTAGGATAAGTATACATTGCACGCGTTTTAACGTTATTATTGGGACTTAAAAATGAATAACAATACACAAAGGTACTTACTATAAATAAGGGCGAGGAAGGAAGCGAGGTCCTCGTCTATTGATTATAATTCAAGAATACAAGTAAAAAACAATGTTATTTCATGTGAAGGTATTGCCAACGACAAATTCATAAAGCATATAAAAAGTGTCAAACCCTTGTTTTTGGTACTCGCACTTAGTAAGTAAACCAAAAATATAATCATACATGTTTTTTAAAGTATTGTCAACTGCATTAAATTAAAAAATCACCATGTGATTAGCAGATATAAGTACATATTGAAATGAGAACAGGAACCAAAGTTAGCAATTTAAATGTTATCGGAATAGTCCTTCCCCGGCACTAGATAATTTAAGATTGACAGATTTCGTGGACGAATCTGTGGAAAGTGACGGTTTTGACTGCAAACTTGGGGCCCAGATTTGCTGTATAGCATATATCTACGAAACATTGTATAAGCTATAAGGGTTGATGTAATTGAAGAACCAAGCACTACACAGTTTCCACGTCGTCGGTTGTAATCAGAATCGACTGTAATGGAGCGCAAAAAACCTCTTCACTTTTTTCCTAGACTGTATTGAAATTACTTTTTCGGTATCAGAGGGTCAGAATTTAATTGAAAAGGTTCGTTATGACTGGACGACCTGCTATCGACTTTTGTTTAGAATTTTAGGTCGTTGAAATAAAATCAGAGTAGGTTTTAGTTTTTTCGGAATACGGAATATAATAAAGTTTTTTTATAACAATTGCGTTCTATTTTTTGGATAATAATTTATCCTTTATTTCAAACTTTCCTTTTAGTGCTGTTGTTAATTTTTTTGCAATGTACAATATCTCTAGATTATAGTACTATTACGAAACACATTTCAAAAATGTATTTTAGTTATATAAACCTGTTTAGGTATAAAATAGATAGGTAAATAACTAAGTAAAAAACGAATCCACAAAAAAGAATAGCATAATTGAAAAGAAATTTCTGCATATGCCCTTCTATTAATTTATATGACGTCATTAACAATGCACTATCTTATTTATTTCAATCTCGCACGTCGCTAGTCTGGTCTATGAGCAATATTTTATGAACAAAGCTACACAACACAGGTCGCTAAAGGCGACATTTATGACCCAGACATACGCAAACATAATACGAAATTCAAATCTCGTTTTAATTTTTCCACCCATAAACGGTTTCAATTCAGCCGGTACTTAAGCGTCCTGTAATGTTCCACGTAGTATTCTCATCTTGGCCGCCATTTTAATTGTGATTACTGAGTTGATGCGCTATTTGTATGCAATATCCGAACATGGAAAGCTTTTAAAAACGTGATACTGAAAAGAACGACGACAAATCATTGGTTGACATATTAAAATTTCAAATTATGAATGTTCCTATTTTGAATACTGCGATTTTATCATGCAGGTACGTCGGTGACTATTTTTATTTTATTTTTGTACACAAAAACGAGTCATAATTATTTGAAAATGCGAGAGGCCTAAAATAATAACTTCAAAGTGAGCGTAACAGGTGTAGAAAGTTCATTATTTTCAACAAAGTTTTATCATCGTTTGTTTAGGTATAATCTATTTACATAAAACCTATTCAAAAACAAGTGGAAATAACACAATATAAATGACGTCATTGGTACTATTGTACCTGAAAAACTTGCGCCTTGATCGTTTACTCAGATGGTATATTTCTAAGAACTAATAACGACTACCGTATTAAGGTAGGTCTATAAACTCTATTAAGGCTCCTACAGTATTATTAATAGCATAAAACAGAAAAACAACCTAATATCTAAAATAATGTGTAATGTGTAACCACATAAGAAAATATGTTGTGGGAATTCATTGAGGATAAATTCCTTTTCACTTACGTTGTATTGCATCTGAAATAACCCCTTATATATAATAAGTATACTTACCTACGAAGCGGTTATTGTTTATTCTATAAATAAATTATGAATATTGTAGTACTCCAGAAAAGTAAATATTACAGGATTTTTGTGTGCCTGTTAGATATCAGTTAGTTAAATTATAGGATGGATATATCGATCGAAGGAAGAAACAAATCAGATCTGAAATCAATCAATCAGAACGAGCTTTTTGTCGGAGAGGTCACAAACACGCAATTAACGTGATTCGATATAGATTTATAAATTTGATTTTGTTTCATGGAACAATCTTCAAGTTGCCTTTTTTTAATTATCTAAAATGTACCTGACCTTAATCAAAATCAGTTTCACTTAAACGTCTCCTGAGGTCGCATGTCTCCACAACCATTATTCAGATGAAGTAGCTTCTTGGATGAGTTGTGTGTCAACACGCGAGCTCTCGTGCTAAGATGGAAGCAGATTGATCCGGTCGGTCATTTAGGTGAAAGGCTCCCTGAGGGAGTGCATGGGGTAACTCCGTGAAAAATATGTAGTCCAAGAGCCGTAATGGGTTGTATTTTTAAAGTGTTTGGGTAACTTTTTCATCACTTTTTATGTTGATCATAGGTTGGACCTGTGTTAAGTAATAAAGTGTCTGTTTTCTTTTTGAGATAGTTTTGTGTGTCTTTAGGTAGATGCGCTGAAGGTATAGTCATAAACTCTATTTCCTCTATTTCTATTTTTAGTTAATTTAATTTATATGACTGCCTCGTTAGTCTAGTGGTCCAAGTCGCAACTGCTACGCTAGAGGTCTTGGGTTCGATCCCCAGGTCGAGAAAAGTGTTATTTAGGGTTTTCTATGAAATTAATAGCAGCTCGGAGTCTGGATTTGTGCCCGGTGAATGGCAATAGGCTCGCCCTCACACGCCCTACACCTCTGCCTGATCCTTCGGGGAATACAGGCGTGATGGTATGTTAATTTATATATTTCTGCTTCTAAATGGAATAGTAATAATAGTAATAGTAATATTCTTTATTGATATAAATTGGTACAATTACATTATTGGATTCTCTAACACCTGCGCTAGTAAAGACTGTGTTGCAGGTGTTAGTGTAATGTGGAATAAAAGTATTGTATAGATTTTTTTGCAATTTTTTTTCGTACGACTCATAGATAACAAAGTCGGACTCCGTTTACTAAGTACATTAACAAGTACATCAAGTAAAAGCTATTCAGACTTAAATTTATGCTGACTGACATGACCAGTGAACTATGATATTTATCTGAATATTTCAACAGATAAAGTTTCCCAAATCTTCTAGGTTTGCGACCTAAACGGGACACTTGACTAACTTTACGTTCGTGATTTGCATATTTTTAGGACAACTAAGCACCCAGTCAGTATGTTCAAGACATTCTCTTGACGTCAGTTCAGTAATAAAAGGGATTTGTATGTCTATCAAAATTATGTAACGGAAAGAAATTAAGGTCACAATGACATCATTGTTTTTTTATAATTAAGGAGGTAGATCATTATTATAAATTTGCGGTTGGAGACTGAAATGGGATTGTAGACTTAAAAATATTCCGATTGGAGGCGAAATATCACTTACGCGCTCTTGATTAATCACAAGACCTCAAAAGGTATCACAAAAGTGCGTAAAAGTAAGTAAGTAGTGGGTTGGTTTTAATTCCTAAATGCATTTTTGTTGTTTCTTGTATAAGCCTTCTTGTATAATTCTATGCTTGAATTTGAGCCAGAGCTATGTGCGCGAGTTTTATGCACATTTGTAATTAGAACCGAAGAAAACGTTTGTCTTGCAGAACAAAGTATAAAATGCAGAGTTGTCACTCTAGCAAAAGGTCATAAATGCAATAATGCATTCCAATAACAAATATGTGACAACTGTTAATCTTTGATGCTCTTAGTGGCACGTGCTGTAACAATAGAGAAACATGCATGCGAAGCCTTACTTGTGTACAACAAGATTGTTTTGTTTGAGGGTCATAACACATATACCTCGTGACTATTTTTGAATAGAGATGTTGTTAACTGGATTTAAAATATGATGGCGTTTTTTGGATTTGCAATTGAAAATCAAAATTCAGTTTGGCTAACATTATCTATATCTAAATAGCTACCTACATAGGTACTTCGTTAGATCCTTACTCCAGCCCATAAAAATGAAAACAATTTTAATATACACAAAAAAAAACATAGACAAAGGGGGAACGCAAATACATTATCCTTACTCTTCCAATCAAGAACGTCATTTTACGTCATAAATCTCTTTGATCCGCGCTAGAGATCAAGCCTGTACATCGCAGATGATGAATGTACATTTTTTACTAAATTTATTTCAGACAAGAAAATACGCAAACGCACTTTTTTCGTGTCTCAATGGAAAATATATATTCTTTGCAATCTTTATGGATCGCTTTTGTTTACCCCATTCGAGAAAGGATGCATGAGAATTTCGGAACATAAGGCATACAGTTGTGAATTATGAAATTGTTGTATAAATAAAGTGCTTATTCGTTACTGTTCATTTTTTACATTGAAGTGCCTAAAATAAAACCCGTTATTAAAAATTATAAATAATTTAATTGAAATTCACATTGAAAAGATTTCATTATATAATTCAAGAAATTAAATTAAGCTGATTCTTATTTGAAGAGTCGTTATAAACAATATGATACAATCCAAAAAAGGATAATTTTGTACAGTGACTAATGCTTTTTGTACTTGGTTCTCTCTGACATTGCCAGTCCAAAGTTAAGCAGGGGACGGATGGACGGTCGGACGGACATGGTAAGGTGATCTCAAAAGACATGGTAAACATTTAACATGTTTTGCAACATGAAGTCACGTGTCCAAAGGCCATTTTAAAGTACCATTAGTACCAGGAACCGTAATGACGCACAGAAACGGACGAACGCAGATTTTTCTGAAATGATTCTCGTTATGCCTATGTAAATTTTTGAATCATAACCATGATCGTGGGAATTTAGTATGGGATTGCGTGGTGTACGGTTAGCAAAAAAAAATATATGCAGACGAACGAGACGTGATAAGATGTGGATTTAAGGCGAGGTGTTTTGGAAAAAAAACGTGCCTCGGCACAAACCCGTCTTGTAGATGGGTTTCTCCATTTTGGGCATCAAAAATAAATGTCCGGGCATAAATAAACCCATCTTTAGGTGTGATGCCCCTTCCGCGGGGCAGGTATTTTGCCTGGAATGCCACGGCCCGACAGTTGATGACGGCCGTTTGTAAATGTAAATGATAATAATATATTATTATAATAGTACATGCTTGTGCGATGCAGGATTTAACGTAGTTCCATGTAGCGAGCTAGATGTCGCTATAATAAATGAATTTATCTATTAATCAAAGCAAGTGCAAGTTAAATATAGAAAGTTAATGAAAATGTTGCTTAAGCTGACAATTCATATTAGTCAACGACTTAATTTAATTAAATTATGATAAGTGTTGTCGTATAAGTACGGTTCAGTAAGGTAAATGACATCATGATGTCAAAAATTTGACCTTTATTTACGCAATTTACTGTAGTACCGTTCAAATTAACATATTACATTTAAATAATATATCGACGTACCTACTATGAAAATGTAAGTAAATTGTATTTGAATAAAAGTTAACAAAATAGTTGATTTTTTTTGCTAACCATACAGTTCCTAAGACTTGCGAAATCAAAGGGCTTCTAAGAAAACTTTGTTAAGAAAAGTTGATGAGTAAAATTCGTTTTAAGTAGCGCAGTTTGGATATTAATAATTTTGTTACAAGGGGCGAGTATTCGCGGTTTCCCAAAGAAATATGAGTCGTTATCTATTTTTGTGCCGTTATTAAAACTTTGACTGAAAACCTTAAGGAAGTCAGATGGAATATATCGACGTGTTTCCTTATAGTTAGCACACCAATTAAGGATTATTATCACTTTCTAAGATCTCAAAGCAATAAAATAAAAGACAAGCATTTCATTTTTTTAGAAGAAAGAATTTTAAATGTGATTAGATTCTATATTATACATACCATCACGCCTGTATGCCCTGAAGGGTTACGCAGAGGTGTACCAGTACAGTTTTCCGGTATGTTCTTAGGTTCCATGAAATGGGGGGCGTGCCTTTTACCATATAACTAGGTTCAAATCTAGACTCTGAGCTGCTGATGAGAATTTTATAGAAGAACTCAATAACACTGCTCGACCTAATAATCGAACCCAGGAACTTTAGCGTAGCATTCGCGCTTAGGATCACTAGACCAATGAGGCAGACATACCTAACATTATATTACGTAATAATCCTATATCTTGCCTCTTCGAAAAACTAATTTAGGTATATAACTCTTTATATATTTCCTTATCTCGATTGAGGAAAATAGTCAAACATCAGTATAAAAATAGCATTATATTAATAACGCTTTCCTGGAACGATCGATATTATGCAAAACAAAAGGCATCGTTTATAACGGACGAAGGCCGTTCATTGGAGTGACTCATGCTGGAATTGGGGCATTTCGTTTTGCCGGCCACGTATACCTAGGCGGGGTAATTGCTTGTGACTAATATTAGAATATGTACTACACTTACTGCTATTGTAGTAGTTTTTGTATATAACCTTGAACCTTTTGCATGAGTCATAGATGTAAGTTTTAGATATTGTTATAGTTATAAAGTGCTTATTTTATCCTTGGGGTAGGTTGATCATTAGTCATGCCTACTGGTGTTACGAACTTTAATCGTACTACAATATTTTTTTAAATCTAATACTGACGATGCAAGTGACGTAGAATGTCTAAGGAAAATTAAATATCACAGGCAGTGTCTCAGTAGGTTAGTGGTTAATGCATCAGGAGTACTTGCCGGAGGAAGTTGTCGAACGCAGGTTCAAACACTGCCTGGGAATGTATTATTATTTTAATAACGTTTATATCTTAAATCAAATATTTCATTCATTGATTAATTAATCATATCCATGTCAATCAAACAATTTCTAAAAACATACATTAGGTGGCTTAAATATCTTCCAAATATTAAATACACATTAGATGAGAAGGTAAGTATGTCATGGAGATTGGCACTAACAATGTGGTTTATTTTTGTTAAGGTTAGGTTTTAAACCACGTAACTCTACCGTTCCCTGATGGTGTCGTATGTACACAGGCATATTCTTTGTCCAAAAAAAAATTTTTTGGTCTATTAAAGATTGCCCGTTGAAGCAAAATCATTACAGAAGGGAATTATTTGTCTTTGATATCAATGCCTCTTTTCCTATATTATTTTTTTGGCAGTACCTTTCTTTCATGTGCCGTTACCAAAATTGTCTTGTAATAGGATGAACTGAATTAAAATTAAGGGAACGCATATAAAACCAACAAAGAAACAAACAAAAAAATATATTTTATATGGGATCATCGTAGCAGGCTTTTTCAGAAATCAAATCAAATCATTTATTGCAAACTAAGTCTACATATTGGTGTTACATAATTTTATTTGGTACTTACGACTTAGTTGCCTTTTACAAGCATTGCAACATCGAGGGCATGACAATTACCTACTTTTAATACGTTTTATTAAATACATAGATATTAATAATCTTGTAGTGCCATAATAATAAATGGTCAATTTTCAGGCTGAATGAATACGTAACGTCGAAAATAGAAAATCCAATAACTTCGCAGTTACGTTTTAGTGCCTTTAATATTTTTTTATGCCTTGATTTTAGTAGTGAGTCATAGATAGAAGTTTTAGATTGTAGCAGTTAATAGCGGTAAAATATTTATTTACATCCTGCGTGATTTGATTAGGGTAGGATGTGAGTCATGAAATTACTAATAGTATTACTACTACACTACCGAATGGCCGCTTTCCACCCTCTTCGATTTAAATAAATTGAGTAAGATTTATTTATGACTTCCGATACAGGTACTCTAATACATAGGTACTGAAATGAACAGAAAAGTAAAAAGAGGAGTATGCTTTAAAACCGCCAAAATGTTTTTATTTAATTTTTTTTTTGGAAATCCTTATATTTACTGAATTCTCAACTTAAATCTTAAGACTATAGATACTAGATACAAATCTTGTTATATTCAAGAAAAACTGACACTGCTTCCAATGCATCTTTCATCATGTAGGTCTCCTTCAAAAGCTCAAAGCTTCAAAGGGAGCATGTTGCATGCAACATGGACATATTGTTCACATCAAACTGCTCTATCTTAAAATCTTCTGTTATACATTAACAAGGTATGTGCTGTTCTCTTCAACCTTCTATTTTTAAACGACGAAGGAAGGCGGAAGTTCACACGTTGACACTTTTTTATATAAACTATACATTTTTATCATGCATAACTTTTGACAGAGTAGTCCGAATTGGATCATAGTATGTTCCATTTAAATTTGAACAAGAAATTGCATCTCGAGAATTCCTTTATTTTCACCTGTACCGATTGAAAACTTGGCACATAATTATAAGTAGTTCTATGACACTGCAATATAGTGGACGACTCGAATTATTTATTCATCTGATGGTAGAAGGAACCGGAAAGTGTGTTATGTCCAGGTTGTCGAGTTGAGTCACGTAAGGAAATAACTGATTTTATAGTCACTATGTATGACTAAAGATTATTGGCTGACATTATAATCTCTACTTATAAAGGGTTCATTGATTCATCTTATCTTGAGAAATATTATTATAATTAGTCATATTCTGTAATTATGTTCGCAATTAAAATCATAGTATAACATTATTCATGTTCATTACTATTCTTTGCCTCTCTTCTGATTTATCATCAAATAATGATATTCCAACGTGTAACTATTTATTTGTAATAAGATAATAACATGTTTGTATAGCATCCTATGTAACGAAGCTAATACAATGACTATACCCCAAATTACCAAAAATTAAAAGCAGAGGAATATAGGTCATTTAATTTTATTATCCTTACTTCACGCAATAATTCATATTCAAAGCATATAAATATAACACGTACACTCACGCCTTTTACACACAGGGGTAGGCAGAAACTATAGACCTATAAAACTACAGACCCTTGCATACTTCCTTTACTTCTTCATTTTCCAATGATTGTACCCCAAATTAAGAAATTTTAAAATAAAAGGGAATATAGGTCATATTATGTTGTCCTGACCTCACACAAGTGATTAATATACAACGCATATATTATAAGTACAGAACCACATGTATAGAAATTATATTTCAGCATCATGAATATAAAAAAAATATAACTCGAGTTTTATAACTCTTCACTTGATTTATACTGCTGTAGTATTTCATTTTTAATATTCTTTGTTTCAAATTGGACTGCCTCATTAGTCTAGTGGTCCTAAGCGCGACTACTACGCTTGAGGTCCTGGGTTCGATCCCCAGGTCAAGCAAAGTGTTATTGGGTTTTTCTATTAAATAATAATAGCTCGGAGTCTGGATTTGTGTCCGGTTAATGGCAATAGGCTTGCCCTCTATTACATTGGATTTAAACATACCGGCGAAATGTGGGTGTACTTTGGTAAACCTCTGCCTAACCCTTCGGGGAATACAGGCGAGATGGTATGTATGTATGTAAATTGGTGAGAAAATGTTGAATGCTGAAAATATTAAAATGTTACCGGGCTTTTATTTTAACCAATAAGTTGGCAAACAAGCATACGGCCAACCTGATGGTAAGCGGTTACCGTAGCTTATGTACACTTGCAACACCAGGGGTATCATTCGTCCGTTGCCGACCCTAAGACTTTATGTAAGCTGCATTTATAAAAGTTATTGGGACCAAAATACATTTTCTAATCTCATACGATTATTGTGCAGAATGAACCAAAAACCCGTGATTATATGAATATTGAATGGGCTTACTCTTTTAAATTGACTAGGTTCATATTCTGCTTTACTTCTTATTTCCTCATCTTTCATATCCCTTAAATTTGTATGCTGTAAATGAATTTTTAAACGCTTTTAAATTAGGTGAAAAATACTAGTTGTGTAAATTCAGGATTTTTACCTATGTATATAGATATTTACGAGTATTAGGAATATTTCTGGAAACCAGAATGTAAATCAACAGATGATAAATTACATACATCCCAGAAATAATTTAAAGAAAAATAATAAGACAGCGTAAATAAAAATTGTATGTACCTACATAAACGTAACATTTAGTGCAATTTTGCCATGTGTATATAAAACCGACGTACCTGTTCTTCAATAAATAGCCTGAGCTATTTACATACATTAGGAGTCCCGCAACCATAGGCACGCAACTGAGACACGCACGTCTGAAATAAATGATATTTTACTGTATACCTATAAGTACTCTTCACTTTAACGATTAAGCTGTGTTTATATTATGACACTAGCTATCCGCCCGTGGCTTCACCCGCGTCGACTACCTCTTTATAATATTAGTATAGATAATATTAAGCGCGCATTTACAATGCTAAAAATTTAAAAGAAAGAGAGAGAAGAAAATGAAGCTGTTCTTAATTTTATTTTCTCAAATTATAATTTTCCTTTCTTAGATTATATCCTAATTGAAGTGGTCAGTAGGAACGATTGTTAAACAATAAAGATTACAAAATAAGTTTAATAATGAACAAAAATGTACTTAATGTTTTATTTTGTCATACACGTAACAAAGTTTATGACAGAATAACAATTAGTATTACAATTTGCGTTTATCTGTCAATGCACTTTTTGAACAATAGGTCGGTCAACCGCATATTTCACACGGTGTTAAGAAATTGATTACAATTAAAATCACGTTTTGAAGCTTATATAGTGATTTTAAAAGGAATATATAATCACAAAGATATGAATTCTCTAATTAAAGAAAGAATAAGAATATATAAAAAAAAGATTTTTTCACTAGAAACTTTCTTTAAATAGAAAATTCATATCTTTGTGAACATTTCGCAATATTTAATGCTAAAAAATTATAAAAAATATGCGGTATATATAATGTTATCATTGAGTAATAAGGTGAATATTGCGGGCAAAAGAAAAATTAAACAATAAAAAGTTTTTCTTTTCATTTGTTTCTTCAAGTTTATAACAGGAAAGGTTTATTCATGGCGTGCACAGACTAGGAATAATTTGCATGTTAATGAGATTCGTATGGCTATGTGGACAAAACGGGTACAAAATTTTCCATGTGGTGTTTTTAAAAAAATAATTTTGCAAGCCGTGTTTCGTTTCACGTGCTGAAGCTATGCATGCGAGCTTGTAAAGTTTTAAGTACTTACTATTTACTCTGATTCTGTGGTCTTCTGGTTTTGGTTTTTTATAGTTTATGTGTGCACATAGTGCATGTTTTGGGACCTCTTGAATATTGCACTGAAGAAAAAACACTTTTTACGGATTTTAATTAATTCGGGAATGAAATAATATCAATATGATGTGATAGAATAAGTAAAAAGTAAAAAAGAGTTTCAATCCTGTACCATCTCATATTCGCGTAGGTGACAGAAACTAGAATGGAATAAAGCTTTTAATCAGTCTGATCACATGATGAAGTTTCAAGTTGAGCTAGACATGAAACTTACTTCGTATATATGGACTAGCTGTGTCCCACCACTAAAAAAATCTACGATTTTTTTACAAATGAAACTGGGTATATATACCTAACAATGTAACCAAAATTTTGCAGTCAGTTAGTACCTCAGAAGTATATATTCTTTTAATTTTTGTCTAAACTAGGAATGAACTCAATAAAGGCTAATTACGTGCTTCTTGCATGGCATTTGCTTACATACAAACTTTTACTCTACCCCTGTCATGTAGAGGTAATTATTACACCAAATCTTAATTGATACCAGGGAAATTTTATTGACATGACATAATTTTGCCGTCGCACTATCTCGTCTTTAGACATTGTTTTTATACGAGAAACTGTAAGACAAATTATGTGTGGCTCTCATGTTACCTTGTATGATTTAGTATCATTAGTAGTTTGACTCACAATTCTAGTCAGTCCATTTTCACCGGCAAAAGGATCTAAGGACAAATAATACGAACTAAGAGTGTATTAATTGATTTGCCATGTACAAACTGGTTTTCAAAGCAAGAAAAACAAATAAAGGCGAAGCAAAATCAACGCAGACGGTGTTTATACAACTGTTGTAAGCATACAATCCTTTCTGACGTCTGCGTTGTACCATTCAGGCTTTTTTTCACGTCCAACCACTTTCAATTTCATTTCTTTTAAAATAATATTTAACAGTTAAGGCTTGTTTACACGTGCTAAACTTTAGCTTTTACATAATATCGCGTTTAGTTTAATTATTCATGTGGATTCACACATGAGTGAACATTAATTATACATAAACTAAACTATTACCATCAGATATTAACACGTGTAAACCCTAAAGGCTTTGTTTCAATACTGAATTCGGATTTAATAACCTACTTCTCGATTATTTTCTAATGTGTTTACTAGGAAGTAACGATTGAAATTTGACATTATCTACTATATAAAAATAAGTCGGGTTTTCCTTCCTGACGCTATAACTCCAGAACGCACGAACCGATTTCCACGGTTTTGCATTCGTTGGAAAGGTCTCGGGCTCCGTGAGGTTTATAGCAATTATAGAAAAAAAAACACGGGCGAAGCCGTGGGCGGAAAGCTAGTACTTCATAGAAGTACCTTACTTCAAATTTCGAGCTCCAGATGCGAAACTAATGAATTCCGGCCGTTATGTTTAAAAAGTTTTGACACTTTAAAAAACATACCTTTAGCCTTAGCCACGTAAACGTTACGTATTGTTTGTTTTAATACAGCGTTGAACGTTTTCCTTTTAAGTGTCGTTAGGTTACAAACAAAATTTATTTACAGTTGCCTTAATCGAAGTGTCCACGTCACTTGGAAGGTAGACGGGGGACAGAGAAGATAAATACCACTATCTCGACTTAATGGCTTTCTGTCTTATGTCTTAGAAGGGTGTCCATCCCGACCGAGGCGTCAGGTCAGAGAAACTTTGATTTGTCATCGTTATTTCGAATTTTGATCGCCGTATTCAATTTATTGTGCTCATTAGGTAATTGAATGGGAACCGTCTATTAGATGTACCAACTTACTTTTAGGCTTAGAATTATATCATCAACATTTATGCACGTTATTGCTTCTGTAAAATTACTCTTACAATTATTTTTTTCAATAAAAGGCTTAGCAGTATTGCGCGAACAAAAAGTTAACTTTGTTAGAGACTGCAGGTGCTGGAAGTAGGTTTCTTTAGGAATCTGTAGTAGTTGCAAGATAGTGATCTGTTATCTGTAAATATTATTATCACTGGGGCCCTCTCGCGACTAAAATCCCAATTTGACAATGTAAATTGTATCGGTATTGCTTACCCCGTGTTCCCACTGAAGACAAAACATGTAGCAAACAGCTACCTATCCCACTCACTCTTTTAGAGTTAGGAGGAGATAGATAGATGTTTTATGATGGCATATTAAATATATAGGAAATATCTAGCGAATATAAGCTAGTTTCCAACATGTCTGTTGTTAGAATTGATTCGACTCAGGGAAATTGAGTATTTAGACAAGGAGAAAATGGGAGAGGAAATTGTCACTTTCTGCACTTGTTGCATCTAAAGCAATCAAATACACATGAATAAAATGTTGCTAGAGTGTTTAAGTGTCGTGGAAAACGTAGTATTTTTACATAAGTATACAGATAAAGTGTTTGAGAACTTAACTGAGACTGCCTCATTGGTCAAAACTAATAACGGAAAATACAAAAAAATAAAATAAATACGCATAAAAGCATTTTAAGTCCCAATTCCTCCCTGAGTCCCCTTCCTTCACCTTCACCACCCTTTTCTTCAAAAAGGCTCGGCAACGCATCTGCAACTCCTTTGGTTTTGCCATAATGTCCATTGTCGGCGATGACTAATTACAATCAGGTAGGTCGCCTGCTCGTTTGCCGAGTTATCCCATTAAAAAGTCACTTTTCTTTTTTATGTTGGTCAGTATAGACCGTGTAGATCCTTTTTATAATCCAAGTGGGTGCTGTTAAAGTAACATCATAGTGAATAGATATTCCCAAAGCTTAACACACTCAAATATTTAAAACGTGCCCGCCATCTCCTTCGCGAGCGGGCTATTTCACACTACTTGTTTTCTCGCGAACAACATTTATACTCAAGACTTATGCGAACCGTGTGCAGGGTGCATTTTTCTGGCTTCTATTATTCAGCGACACAATGCAACACAGACTTTAATGTTCAATGTTTTGGGATGAATTTCGTTTGTACACGATAAAACAAATAAGTCACCGTCGTCACCTGAGCAAACGTAGCGGGGCCCCACAACAAGTTTATATCAATTTTCTGCCGAGTGCGTCTGGATGGTGGAAAACACTTAACCATAGATGTGAACCTTTATGTTCTTTTTAAAATAAAACTGTTTTATTCCTTCTCGTACACTTTGAGGAGGTAAATTAAAAAAAATATGAGGTTCACAGAGAAGTGAAAAATATTTTTATTTGCGTCTACTTTTATGGATGTTTTATTAACCCCTCGCAGACAAATCAACGCCAACGTTCTGAATAAGCTTTATTGAAAAGAAGCTGATTTAGAAATACGGTTGCTTGGGTAAAAAAATAATGAAACACTTTTATTATTTAAGTTAAACAAAAATTATATTTTTATTTTTAGTTGCTGTACAAACTAAGATTGTTTTAAAAAGCTTCTTGTATATTCAATATCCCAGAACATATACGCCAAGATGGCAAATTAAATTGATTTGAATAGAAGAACGAGATCATTATGTGTAGGCCATGTGATTGCTATGTCGAACAGATACATACGATTTATATAAACTATTTGCACCGATATTTTAAAATTTCCAGAAGAAGGTGACCTTTCATTGGACGTAAAGTCTTTACAATGCAAGGCCAGCCTATACTGGAAGTGTAGAGGTTGTGTAGCTTAGTTGTTGTAGGTCTTCATATTTTACCGATCCATACGTATGTATGGAACTGTATATGTATCAAATATTACGTTCATAGATAATATACAGTTATGAGTTTGTTGTCATTGATTGGATTGGGTGTAGTACATAAACCAATTTGCTAAGTAAACACTTGGCAAGCGCCTTGTGAACACAAGAATTTCTTATTATATTAACAGAGAAAAGTCATGTCCTTATATATGAGATAATGTAAGAAAGGACAATATTAAAGGGGCATATTGTTTTAGGCAAACAAGAAAGGTGATGTTCAATAACGCTTTATTTAATTTTTAAGAAAGTTGTATTAATGTAATTTTATATTTGAAATAAGGATAAGATTTTAATGAGGTTTTAGTATTATTTCAAATAATATTCAGGTCTCCGGTATGTATAAGGGCCCATTTAATAGGGGGTAAGTATATTATCAAATCCATAGTCGAAGCTGCATCTGAGAACTGCTTCGCGGAACACCTCAATAAGACTGCTTAACGGAAAACCTCAATAAGACCGCTCAACCTTGGAATTGAACTCAGGACCGCGTTTGCGAAATAGTTTAGCATTAATTAAATTTTAATGAGGTTGTCATGTAATTTATCTGATTTACATAAAATTACACATTTTTTAGGACCACATTTATTCTTTGCATATTCATGAGATATACCATATGAGAAAACAAAATCGTAAAAAATAGAAATAACAATACCTTTGCGAACAAAATGCTTAAGTTTTACGCCTGTATTTCTAATAAATGCTGCTGGTAAATACATACATATATGCATACATACATACACTCACGCCTTTTTCCCACAGGGGTAGGCAGAAACTATGGACTGCCACTTGCTACGACTCTTGCATATCTCTTTCGCTTCTTCCACATTCATACATCTTTTCATACACTGGTAAATACAATATTTTTGAAATGAACGTGAGACACGGTCGATAAGTAAAATCGAATGAAACTAAATAAAAACCAGGGTCTCAGAAGTAAGAAACGTCCCAAAAATAAATACATTTCTTTTCGCCATGCTACATGTAAGTAATTGTATAAAAATATTTGAGCATGGGCGCTGGTTCGCTCTTAATGTCCAGTCCTATATAAGGCATTGGTGAAGTTTTTTTATGTTGAGTTTGTCAACAAAAATAAGAGTATTGATTCTGATCGTAAGTTCGCATTTTAACAAAGACTTATGTAACATTTATTATTGTTGGGATATTGTAAATGGTAGGTATAGTATTTGGGATATTGTAAATGGTAGGTATAGTATTTGTTATGTAGTTATTGAGTTAATATATAAATCCTGCTATAAAAATCTGTTTGCAATTGCTAGTAAGATTACTTATTTCATACCTTTGGGATTTTCTTGACGGCGTGTGATGTCTACCAACCCCCCACTATTTCAGCGCGGTGGAAGAGATGGATTAGGCTACTAATTCACTACATTCTGCCAGAAGCCATATGCCCAGCAATGGAGCAAAAGAAAAGAAGATATTTTGAGGAAAGTGTTTCATTAATATTACGTTAATGATGTTATATTTCGTTAGTGTGTAAAATTAAATTATGTGTAAGTTGGATAAGTGCAAATTGCACTATATTTCATTTTCCAAAGTAACAAAATAAAATTCTTGAATTACAATGCATTCATTTAACTATTAAACACATAAAAATGCTTGTTACATGGATTAAAGCCAACAATATACTTCAGAAGCGCATTTTATTATTCTTAATGTACGTTATCAGTACTTGTTAAATGAAACTTTGCTAAAGCAGTTTAATTGTTAGTCATTTAGCTACCATCAACGTTTCAGTGCATCTAAAATTATCATTGAGTTGGAAGGGTTCCGTAAACAAAGAAAATTATTAAATAATTTTTATTAAAAATAACCATTTCAAGGAGTACCTAAATATAGATCTTTTTCTATATAGGTAAACAGATATGAAATGAAATGATATTTATTTCTGTAAATAGATCTTTTAAGACAATTTTACAAGTCGTTTTTTTCCTTTTTTTTTAACTAGATGACGTCGACACGTTTCCTATCTGACGACCTCTGAGAAGAAACGTCGAAAATAAACTCAGAGAATCATGGTCTCTTTTAAAGTCCAGACAATAGTTATATTATATGCGAGTTCAATGTAGGGCAAAATCTGAACAGGCCTTTTGAAGAAAGAACCATACCAGCTTTGAGTTGACCTGTCCTAACTGACGGCACGCATACATCAGTCATCGTGTAGCTCAACCATTTTATAGGGAGCCCAACGACACGACGCACAACGATACCAGATCAGCAAGACATTTGCGTAGGTCATGGGAAATACTCAAAACTTTCAGAAACCTTTAAATTAAAAAATGTTATACGAGTTAAAACTAACGGACATAGTACTCACATTTACATTTTGTATGGTACATATAAAGTAAGAAGTAATATATCAGAAGCTGAAAACCACACAATTGGAAAATAAATTTACATGGGACTAATCAAATCATGAATTTAAAAACATATTATCTTATTACCAATAATAGATAAAATTTACTTGATTTTAATCAACATTTAAAGCGTTTAATCTCTGTAATGGCTCACGTAAATATGGGCTTATGATTAGTTGTATTCTTGATAAAGGTTGGCCAAACACAAAAAGCAAGAGATTCTCCCTTGCATTTCCTGTTCGGCATTAAAAGTTCAAATAAAAAATACATTTTCTAAGCAATAGAAACGGGTACTTATTTATTTATTAAATAATAACATAAAGACTCATATGCTTACAATTTCGATTCATGCTTAACCATTGTATAGTGTCGTTCCAGCAACAATTAAACGCAAGTGGCCGTTAAAGCAATTGAAACTTTTTGCGTCTGCAGCAGCCATATTTAAAAGTACACTGTACAAAAGAGGTATGCAGGAAAACGATTATACTACCTCCCTTTAGGGTTGCTTAATGTTCGGCTATAGGTTTCACGTTTTCCGATTTAACGAATTCACGTATCTGCTATTATGAGTTATTTTAAATGTTGTTGTTTTATGTTTTTATTTACGTTTGAAGGCATAAACTTTACATATAGGTACAAATGTAAGCATTTTTTTCTGTGGTTAACCAATTACTTATACCAAGTAGTATCCGCGGTTTAAATATTTGAGTGGTTCGGAAATTAGATTTTTCCCAAACATGTAAAGCCAGTCGCGTCAACTTAACTTGAGCCAACAAATGCGTTGTAAAATATTGGTCTATTCTATCCTAATAATTTATACTTACTAAGTTTCGATTCTTAGAACTTACTTAGCACACATCCGGCATTATTAAACTAGTCATTTGGTCAGCACCATGTAAATTCTTAGAAGTATATTATGACAGATACTAAATAACTTATAAGTGATGTCATCGACGTCACATTTGGTTTTTCTAAAAATCACATCGAGTTAAAATGAAACTTGTTGATGTCAGACTACATAATTAAAGTCTTGAACTGCTTACGCATTAAACAAAAATTTCAACTTCAACATAAATTATGTGCTAAAATTACTTAAGATATTGAAATTACTCGGCAAATGAGACTTAGGTACTGACATCTCCAGCGATACCAATTATTTTGCTTACTTCTATAATTATTATAGGCTGTCCGCAGACAGTCATCGCTTTGAGAAGTTTTAGATCAAACACGTATAAACTGCATATAAATAGGTAGTCCATTCAAGCTTCACATCAAATCAAAATAATTGTTAATGTTAATCCACACTTGTATTGGTAGATCAATACGCGTTCATTATTATTAAGTGACCTAAATTAACTGTTTGGCCAAACACTGTCTCTTAAGATACAGGTCTCCTAGTTTAAGAGGCAGGGTTTATAATCTTTGGTTGTATAGATTTTGTTAAATGATTTCTAAGAATGACCTACCATCTTATGTCAAATCTGTATTTACTTTTAGATGAATAAACATTTTATTTATTTATTTATTAGTCCAAATCTTCGTTCAAAAGCATTCTAGCATGATTGCAAAAAGTCACTAAGCGGTAGATGTCATTGACAGTTCAAAACTTTTTTAACAACCCTAGCTACGAAGCGAGGGAAACGTACTCACAGTGCCAATTCTACACGTGGCCGTTCCCGCACGATTTCGATACGAGCTTTTTACTGAACTGGATGGAGATAATGCTCTTTCAGTGTCTTTTTTATACACTGTGAAGTTGAGTGATTATTTTTGGCATAGAACTGTGTCAACGTAGTATTTTAGGTTTCACAAACTTTATTATCATTGTCATTATATACAAAAAAATGCACTAAACTGGAATTATGACACATATCCTACAGCATTGAGTTACAACAGAGAAAAGTTTTTTTTTTGTACATGTAAACAGTGTTGATGTGCAATAAATAATATTTTATTCTGGTTGGAACCCTTATCTTTTTTACTTCCCAATTTTCACTGACCAAAATCTTCACAATCCAAACAATCAATACCGAGCAAAAAGGTTGAAGGTAAACCGACGCTATGTTACAAAAAGGCAATGTCTGCACTAGTTAACACGCCGGGGCTGGATTACAACACGAAAATAAAATATATTTTCGTGCGAACAGTTTCCAGCAATTTAGCAGTCGTGTCGCCGCCGTATGCTGGCCAATTGCCTCCGATGTAAGTCCTGGGTAACAAGCAAGCGTTAATTGAAAATGGAATTTTTCCCACCTAATCCGCCCCTGTTCGTTTTACCGATACGGTAGATATTAATACATAGTTCGATTTACGTTAGATTGAATTCTGTTGATTATTTCGATTTTAGATGTTGAATTTTATTCAGTGGATTTATCTTATAACAACGCTATATGACTAAACTGAATTAAATATACATCCAATTATGGGATCAATTAAGTGGTTGTTTTATACATCACGGAAACTCTTTACCCTATGTGGAATTCCATGAAATTTGGTTTTGTTTTGGGGTTCCTAGTAAAGGTAGACACAAGAATACCTTTTGGTTTTAGTTTGCTGGAGTTAAACATACTTCGCTCTAAGTATGCCTTCAAAGGGATGATGGACAAACATATCTATACAAGAGTCAAAGAGTAACAAATATAAACTTCCTACTACTAACCCTATTGTTACAAAACGTTATATTAATCAAAGTTAGTGTTATCCTTCGACAGTTAGTGACACCAAAATGACATAAATATTATATGTAATTTTGGTCCTGTGCTATTATTAGTCAATAGAAATTTATTCAGTATTTTGGAATAATATTGAAGTTTTGACGTTTTGCAATATAGCCCTTAGTCTTAGTCTATGAACAGGAACATAAATAAAACGTTAAAAATATCTCTCTATTTGTGTATACGATGTATCCTCCGCATACTTGTAAGCTCAACGACACTCGAGTCCGCCTGTTTTATTAGCACTAATAAAATCATTCACTCGAATAATTCTGTGATGAGTTAACCGTAGCAGCGAGTTTAATAGGAGTTTAAGAAAGTTTCATATCCATTAATACGATGTTGAAATTTTATACAGCGTGATTTTAATCAGATGGGGAGTTCTAGTGCTTAAAACATTTACCATAACCAAATGTCACCTTTATCGTTTTTTTACAAACTAAATTAAATGCAGATAGCAAGTAGTTTCTTTATAAGTACGACAGACTACCTAGGTATCACGTTTCCTTTTCGTACAAGGCCTTCCAAAGGTTGTCTGTAAGAGATCACTGTCAGCGAAAAAACCGCCCATTGTACCACTCTTTGATTTATAAAAGTGTTCTTGACATTAAGTTTTTTTGGTGTGCAATAAAGAATATTGTATTCTATTCTATACGCAGCCTATTTAGTGGTCCCTAGTGGAAAATTAACTCAAGACAATTTTTGCAGAATTCTCAATTTAAAGTACTACATATTTGCTATGATAACGATTTTCGAAGAGTGAATTAAAAAAATCTATGTTTTTTTCTCATTTTTAATCCATTAATAATAATTATCTATTTTCGAGTTGTACCTACCCTTTTGTTGCGCGGCGACAGTAATAATGAGCTGAAAATCTTTAACTGCGGCATCTATATGATTCAAATATGCGTGAGTCTATTATAGAAATCCGAAATCTTGAGTGATGACTGGAAGCTAATTTTGCGAACACCGTTTTCGTAGAACTTAGTCATACCCAGTTTTATTTCGGAATGGCGTATTCGAATTATGAATTTGATTTATAGATTATCATCAATAATGCCTATTCATAAAAACTAAGGGAAGACAGGGTTTTGTTTTCCATTTTTCTGTGGGAAGTTTTATTGCCCTTAAAACCTGAACGACTGGATAGAATAAAAAAGCAAACAAAAGTTTTTTATTTATATTTGCTAAGTTGTAATGAATTTAAAGTGAGTTTTATCTAAGATTACCGTCACACTTGTATTCACTGAAGGATTGTTGTCCATCTACAGTTAAGTGGTATGCTAGACCTTTTTAGGAAAATGGGCACTTGCTCAACCTGGGAATCGATCACTCTCGCTCAGCAGCCACGTTTGCTAGCACTAAACTTTCGTTCGTTATTTGTCTTGGTAGATGAGTAAGATTACCTACCTATCTCTGAATTCCCTAGTCACACGTAATCCATCCAAGATCAACAGCGGAATATATAGCTCTGACAGTTAGATGTAATGCGATTAACAGTTGAGTGGCGTCTAGACAGACTCAATTAGTAACTAGGCTATTGTGTAACTCAGGCAGGAACTCACAAGGAAAATTTGAACTACGGCAACGTAATTCAGGTGAACAGGTTTGGTCTATATTCCCTCCACTCCGTAACTCTGAACTGTTATTTCTGAACTGCTAACTGCTACTGTTAATAATTGTATTAAGTGAACTGTTATTCGCGATAGTTTTGCAAACAGTGACTTTAGGAGCAGTCATTGCGTGCCGAGTTTTCTCGTCGCATATGCTGCATGATTTTAATGCAAAAGAACTAACTAGTTCCGATTAGTGATGTCAAGAATAATTCTGTGAATGACTTAACAGATATTTTATTTTTTGCAGTTGCTTTTATTAGGGGTTTTTACTGAAATATTTACACAAATTTCCGATCTTTTATTAACTTTTTGATAGCAATCAAATGAAAGAGTATTAGGTTTAGTTTTATAATTTTCCAGCATTGCTGTTCAATCTGTATTTTTCTAAGCGTGATAGATAATATTCATTATTACCAAAGATAAGTATACTTTTCTCTTAATTATTTACTCTTAAATTCGATAGTTATGTAATACGAAGAGCGTAAACAGCTGTGATAATAACATGAAACGTATTGTTCATTGTATCTTACTTCATGAAACCTATTGTTCATTATATCTGTATTCCTTGTGTAAATAAAATGAAGTAAGTAAATAGTATTATTTCAAATTCATGTTCCTTACCCAAAATGGTTCCGAACCAAATAAGTAGGGATAAATAATGCGTTATATTTTACATTTCTAACGTTCATACATTCAAATTGTTTTGAAAGGAATAACTTTGAACAGCAACAAGCATTGTTCGAATCAAAAACACTCTGAACTCTCAATTCGAACTTCGAGCTACTTACCGAAAACACTTCGAAATGAGTTTTAGAAATGGAATCTGTGAGTATGACGTAAAACACTTGAACAACATTCATTAAAAAACGTCAAAGATTAAGGACCACAGATGCGACTGTTTTGGAATGACGCGATGACGTGGCGTTTGTCAAAGTGTTCTCAAACACCCCGCTTCTTTGTTGGCAGACACAATGTTTTCGCGCTGCAATAATCTACGACTCTACAAACTTGGCACAATATACTTTGCTCTGATTGTGATGTTGACTTACTGTTGTCACATTGTTTGTTTACTCTTTGGGTATAAATCAGTTGAGTATTATTAAGTGTGGCAGATCAAATAATCAAGGCAACAGAAGATCGTAAAAGTAGATAAACACACTGATAGCCAAGAATTAGGATTAGTTTAGTGTTTGGTGGCATTTATATTCAAATAGCTTTTCACCGTGGCTTCGCTCGAGTTAATATAAAAGTATGGCAAAAAAGTAGCCTATAACTGCTAAGGGCCCCATCTGTCTTTGTACCAAGATTTATCAAAATCGGTTCAACAATTTTCGATAGAAAGCCAACTCTTTCGCATTAAATATTATGACTAAAACTATGCCCTTTCGACTTCTCCAAGTTATTTCAGATAAAAAATAAATTATTGCCTTTCCTTCTTTTGTCTCAATGGTTTTGGAATGGGTTTTTAACGTTTAATCATATAAATATCAGTGAACCCGTAGTGATGGTGTGAAAACCTGCTCACTTTTATTCTAAAGCGATTCGAACTTAATGATGGAATTGGAACGGGTTGAACCTACAGCAAGGCAAAGGCGATGGAGCAAATCGTCAATGTAGAATTTTATTTAGTTTATTGCAATTATAGTTAAACGCCCTAGCACAATATTGCCAATATGGTATAGTTATTAGTGCGACCACTATTGTCATGGACACAAAAACATTTGAAATCGGTGGTCTATGACAAAAAAGCAAAACATTTTTTTTCTGAAGGAAATAAATGAAGCGAAATCGGACACGTAGATCGTAAATCATGGAAATTAATTGTACCTGTATAATGGCCTTCGGCATTGAGCATTAAGGTAGCGGCTGACTAGATATTGGACAGGGATTAATTGGCTTGAAGATTATGCAGTAGAAAGCTTTATGCCAAGTATATATTATGTGTCATGTTTAGTATCACTTTTGGCAATAATTGTACATTAGCAATTTATTATAATAAGGTATTTGTATAAGTCCGATTTTATCTGAATTAAAATGAATTGCAATCTATATTTGGCATCTGAAATATCTCAATCCCAAAATATAGTGTTCATTACCTTAAATGTTTCGCTATCCGAAAGTAATAAACAAAAATACCTTATACAAGTCTTCAATGAAAACATGTTTGGCCCATGTTTACAATAAAACCCTTGAACATCCCTAATTTTAAGCACCGACGCTACACACGTTGCTGACAAACACCGAAGGGTTAACAGTCTGCTGCGTAACAGAGGGTGTTCGCAAAAGGTACATCACATGCAGGGTTAATAAAAAAGTAAGCGAACGCAGGTGATGTTTTCTAAAGCGAAGAGGGAAGCTACTTTTTTTATTACTTACTTCGTTAATACGTATTGAATAAATGCACGCGTAGAAAGGAAAGTAATTTTATTTTGAACACCCATTTCTTTAAGATATTAGGATGTTATGTTTATAAAAGAATTGGTTATCGGTAGGTATAGCGTATCACAGCTGGATAGATTAGGAAATGTTTTAAAAAATGTTCGCAATAATCGTTGTGCCAAAAAAAGTTGTGAATTTGGGTCGGATAATTGAAAAAATCCAAATAACAACTGAATACTCTTTTTTAACCTACTTTTTGTACAAGATTTTTTTATATGTGATTGAAATTTGGACAGGACGACGTCTGTCGGGTCAGTAAGTTTTTCAATAAAGTTCAATTCCATTTAATTTTATGATGAAAGACTCTCTCATGCACTCTATCTCTCTAATAAGAAAATTATGTTTCTAAATTCACGAATCTGAATCTTGAAATGTCTACAAGCGGTCTCAATGACTGACAATTTAAGTCAGTTGCTCGTAGAATCTGTTCGTAATTTGTGTATTTTGTAATTCAATTAGCGCAAGAATTGAATTAAATTTAGTATTTAAAGCGTATTATGCAGTAAACGAAGTTGTATCTAAATATGTATGTTGGATTGTACCTAAAGATTTATAAAATTCATCATTGTATTTGTAAGTTACTATGTGTTAACTTATAATACCTGTGTAGGTAGACTGTTGACACCTACCTTGTTTAACATCTACACGATGTGTACACAGTTTTTAGCAGAAAATATCTTTGATTTTGACTTTGTATACTATAATATTCGTAGACTGCCTCATTAGTCAGTGGTCCTACGCGATACTGCTAAGCTAGAGTTCTTGGGTTGGGTTCTCAGTGACAGTTTGGAGTCAGGATTTTGTGCTCCCCTATTATATAGGAACAAGACATACAGGCGAACTATGGGCATACACTAGTATACCTCTGCTTAACTCTACGAGAAATATAGGCATGATGGTATGTAAGTATGTATCATAGTTATGATAAATTAAATTCATGGTTCCGAAATATAAACAAAGGCTCCTATCATTTAATGATAATAACCACATCCTTATGACTACGGCATATCGGTAGCAACTAAAAATATCTAATATTATCTACCCTACCCATTCTGACCGCGTCTATCATAAGGCGTTATTTACCTCTATTTATTACTCCATACAAATGGACGACAGGCTTTTTCTGACGCGCTTATAAATCAGTGCCTGCGCCGATAGCTCGCGTTGATAAATGCATGTAACATGAGTACTCCCACGTTAAGGGCGCTATGAAGTTAGGTGAGACTGTTAAGTTAAAAATTGATGATATGGGGATGGTTGGAAAGCAATCATTTGTATGTAAAGTTCTTGTTTAACGTAAAAAGGTTTTAAATGTAACAGATTTAGATCTATAGTTCGGAGTCTGTATTTGTGCTTGGATAATGGGCGGTATGGTATTATATTTATACCTAAGACTTCCGTTGATATTATTTTTCTGCCGGTATGTTTAGGTCCCATATAATAGCGGGCGAGCCTATTTATATTATTGACTGGGCACAGATCTCGAGCCACTACTGAGAATTTCATAGGAAAAACCAATAACACTTTTCTCAGCCTGGGAATTGAACCCAGGACTTCTAGCGTAGTAGTGGCACTAGTTTAATGAGACAGATTTTATATACTCGTGAATTGTACAAAAAAAAATATACCTATGCGAGTTTTATAAATAAATAATTCGAGAACATACATTATTTAGTAGGTATAATTAACAAAAGAGAAAAGAAAATATAAAAACAGGGAAAATATGGCCACAGGTCAACCTTTACAAATCAGTTTAAGCTGATCACGCATTGTCGGTAGTTTGAAAAAAAAAGATTTCCTTAGCAACGACTTGCTAAGCTGTTGACGAAGAAGCCGATTCTGCACTTGCTAATTAGTGCGCGAGCATTTCCATTATGCAGAGTGAAGTCTGGCGAAACGCCAATAAAATCTAGGACGAAAAAGTAATTTTAAAGTAAAGTTAATTGTATTTTCTTTAAAACTGCAGATACAGGATCAACCGAGCTAAAAAGATCGTTTTGATGAATCATAATATGATCCACATTGGAAAGTTGCTGACAATCTGCTATGTGTATCTGCATCTGCTATGCTAACATTGTTAACAGTTTAAGTAACTGCATACCTAATCCCTTGATTCTTTTCATATTAATCTTATCTATAACATTGCTTGATATATTTCTTAAACAATCTCATCGATTGTCTTATCTAAGATTTACTATAGTTTTCTTTATAAGAATAGGTGTATTTTTTGTTATTGTAATATTTTTTCCTTACTTGTCTTGTAATTGCAATATCCACTACTTTAGATATGTTTACGCTCTCCAGCAAGACAATACCACTTAGAAAGGACGGCTTAATTTGCAGAACCCCGTATGGGACATTTTCCTAAAAAAATACTATTTATAAACATATACAAATATTTATGTGATTTGTATTAATCAATAAATAAAAAAAACTTAAGTTTTCTCGTACATGAATAGTGCCTACCTATTCCTTTACAAAATTTAGAAAACACTATTCATCTACACTTATGGCAACCCTCGCGAAACGATGTTTATGGGAAATATAAAGCCACCATATTTTAAGTCGATGCTATCATGGAGATATAATTTATCACAGTTTTATCTTACGATTTTTTTCCTTCGACTAAGTGTTGGGGTAAATGGGAATAAGTGGTGGTGATATATTATGTCTTGATGCCACTTATACTTCTTTATGTTATTCTTTAGTTTAATACCAAAAATGCTATCATAGTGTAGGTAATGCGAAGGTGAATCATATCAAATTAAAAGAAAAAAAAAACTGGTTTCTGTTACCAATAAATAATTAAGTTAACAGCCTATTCATACTTCCGATAAACATAAAAAAACTTGGCTTCTAAGGATACAACATTAAAAGAATTTACTCAGTCTATTTATAGCAGATATAGAAATGTTATCGAAAATATTCGTTATTCAGTATTCATTCCAATATTCCGCTCAATTCCGATGCCAGTCTTTGGGGAATCCGAAGTATTCGAAGGCCGGTAAGGTCCAAGATTTCCATCCGGAATTAACTCGAAATTCGCCGAGTCTGGCTCCAAAAGTTAGGTAAAAGAATTCTGGACAATGATTGAAGATTATTTTATTGGTTTTTCTTACGTACCCTTTCTGTTCAATAGTATTTGAAAAGAGAAAATATCGGTACCTTTGAGAGCGTGTTTTAGATACCAAATATTTCCAACATCCGATTTCTTAAAAAGAAATTGTTGTCCGACACTCATTGCATCCTGTACCGTGAATGCATTTACATATACATATAAACAATTAAGAACCAGTCCCGCAACAATTAGGTGTTTGCCAAAAAAATCTAACTTGTGAGTCGTAGCGTAAAACATGATTGCTCATCAACTGTGTCAAACATTTGCAGTCTATTACAAAGTTTCGCTTTAAAATCACCGTAACCAATGTAACATTTAGCCTAATTATTTTATCCAACCAGTCCACATTACTCAGTAGTTAAATCAAAAGAGCTTACAAAATACTATCACGCATGGAGCACATCTCTTTCTCAACAAAAGGCACACTACAGAGGCACAGGTCCATCAACTAGGAAGGGAATGGCAACAAAAGACTTGATACTTATCTCCTCACTACATTGTGCATCTGCAATATACAGGCAGAATTAAAAAACCATCCTTGAATGTACGGAATTCCCCGAAGGGTTCTCGATGTCTGAGGTCGGGGGCGTAGGGCGAAGGCGATTGAATGTGGTCAATGCGGCAAAGGGGGCTGGACATTGCCGGTTGAGAATGCTTCGCTGCGGCACGATTAACAACCACTATGTTTAGATATCCTGCAAATGAAAAGACTGACAGGGATTGATAGTTGTTCGCAGGAATCCTTTCTTTTGTTTCAGAGAGACAATGGACTGATCTGGAATGGTTTTCTGGTCGTTGATTAATTAAAGGATTTAAACGTCAATTACATTTTCGTGTCCAAATTTACTGCGATGTAATTTACTGAGGGTTTGGCTTGGTATTGCTAAATATTGAGCTGCTGAGCAATACTGTTTACATTATTGTATTCTGGTTTCTTTCTAAGCTTCATCTATCCAGTCATTTAACTATACCCAGCTAGTAAATTACTGGACAAATGAGGCTTAGAAAGTGTCTAATGGTGTTGCTAGTCTCCATGGTTTGCGTTTACTGCTAATCATCAAGTTGGTCCGTCTAATTGTCATCTTAGTATATTTTAAAAAAATATAAATACTTTGCAAGATTTTATGAGACAAAAGACTATAAGAAATAATAGAGTACAAAACTATCTATAGACTCGCCAGTTCCAGCTCGCTCGGTGTACATTAGTACACCTCTGCGAAAGTCTTCGGGGAAGATAAGTGTGACATTATGAGTTATGTAAAACAAAATCAAAGCTTTTCCATTGACACCTTGGTTTTTGCCGTACAAGGGCTTGTAGATTAAAAGCATTAAACAAAAAAATATCACAACTTTTTTTTTACTTTACGTATTTTTTGCAACTATTCTTATACATCAATAAAACAGTAGCTATTTAATAACATACTAAATCAGCAACAACTAAAAAAGGTTTAAACATTCCATTGCAAAAGGGCCCGCATTAATTCAAAGGGCACGTTTCACTTCCTGTCTCGGAACACTGTCGAAATGTTAATTTACCGGAAATTAAAGTTGTTTTAACTTGTTACCCTTTGGACATGACTCTTTTTGATGTATTTATGTTAGTATTAACTTGAATAAAACATGTGTATTTTTCACTGATAAGCTGATTTAACGTTTTTTTTGTTACATCGATATTTTCTTTCAAAGATTCTGAATCTGACCCTTCATCCAATTTCGATAGATCTATGTGTTTGGTTTGCTTTTGTTAACTATTTTAATAACAAATGTTATTATATTTCTTAAGAGTATTAAATAATCAGAATTATTATTATGTTATGTAATAGCATAATTATTTTGACTATTTTATTGCCATTAATATTAGTTAAACAAAGATAATATCTTTTTTGTAGCATTGTTTACAGGCTCGTTTAAAAAAAACCGTAATCAAATCATTTGATCTCAGATAAAACGTTCAGAAAAATTAATTTACCAAGTGATTGAAAAAAACGAATTATTCTATAACGGGTAGCAGGCTTAAATGGTAATTAAATATTTATGTTAATATATTATACCTTATAAAGACGTTTTTGTCAATGTTTAAGATTGGATAGCGCCGATAAAATGGAACAGACATCAAATCTTTGATGTGGAAAAAAATATCTTCATGGATTTCCTTTTCAATCACATTAAAATAATAATTCGAAACGAATAATAATACAAATTTCGAATTCCCTTTTGTCAATAGCATAATAGACTTGGTATTTGTTTTATTTCTTATTCAGACTGCTTACTTAGATTTGGCACGTATATAAATTTTAGCGTTCTGATTATTCTAATCCGAATTATAGAATTCAGCAGATGAGATGCAGATCCGACATTTTATTTTATTTAGAAATACGTTCAGACTAAAATTGCATTATTGTTTACAACCAAACAAAACGTAGATCGATAGGACAATTTCATTATTAATACTCGTCTGCACGGTGGTCGTACGGTATACCCGGTTAATCCATTTGTGCCATTATTAAATCATGATTGCGAAGGTATTGGTCGCACAAAACACGTAATTAAATGAGGTATCCATGTTTTGTGGTTGTGTGGTTTCAGATAGTGCACTCGCAGATAATTCAGGTCTTGTTGTGTGGGATTTCATACTTGTTCAGTTATACGATGTAATTGCTTGTTTGTGTCATTGAGGGGTAACGTCTGAAAAACAATTGTTCGAACAAAACACTGTTCTATTTCCATCATAATTATGCATATCAAAAAATGATTACAGTATTCATTAATTCCAAATATAATAAAACAACTGATTACAGTTTTGCCAATCACGTTAAAAATTCAAAATTTATTCGCAATCGGGAAGTTTTGATATACGCTTAATCATCCAACACTGATTGACACAATGTTATCTACACTAGCAACACTCCTTATAATTCTTAAAAACTTATTTATTTTCCAGTTAGAGGTTGAAATATTGATAGTAATCTCATTGATGTTATCTAAGTGACTCATTCCGAACGTAGTGTGCAAATTGACACATAGAAAGTCATATAAGTGCGGTAAGTGTATCTACACCTATTATCAATAATCATATTGATGCGGACCACAGTGTGATAGCGTGGATGTGTCAGTCATTATCTTATCGCTTGAGTGATTCACAATAGTTGCAACCTCTATTGTTAAGTTATCTCAGTTTGGTGACCGTATTGTATACTTGTATACACTTAGCGGTGAAGACGCGTTACTAATGTATATAATTAAGCTTTAGATTAATTGGAAATAACTGCATTTAATGTCATTTCTTTTGAAAAGCGTCGTGATAAGATAAGGCCTATATCTAGCAGTGGGTATTATGCAAAAACAATAAAATGAATATGTTATAATATAAATACAACGGGGTTAATAAATCAAATATCGGTTTCCCTTTTATGTGGCATAGCAATAAAACAATATAGATATGAATATTTTAAGAGACATTATAATACTATGCTGTGAATACTCTAAACGAAGTATATTCAAAGGAAAAGTAAAAATTATTTATTAAAGATAGACTACCAGGTAGAACACTCTTTGAACGTCACTTTTTATATTATAGACAGCCCCCAAAACGCCCCCTAGTGTTTACCTGGGAAGAAGAAGCAGCGCAACAAACTTCCCAGCAACACATTTCTGTCTGTTCATTTATTAAGGCCTTACAATTTACATTAGCATTATATTATAAAAAAAAATGTTTATGTTGTAGCAATAAATTTTATATTTTTTAAATTATGTATCAAATGATTAATTTTATTTTTATACTAATTAAATACATCATTATATTGAATGAGCCAATTATCAATTTATTGATTGAAAATCCTTATCACATTTCAGTTTGACCTTTAGATTAGGTTTAGGCTCATGCATTATGTTCAATGCCAAACCATATCACTAGTATAGTTTTTGATATAATTTATGATAAACTGAATTTCTGCAAAGTAATATTATAAAGACCTTGATTCGTGCATTTCGAATATTTAGTCTCAACATTTTTATTACAACTCATTCCGTTTTATAACATACATGAAATTTTATATTGATGTTGCTCAGTTAAAATACAATTCCTTTCCAAATCTCCTTTTTGATATTTGTTTGATTTGGGTAGAGATTAATGTTTTATTATCTGCGTTTGTTTCTACTGATGTCTCAAAAAGTTCTATAAGAGGTAATGTAATAGATGGTTTTATGAAACAATAGAAAGCGATGAAAATGTACAGCACTTTGCCAAAGTGGAAAAGAAAACTCATTAAATCGCCAGATATTTTATCTTAATCGTTAGTCTAGTGGTCCCAATCGCGACTGCTACGCTAGAGGTCTTGGGTTCGATCCCCAGGTTGAGCAAAGTGATATTGGGTTTTTCTATGAAATTCTCAGTAACAGCTCGGAGTCTGGATTTGTGCCCCGTAAATGGCAATAGGCTCGCCCCCTATTACATGGGACCTAAACATACCGGCGAACTGTGGGTGTACATTAAGAACACCTCTGCCTAACCCTTCGGGGAATACAGGCGTGATGGTATGTTACGTTATATGTTATGTTATCTTATAGGTATCTCAACATATAATAAAAATGTAACAAGCCGATGTCTGTACATTGAAGGTATTTAAAAAAATAACACGGGGGGTCTTTATTAGAGCAAGAGAAGCCATAACAACATTTTATTGAATTTTTGTCTGTATGTTTGTACCCGCATCACGCAAAAACCACTGCATGGAATTGAATGCAGTTTTCACCGATGTATTGCTACAGGTCTAACTTAAAACATAGGCTACATTTTCCCCAGAAAATAACTTATTTACAAAATTTTGCCTACTAGGTACGTGGACGAAGTCGCGGGCAGAAGCTAGTCTTAAAAATAAATTGATCCTAGTAACATTCTTCAACAAATACAGTCTGAATTAAGCTCAGACATTGTGCCTGGGACCTAATATAGCTCCTTGCGGAACCTCCCCTTCAGCGTTCCTACTAACTATCTACAGACTGCATGTAGCATATGGTATTAATCGATTCACAGTTCCCAATATGCATAGCTAGTAAATCGACCTCCTGGCGTGCTAGTTAAACTTTAATATTAAGCTTACGTCCGACGATAGTTCATAGTGTATTCTAAACCAATTACTTTGAACGAAGATTTCTAGAGGAAGTTTTGTATATAAGTTCTTGATTAGTCTTTGTGAGTTAAGTTAAAATAAATACCAAAGTTCTGGACTGTTTAATAATATCGAACCATTATTTTTTGGAAAGTTATAAGCAGAACTATCGTATAATCAATAATCTAGTAAAAACTATATCATTTACCAATCCGCACCACTATTATGATTAGGCCTTGTGCGCAATGGTGACGGATGATTTAAGCATAACTACAAGGTACTATGTATTTTTATTACGTCAATGTTTTGTATCTGTGCATCAGTTATTATAATTGCCTTTGCCACGTATGCCTCAAAATTGTACGTCTCCTGCACCTATTAATGTTATGGTCACCGGATATATTGATCCTTCAACATCAAAGGGTTGGTCGATGAAATTACGATCATCGTGTGCTTAAAATCCATCTCTATTGTTATCCAAACCATCACAGTCGATCAGGAGGGTTTCACCGTTGGGGGTAGTTAATTAAATTTCAGACCGTCTAGTATTTCAGCAATGTCCAAACAGGTATGAGATTCTAGGTATAGCTGTGGTTATCCGATACATTATGTTGTTGGTCTTCCTTTGATATTAAACTAATATTAGATAGTACATTTTCATACATAAATGTACTCGTATTTATAACTTTGTTCTAAAGCAATAAACAATTCCAGTTTAATTCACGTAAAATGTATTTCTTGGTTTCTATTATATCTAAACAATACATATGTGTGTTTTGTATAACATGGGACATTTGCATGGATACTGTATGATATCGTGGGTTTTATAATCAACTTATTATGATTCCATGATAATATTGAAATTCCTGTCACAATTTGATTGACGTCCATTGATGGGATACGTCAGGCGATACATCCCTTATATCCGGTTTGATGTACCTAAATACAGATCAATATTTACCTAGCTCAGGTGGTGTTTTGGTCACGGAGACAAATCCTTTGTTGCAGGTGCCATGAGCCTGACTTACTGCGTATCTCGGATTACTACGGCTAGGTTTACGTATGATATACCTAAGCATCGTTTATTACGAACCTAGCAAACCATGCCAAATGATTGCGTTAAGTAAATTGTGCATTGTAGTCGCAAGTCTTAAATTATAATTCATCAATAATTCTTTGTGTTAAACATGTGCCCTCAAGTTTTTTAAAATAGCTTGTTTAAATCCCATTGCAATTGAGTCTGATATGAGAAATATTGAACTCCTTTTTTCAATCAACGTGTGGTCGTGCTCAACTTTTGTGTTGTTGGGTTGAACGTTCAAAATGTAAATTTGAGTCTATTTGGAAGTTTATGAAGTAGCTACAAACAAATGTAATTTGATTATCCTACTGAAAACATAACTCAATGGTTTATAGAAATAACATCTGCCCCACATAGTTTGCCGCGCACTACCAAGAATTTATCATTGAAATTCATTCTGAATTTGAATTCAACTGTTTCAAGTTTATCCAATGACCCTCCATTATCAATGTAGATTCGGTTCGGATCAGAAACTTGACGCTGTTAATATTCATGGGGCCTAATCTTTATCGTTCATTTCGCACCATTAAACCCACAAATTCAGAGGTTAATAAATCAAGGCGCTTATGATTGTGATGGTACCATTTGGCGATTGAGTAGCTGAAGGTCTATTGTTACTAATGTAATAAATATGGATGAAAGCTTTTATGTTTTGTATTGTAAAAACTTTAATGTGGCTTTACCTGAGCGGCCATTCGGAACTTCAGACACATGCAGTTTTGGATGAACTGTAGCTTTGTTAATTTAAAAATTTTACTAGTGATAGAACTATTAACTAGAGGCCTCTATTTAGTTGTCCTATATTATTGGTAATATATAATTTGCTCCTTATTCTGAAGTCTTTACTGCTGATTCAACTCAAATAGATTGTTCAGGGTTTTGAATGCCTTTCAATTATAAAAGGTTGCCGAACAAGTTTTGAGAACTTTCACTGAGATGTAAAACAGCCTTCAACGTTTTACAATATTTATTACTATAAGAAATTAACGATCACAGCATTCTTCAGATGTTACGCATGTTTAATATGATATTATTCTACTTACTGTTTTGATACTAAAATCTTTAGTTCTTAACCTCTTAGAGGGATTTTGTGGCATGTGGCCATTGTAGCTTAACTTGGGCTTGTAGATTGTCATATTTTTAAAATATATACCGTCCCACAAATGTTCCATAGCTATATCGTGTTTTGTTTTCTTTAGTCCTGCCACAAAATATCACGTATAAAACAAGACAACAAACAAATTATAGTTATATGCGACTTATAAGACTTATTATTTTTATGATTAGGTATGTCGGTTATAGTTAAAATGGATGATAGATTTTATCTATCTATTAAAGAAGTAATTAAAAGTCACAAACCGTGAAAGGACATTGACTCAGTTGTACATAAAACGAACACTCTTTCATTATTTTATATACATCATGTTTCAAAAACAAATCGGGGCTAGAAATCTCGTTTTAGGCAGACACCCCTAACCACAGGTTTTGAAACCACCCGCATCGACCGTACCTTCATGATAAATGTATTATGTGCGTGAGTATACGTGTTTTATGGTTTAGGCTCTCATTTGTACTTTAAAAATCTACTGATTTTAACACATTTAATTTAACGAATGTTGTAGAAAGTGTCAAAGGTCTTAGAAAGAGTGTAGTTATATCGACACTGAATTATTTTAATTCGAAAGGTTTCAAGGGTGGAATTTAAATTATGGGTATTGACACTATTGACACTCATTGTGAAACTATTTGCATTAGAACATAAATTACCCAAATCTATAAATAATTTTAGGGTTATTCGAAAAAATTACGAATATGACCGATTGTATTGATCTTATCTTCTTTCTATTTGATAAAATAACATGGTAGCAAGCTCGGCTGCTAAGCTAAAGGTTCTGGGTTCAACTGCCAAATCGATTGTTAGTGGGATTATGTTACAATTTTGCAAGAAAGTAATAAATAACCTGGTGAACCATTAAATAAGATAACGTTAATTTGACCGTGAGTTAGTAGGTCTCGTGAATACTTTACCTAAGCATTTTGAGTAGCAATTCATTAATATTTCCTCTCTACTTAAAAGTAACTTCCCTTTTCAATCGAACGCGTCACGGCGCTGCGGACAGTTGATAAAATAATTACCTATTAGCAAGGGCAATGTTCCTCCCTTTGTCGTTGATAATTTTATCTATCCGCTCTACTGGGCCGTGACTCATAATAATCTGATTTGAGGGGGACTTCTCTCTGATTTTTGCTTCAACTCCAACTTTCCTAGTTACCTTTCAAAGTTTTAAGGAAAATACGAAAATTTGAGTTGATGAATTAATCTCGGCAAAGTAATATAATTTTGTTTGTTCAATATTTGAAAGAGGCGTTGTTAATAAGTAGGTACTAATATTATAAATTAAAGCAGTTAGTAGCTATAAAAAAAACATTGGGCTTTAAATAATTATTTTGGTGCATTTATTATAACGCAATTATTCATGGTGCATTTATTATAAGGCAATTTTATGCTTCATTTAAATGACTATGATGAGAATTTTCTTAAAATGACATACCTAATATGCATAAAGTATGAACGTGTCGTACGGAATAGCCAGACGCTCAATATCGCTGCTATCCAGTCTGCATAACTCAATAACATAACTATGCACCTCATCATAATATCGTCGACATTTAAGGGTGTGTACACATTTACCTGCACAACTTTTGCACATAGCCGACGAATATGAAATGCGATACACGAGACCGATCTACCCGCGAGCCGATCAGTCTTTATACCATCCGCGTTCAGAAATGTGAACACACCCTTACAATTTGTCATTATCTCGCGAATATTTTAAAAACTTTATAGATTAAAAATAGTTTAGAATATTATTAGAATCTATTGAGAAGCAATATAATGCCATAACGTGCTTGTAAAATATTGAAAGCTTTATTTTAAACTTTTTTTCTAATAATCTGTTTTAAAGTCAATCAAGAGAAAGTCAGGCGTGTTACTTTTAATTAAAATTCAGTTTACCTTTGTCCAATACAGAAACAAATAGCGATCATGTTCAGAACTACTCGAAGAAACCCGCATAAAATTGGTTTTGTTTAATAAAACTTCGAGCGGTGAAAGCTTTACGAATGTACTTTATTGTGAAGAAATACTTTAACTGCTAAAGTTGGCACCGTTTTGCAATGTTATAATTAATCGCCACAGACGGTTTCATTGGGGGCAAAACAAAAAGATAATTGCGCCCAATTAATTTAGACTCCTTGCAAATGAGGGTGAGGTCCTTTTATGTCCTCTCTACGCTTTTATTGGTTCCAGGCGATATTTAGTTCGGCCGATTTGTTTGTTTTACGTTTCCACTTTGTAATGAATTTTCTTTAGCGTACGCTCTCTGGTCGACCGTTACAATGAACATTTATCTTAATGGACGTTTTAACAAATTTAAGGATCCTATTATCCGTTTACATGTGGAATTCTTTTGTTAGACCCACGATATTACGTTTAGGGACCAATTAATGTTCGTTTAGGGTATAGGTTAAATAAAATTATACTAAATAATCTTTAGAGCCTAAAATTGTCAACGTTTGACCCTCGTCTTGCTTGGAATACACACGCAGGGCATAACACGCAGACCGCAATTCAAGTAAAAACACAATGATGCCCTAGCTTTCACATAACTTTTTTTGTGGTGCGGGAAAATCAGCATAACATACCATCACGCCTGTATTCCCCGAGTGGGTTAGGCAGAGGCGTATATACCTACATATACCTACACCAACGATTGAAACATACGACTTTTTAAAGAAACGCCTGATTGGTGACTAGCGCTGCTACTCTCTTGTCGTTTACCAGTTTGTGTAGATACATGGAGGTAGGTATAAATCAGAGCAATATTTATAGTTTGATGATCAGATATAATTTATTAATCATAACAGCTACAACAATATTTTTAGAATATTTCCGCGGGCAAATGTTTTGCGTCTTACGATCAGGGCCAAACTAATAAAGATAAGGTGCTACTTTAGACTGATAACGCTTATCTATTACACAATTATTATATGTAGTAGGTATAACAGGCTGTTTCCAGCTGTTTCACTCGAGTTTCAAAAGAATTTACGTACTCGGCTTCTGGGCAGCGTATCAAGATGAAACAAGCACCGGATTTTAAATAAAACCTTTAGCGATACTGAATCTAATTGTGTTTAGCAGTTTTTGCGTGATGCATGCACAAGCACGCAGACAGATAACGGACAAAAATTCTAAAGATAGGTAGTTGTTTGGCTTCTATTGCTCTAATAAAGACCCAAAATATTAATTTTCCTTCAAAATCTCCAACGTACAAACATCAGTCAGTCCCAACTTTAATATATTAGTATGATATAGAGTAATCTTGCCTCATGTGATGGGCTATCGAATATGGTTGTAATTATTTGATATGATTGACGTAATTTTAAGTCAAGTAAACAACATTTTATTGTTTCCTTAACCTCTGACTCCAACCTTACCAGGCCACCCCGTGGTGGATTATAGTGTAAACCATCCCTCATTCTGAGAGGTGACCTGTACCCAGTGGGACAGTAGATGGGTCGATGGATGATGAAGCAAAATGAACCTGAATTTGATAATTAATGACTTTTAATATAACATACTCGTCATCATTATTATGTTGGAACGTTGTAGACATATTGTTATCAACGTTCAATAATAGCATAAAATAATTTTGTAAACTATTTATAAACATACCTACTTAAAAAAAATCTATCTTTTTTACTTTACGTAACTGTAGGATGATTTAAATTCAGTCTAATAAGGCTTTTTAAGGAAGGTTCCAAACTTCTTAAGATGTCCGACACTTTCACAACATCAATAAAATAATATCAATATAGCGGTAAAATACCAAGTCTTAATTTCAAATATAAAAAAAAATGCACTTAAAGGACCCACTGATAGACACGTGAACGTAAATGTTAAGCTATATGAATACTTCAAAACAAAAAGCTAGAACATGCACACACATGCATGAATGCACACTCCTATATAAGGAATTTAGGAATACCATAAATTATTATCTTTAGGCTACGTATCTTTTCAAAATGATCTTTCCGATGGAAAATTCGACATATAATTATTATATAGGTACTTAATTAATTATTATCAATGTTACAATCTCTATCAATTAGGTAATTAAAACCTATTTAAGGCCTTAATAATTTAGGATGCATAAAATAATGACTCCCTCATTAGTCATAGCAGAAAAGTATGACTCTGAGTTAATGAAGGAGTTCATTCGAGTCGTAATTAAATGAAATGTATTCGAATCTAGCAAACATTTATATTTACTAACATAGAATAAGTTTAATTGTAACTAACAAGATGGACTTTGTCTGAATAAATTTATTTATTTATTTATTTATTAGTGGTCCTAAGTAGGACTGCTACGCTGGACGCTGCTACCCTTGATCTCTCCTGGATTCGATTCCTAGTTCCAGTGTTATTTGGTCTTTCTATGAAATTCTCAATAGTAGTTCAGAGTGTGGTTTGTGACCGATTAGTGGAAATAGGCTCGCCGCTATTATTCCCAACTTACCGGCGAAATGCGGGTGTGTAACTTTTTAAAGAATACAAGTGTGATGGTACCTATGTTAAGTTAGGAAATAATTATTAAGGAAACAACGAGGCTAGATATATTACCATCTGAATTGTGTTTGTGAATTATCTGATAGGTCGTATAGAAATTGAATTTTATCAACAGTAAATTTGCCTGTAGATATGTTAGTCCCGTTATCTTATCTGTGTAGGTATATATGCCTACCTACTTCTGTATAACAGACTCCCAAGAATAGAATAGAATAGAATAGAATAGTAATTTATTTGCATTAAACATGGTACATTAATGGTCTTATAATTAAGGTTTGTCTCTACATGTCTAACCAGGTACTGGCATACAAATTTTTGATCATAATATCATGTCTGGAGTAATATTATAAAACAGCATTTTATTAAAGAATAATATTAAAAAGCATTAGCAATAAGTAATGTAGACATATAAGGTAATATTGGTCTAAATTATAGAATTATTATAGTGGGATAATGTCAAGGTCTTTTACAATCAAGAAACTCTTGAATCGTGTAGAAACATTTATCCGTAAGGGCTGCAATAATCTGTCATTCAAACAATAATTCCAGATATTGATAGAAATTGGCTATAATATACTTCAACTAAAACAATTTATATCGAATTAAATAAATATTTTATCTGGACTTGACTTGGAAGTTAGCTTACATCAGACTCCTACCGACAAAAGAACTACGGAACGAGATTCAGAACATATAATATCTTTAATGACTTTTTCTCCTTATTGGGATATTTTCTGATCAAGTGACGGACTTTAGACTTTATTATCATTTATCCTAAATTCAAATTCCTTTGTTGCAGGCTGCTCTGTGCGCTGACTACAGTGTGCCAGTGGATTGTGTAGCAGCGGGACCAGCTCCTCGACCGAGTTCCTTCCACGAGATATCCGCACCCAAAGTAAGTGGCTGCTTCAAATAGTTTATCATAATAAGGTAGTGACTGGGGTTTGTTTTACTAGAAATAGCAGTCCTATTGAAATATATAAATTGTATGGCGAACGTACAGCGACACGTCACAAACGTGCTATGGTGCGCTCTCCGTCTGCTATAACTACCTTACTTTTGACCCGATTTAAATTTTGATTATGTTTTTCGGGTCTATTTATATGTAACTTTTTTATGGGAGCATTTTTTTTAAACCTTACTAGCAATGAAGTGCTAAGCTAAGCGCTTGTGTTACGAGTGGGTTCACGTCGGTAGTGCAATTGGTGGGGTTCGAACCAGCAACCACATGATGGCAAGTCGATGCCCTAGCCATTAAGCTACCGCCGCATCAACTAGTCTATTGTAAGCAGGAACGAGTCGTCATTATAAGGTTTGTTTCAGCCGTTCTCAAAAGTTATAATACGCTTAGCAACGAAAAGCATATATTATATTCATATAGATACGATTTTAAAAACATTTATTAAAAGTACGAATCTAACACCCACTCTTAATAGCTTTTTAATACGAGTACATACTTCACTAAAATAATACTATAATAATATTCGTGGGGTTTATGTAATAAATGTAATGTTAGAAAAAATCACGTCTTCAAATTTTACAGTGAATACGAGACAGTAAGTAATTACTCAACATTATAACTTTTCAGGTAAATATAGTTAGATATCTTGAGTAATCTAGAAACTTATCAATAAAACTCTTTGTAGATATTATTATGATTGAGATATGACATGTGATAAGTGCATTATTTATAAATATATACTCCATTGTCATTTGAGGATCTATTTCAAGGATGTGCCATAGTGTGCGCACGCGCCTTTTTGAACATGTACTGCTAAAGCATTTGTAGTACTTCATGGCCTTAAACATACATGTAGGGTGGATCGTTAGTTATTTTCTAGGATTTTCATATCAATACCTGGTTCCAGCTGTGATATCCATAAGGTGTCACAAATTTGAAAAGGCGTATTATGGGAAATAAATCACTGCAGAATTCCACACCTACAAGGTCCTTACTTACTTTAATAACTTACTTTGTAATTTGTATTGAATTATGCTATTGAAGAGTTTTCCTTTAAATCTTGCAGACACATTTAGTTTGGATGCCGAGGCTTGATTTGACGTCATTTTAAATCCAATACGACGGTAAGACCTACTGTCATGTTTTCTATTTACAAATTCTATACACCAAGTATGAACCAGACGAAATTGCGATATCTTATCTTCTAAACATAAGTCGATGATAAAAAAAGTAATCAGAAAAATATATATTCTTGTTTTTTATATATACTCACATTTCATGTCTTAGATAATAAAGCAGCATGACGCATATTTTTATGTGGGGTACAGTTATTCTTTTATCATTCTCGCCTATTACTTTGTTAGTATCAGTGTGATAATTGTTTATGAAGTATGTTTTATCTACCAACATTTATAACATGCTTAAGTAAATGTTTATAGAAGATCGAGTCTATTTATCTTAACAAAATATAACTATAAGTGTATTATCAATTGAACTACTTTTATGTTTACTTCTTCTAGTCTTTCTTCCTCTAGTGTTCTTCTTCTACTTCGTCTAGTGCCCGTAAACGCAACTCCTACGTGACTGGTCGAAAGTGTTTTTGGGTTTTTCTATGAAGTTCCCATTAGCAGCTCGGAGTTTGGATTTGTGCTGGGGTAATGGCCACAGGGCATCCATATAATAGGGGATTATTTCATGGAGGTTCCATACGAGTATAATAGGGGGCGAGCCTATTGTCATTGTAAGAACATTTCAGTATTTATCCCCCATTACATAAGCCCTAAATATACCGGTTAACTATTGGTATACACCTCCGCCTAATCCTTCGGGGTATACAAACGTGATATTATGTTGTAGGTTCTTTTTTAACCTTTACCTTTAGGACATTTATTTAACGTATTAGTAAAAGTCCAAGCATTGCATAATTCTCAACTCCAATTTAATGTATCCAGTAATAGTATGTATCAAATCCGACCCTATTTGATGGAGTGATCTCATCGAGAGGGGCACGGCCATCAAATTTTTATGGCACATAAAAATCTTAGAAAATCTCATATTTTTCTGCTATTTATAAATTATCAGACGAAAATACACTTTGTTTTCCTTTGACTTTGAACTTGATCGGTCATCGTTTATTTTTAAAGCTTATATGACTTTAAAGACCAGTATACAGTATTTTCATAGACGAAGACGGTTTGATTCCCAGGTTAGAGTTTGTGTTTAAATACCGTATAGGTACTTAGAAAAGTTACATTGCCATATACCTTTATGTCTCTGTCGTCCAGTAACCGCCTCAGCACTAGATTAGCACCCCGCTTTAGCACTCGTTACTGAAAAACGGACTTTAAGCTGTGTGACTGCCTCGTTGGTCTAGTGGTCCCAATCGCGACTGCTACGCTAGAGGTCTTGGGTTCGATCCCAGGTCGAGCAAAGTGTTATTGAGTTTTTCTATGAATTTCTCAGTATCAGCTCGGAGTCTGGATTTGTGCCCGGTGAATGGCAATAGGCTCGCCCCCTATTACATGGGACCCAAACATACCGGCGAACTGTGGGTGTACATTAAGTATACCTCTGCCTAACCCTTCGGGGAATACAGGCGTGATGGTATATGTATGTCAGCTGTGTGGCTTACACTATATTTTAGATTTAAAACAAAGGGTTTGGTAGAGGCGTACTAAACGTGTGCCTTTTGCCAATAAGTAAAAATAAAAAACACCAAAATCTTAAATACAAAAATTGTTCGACCGGCGTGCTTACGTTCATTAGAATAATAACAAAATAAGGCAGATATTTTATGTTACCTATTGTGTAAGAGAAAATAATGAAAATGAAAACGTTTTTATTTAGGATTTAAAAAACATATTAGAATAATTGTCAGACGTAGCTCATTATAAAATTAAAGTGAATAATAATTTTAATATAAATCTATTAAAATTATTATTATTTTATTACCCTTTTTATCCGAAAAGACAGAATAGAGTAAAATAGGTAATAAATAACATTAACAATTACAATAGTGATCATTTCCTCACACATTAAAAAATATACTCTTAATATAATAGTCAACCCGTTGACACCGCACCGTCCAATCTTTCTAGTAGATACAAACAATCTGAATATAATGAACGCCACGCAGCTAAAGTCCGTGGTCCTTTGCTGAGGAAGTTCATGGACGATGACCTTATGCCAGCTTGATGCCTACGTAAACAACATCACATGACGGCGGGTACAATATGATTAAGATATTATAAGTAATACTGTTTACAAGTAAGGCATTGGTAGGTTTTTCTTAAGTGCCTGTAGGTGGTCATGACGTTGTATTTCTGAGATGATTTGGGTCATTGCCCTGTACTTACTTATATAGTTAATACTTCAAATGGCAAATGGGAATGACTGATCTATGAAACTCATCACCAGATCTGCTATGTTTGCACACCTACCGCGAACAGTCTGTAGATGGGAGACTGTGGTGGAGTGGTATATTTAACATAGCATTCTCTACTTTTGGTCAACCTTTTGTCTGTTATGTCAGATTTATCTAATAGAAAAATTAAACTGTACAAACGATATTATACAGATAGATGAATACGACTCCTGCGGAATTGGCATAATAATGAGACTTCTAAAAATTTCCTAGAAAAATCCAATTATAGATATTAAGTATGCTTGACCTGAAAATCGATTCCATCTTAAACTCCGAGCTTGCCCCTTTTATAACTTGCCCGCCATTAGGATGAAAGAAAAGCAGTTGAAGTCCTACTGAAATAAACGGGAAAATAATAATTCAAAATTGGCTTTATTGAAGATTTAAATTTAAAACATTGAGAACATTATTATGCAGACGCATTTAATAGATGCATTTGTCTCTCAAGCTGATAAGGATGTGGAATGTAATCTCTAACAGTAAAATATCCTAAAAAGCGAATCCAGCTGTTGTTAATCACGAAACATGAAGTTAATATCAAACGAAAGTGGACCGCCTTAGTCATGAGCTTTAAATAAATTTCACCCGCAAGTGTGCAAGTGATACAGACACCTACACAATCGAGAGAAATAAAAAATCAATGAACAAGCTTCGCGATGACCTTTTCAAGAACGTAGCGTTGTGAAAGAATGACTCATTCAGTCATTCAACTCTCCGTCGTTATTCTACGACATATACACGATAGGACTATATTTCTTTTTTACAATCCACTGTCTCTTTTGTGCACAATCTTTTAGATACAGCCCCGAAAGTTTGTAAGTCATGAGGCAATGTAATTAAATCCTTGTAACTGAAACTTCATTTTTCAAATTCTTGGTGCTGGGTTATTTTCGTGTGTTAGTCGGTCAGTCTACTTGCTCACTCTACTCAAACGAAGTTATCCTTTTTAAGTAGATGAGTCAACATTTAAAGTTAAGAACGAGGAATGTTTATTTAAGTAATGAGGTGGGTATGTGTGACAAGTGACCGTAATGTGTATGTATTTAAATAAATTGCTTCGAATCAGTCATGACATCATGGATAATCAAAGAAAATGACAAAATATTGTCGAAATAAGATATTTTAAAACTTGTTGCTTGGCTACAAAAAGTCGGTCTTATTGAAATTTATAAATGAAGCAACAAAAAACACCATAGACATTTTTATAACAATATTATTCTTTAGTCAGACATTTGATGATCATTGATTTTATTATTTGATTTCATGTTAAAGTTAATGTGGTATTTAAATGAAACGAAAAGATTATCACAGTCATCATTTTCGATAGTGATAGGCTTTATTAAATTTGAAATAATGTTTTTGAACTCTTTTGCATTACCTACATATGCAACAATCAACTATCTATTGAGCTCGCCTTAATTATTGAATATTATAAAATACCCTTACGGGTAACGGTATGGCTTAATCGGTCCTTGCAATATTATCCTTTAAACCCTATACACACGTGCTGTAACATAATTTAGGGACCAAATATGATCTACAGTAAAACACATGGGTACACTACATGCAGCATAACTAAGTGTATTTAAATATAAAATATCTTAGCGTTGTTTGATCCGTAAACCACTGCTCCAAACTGATTCCTAGTACTTCGACATCAACCCATTATATAGTCCCATTCCTAGGCACGGGTTTCCTCTCAGAATAGGAAGGATAAGGCTATACTCCACTACACTTGTCTAATGCGGGTTAGCCGAGTTCACAACCGTCTAGAAAATCCCTCAGGTATGCAGGTTTCCTCAAGTGATTTTACGCACAAAACTTCGAAAACCCACTTGACTTCACTTGGCAGTCCAATGTTTATATCACTAGGCTTTACTCCAATATTAATCGATTTGTAATCAAAACCACACGACAATTAATACCACATATTCACATGTAATTCCAACGCAATATTATATTCTAATAACCTTCATTAGCATTTAAATCTATTCCTTTGAATCATAAGTCCGAGTATAATGGTTACCTCTGTAGAATTTCAATCACGCTCTAAGTCATTCATAATTACATGCAAGTTACAAACGCTATGCGTAAGTGATTCAGATGAACAATTAATAAAACACGCTATTGATTTGCTGGCTGTCGATTCCTTGATGAGTCAGGATGTAAACTCGTGAGTCAGTCATTAACATCTCCCCGATGGCCAAAGGGCGGTTGTAAGACAGTAGCAAAGGTTTTAAAATATTTTGTCTGCATATTTCCTCGTCTCGACTGATGCGTCGCGTTTCATGAATCGATTCCCACTTGAGGTAATATTTGTGTTCTACGGATCTTTGTGCTTGTATGTTTGTAAAATTCCAAGCTGTGTTTAAAAAAAAACTACTTGATATTAAGTGTATTATAAAACCAATATTATAAAAACATTCACACATTGTCTGTAATCGATAAAATCTGAAACTTCTGAACCAATTTAAATAAATCTTTTACGAGTAGAAAGAAAGCTACATTATTTCAGATATATTATCCAGCGGTATAACTGGGATCCAATGCGGGCGAAACGGCGGCTAGCTCTCTAGTTACTGATAAAACGCTAGTACCTAATAGTGCATACTATTATAATTTACATACATACAACAACATACCATCACGCCTGTATTCCCCGAAGGGTTAGGCAGAGGTGTACTGAATGTACACCCACAGTTCGCCGGTATGTTTAGGTCCCATGTAATAGGGGGCGAGCCTATTGCCATTCACCGGGCACAAATCCAGACTTCGAACTGCTACTGAGAATTTCATAGAATAACCCAATAACACTTTGCTCGACCTGGGGATCAAACCCTAGACCTCTAGTGTAGCAGTTGCGATTGGGACCACTAGACCAACGAGGCAGTATTATAATTTATTATAAATTTGTATGCTTTGAAGAGGTACCTATTACCATTAACCGGTAAAAAAACCAAGCCCTGAGCGTTGGCCACTGAAAAAAACTCAAAAACATTTCTTTGGCCTAGGAATTGAAATCGAGTCGAAACCAGCGAAACCACCTCACGCTCCATACAAAAAATATATTTAGCAGTTTTGTTAAGTATACATATAACGCATATTCTGTAAAATACATCGGAATGAGGAACTACATAATTTTAAATGTTTCCAGCAATTGATTATCCAATTATAAATCAATTAATTAGGGGTCACTGTGTTAACTCTTTATTAATACGCAGTAAAGTACTTCGCGCTTACCAAGGTTATGTGCTACTTAAAATATTTACAAGTAAATTTATTTTACTAAAGCATCGCTATAATAGAATTTGCTGTATCGCTTATCCTCAAGCCGGAACACCCAATTCCACACGCTTCGAAACCTCATTGGAATCAGTTTATTCGTTTCTTAAGATACCAATGTCAAAGACAGACAAACGCTACAAAGCTTTGAGTGCTAAAACACGTTGGCACTTCGGAATTTTACATACATACTGGTCAGGATGTCTGACTCAATCCTGCCATCCCTATGTACACGTCATTGCTATGTGTAATCGTTCATACCGGGGGTGTGTCATTGTTTTGACTACTACCTATTGTTATATCAGAGTACTTTAAACTAATTAATACTTATATTTCATAACATGCATTGATTTCTAAACACGTCTGGTTGGATGGTGACTAAGTGTCGTTGGCCTGCAATTATTGCGCAGTGAGTAAGTCACATAAAGTATGTTTTTTCTTGGCTATCTTATTATGTAAACAATCTTGCCATGTGAGATATACGAGTATTTAAATGTACGATGAATTTCTTACGGAAAAGTATTATAACTTGATTCACTGACGCACGTAGTAGACTCATGAGGGCAAAACAATAGATTTTGCATTGCGTCTACAATATGGCTCTTGATGGGTTTAAGATTCTGAAAGGTGATTTATTTTGAAATAAATATGGATAGTATCCCATCCATACTAATATTATCGTTTGGATAGATTAGTATGGATAAGATAATATCTAAATGCAAAAGTAACTCTGTCTGTCCATCTATCTATCTTTCTAATTGTTTGTTTGTAACGTTTTCAGTGAAATAAACGCCAAAATAAGTGCTTTTAAAACTGTTTACATGTTGTATAAGTTGGCACAGGACAACCTTTACGTAATTTAATTCCATATACCGACGTCGTCGTCATGTGTGAGTACTTCTCGGTATTTTCCATATCATGCCGAGCCTCCATCAGTCGCTTCCTGCCATTCATTTGTTTCGTTGTCCGTATCAACTTTGCTCTAGTTTTGAACAGTAACGACCTACAACCATCGGTAATGCTTAGGTAATTGAGTTACGGCACGACTTTTGCAACTAATATCTTATCAGCATAGTACACACGGCTACATATCAAGCTATACAAATCCAGTTTAGACTGACCTCCCATTGTAAACGCTTTCCGTACAATTGAAAGCATGCCTATAGTGGATTTGTATAGCTTGATGTGTAGCCGTGCGTACCAATGTTTTGTTTGGTTTTGTGCCCAATTAATGGTAATAAGATCACCCCTATTTCATGGGACCTAAATATACCGGTGATCTGTGGGTTATTCTTTGGTATGCATATATTCTAGGCGTAACGGTAATTTATGTATGTAGAATACATTTAAAGCGGTATAGGTAAGTCGTAGTCAATATTGCAATATATTTAACGTTTTTTAAATGAAAATGATCAATTTAACGACATTTTAATTTGATTAATTAAACTTTTTAGATTTTCTAATTTAAATTAGTTTCCAGTGAAATTTAATTAGCGAATGTTATCAGATTTGCGTTTGTACTATCATTCTAATTGGATAAGTCTGAATCATTTGCTAAATTGAAATCATAAGGCAGTTCAGGTTATTCCCATGAACTGAAGTAAGGTCATGTTTTTAAAGCTTAACATGAGATCATCTCTTATATTTGGAACCCATGACGTGACTCGACTCATTTAGATAGCTTTTATTTTTAGTTATTGGCATTTGACGAAGGTTTTTTATGTAAAGCAAGATTAAAAAAATTGGTGCACCATGTATTTTCAAATAACTTTATTTTAGGTATTATAGCATAATACATAATACTGGTACTTACTACACCTTTCGGGGAATACAGGCGTGATGGTATGTTATGTTTATGTTTACATAATATTAACTTAATTTGAAAATTCACGAAGCACCTATTAAAAAACAAGTAAAAATTTCCGTTGAGGATTATGACTTTAAATAATTAAAGCTTAGTTATAGTTAGTCACCTATCCAAATCAAAACTGAAAACCGACTATTTATTTACACTTATATATATTTATTGTATCACGCTTGTTTTTCCAGAAGGGATATGCAGAGGTGGAGAACACTTTCTCAATCGTCGTCTCGGGTATTGATTCCTAGATAAAATTACTTAATACCTTTGGATATTTTTGTGTTCAGCAACTGGTGTTGAAATTCAGCAAACGGTTCCTACACATTTAGTAAATACCACACAATATGATAAGGCTAAAGAGTTTGTTTGAATCTTCTAAGCTCTGTAACTACATGTCGGATTTGATAAAAAACCAAAATGAAATGTGATAACCCTGTTGTTAACATCACGCTTCAATCCTAAGGAGCGGGCAAAGTGAGTGAAATGAAGGCGTTAGTTATTGGCAATTCTGTGAAACGGCCTATAAAGGAAGCTTTGTGAACTAACTAGAATTATCCTAGAGGAATATTCCTCTGGTAGATAAACAATTCCAAGTATTCGTAGAACCACAATCGATACTGTTGCAATAGTTACTAGTATTATCTACAGGGGGATTTAATATGCGTTCCAGGAATGTCGTACAGATCCGTTACATGGAACTGACAATCATAATCATGGAATGTTATGCAAGCTTTATAATACTATGCTTAATAGGTTACTGCCACATATTTTCCTTGAACAATAAGGTAAATTATGTTGTATGTAAATATTTATATTTAAGTTTGTTATGCTTTTCATAAAGAAAAGATCAATAGAGACATAATTGGACAATTATGTACTTGAAAAATAAATATATATTTTAATAGGTTTTTTCCGTTTCTGACTGCTTCATTAGTCTAATGGTTTTAAGCGCAACTGGGTTAGATTCCACGGTCGAGTAAAATATTATTTAGATTTTCTATAAAAATCAGTTCAGAGTCTGGATTTGTGCTCGCCCCCTGTTAAATAGGGACCTAAACATACTGGCAAACTGTGGGTGTACATTAGTACACCTCTGTTTAATCCCTCGAGGAAAAGTGACCTGATGTTATGTTATGTTTTTCTGTTTCTAATAGATGCTACTATTGCCTCGCAAGAAAGGATAGACAATAACAAATAGTTGCAAATAAAATGTACTGGCAGCAATCTACTAGTACATTTAATTTATTTTTATTTGCTTTTATTCTTATTTGCTCGGCGCGTGCGTCTAGAAAAAGGTATAGTATAACGTTAGTCTCAACTTTTATCTCTCACGACAATAGCTAAAATGTGTTTAAAAATGACGTGTTTCTTTGTCAGCCCAGACAGAGAACATTACTCAATTATCTCAAATAACTTACAATTAGACACGATGTCCCACGGCTCACACGACAGTTCCCTAAAAATAATCTATTTTTCCTGTACCTTCCACAATTTTTTTAACCTATACCGTCCCACTGCTGGGCAAAGGTCTCCCACATACCATTCCACGTGCTCCTGTCTATCGCTTTCTCCTTCCACCTTCCACATATAAATTAAATATTATACAATTAAATAAAAATCATCTTTATTACATAAAAGGTATATGAAACGGAGAGCTTCCTCGATGCGCCTGACATCACTATGACGTGCTACTACGTCAGAAATTAGTGGTGGGAGCGTATACTGTGATTTGTATTGAATCATTCTGACGTATATAGCCTCTCTGAGTAATAGGGATTCCTTCAAAACAATATCTTTTATATGAACAATTTATTAAAATGAATAAGCTTCAAGTTTGCTTTAAAGTTATGTTGATTAATTAATGAGTAATTTTTAATTAATAAATGTATATATTTGAGTTAGACGTTTTATTTTTCAGTAAGGAAAAGGGAAATTTCTATTAGGACGTTGCGTCAGTACAATTAAGGTACCTCAAGCCCAGATGCAACCTTCCACCCTGACGAAATAAGGAAGCTCACACCTAAGAAAATACTGCAGTTTATAGTAGCCATCGTGTTTAGTGGTGAGCTTTAAATGAACAAGTGCCATTTAACAAACAAATAAAAAAATTAGGAAGTTGAGTCAGTATATTTCTTCTGCTTAAGAGGTCCAGGCAACCTAACATAAAGTGTTGTGTAAGAGAGATAGTATTATTTAGGAAGACTATCGTTATTCCTCTCTTACTCGTACAATAATGATTTTTGGTCTCTGTTTATCTACCAATGCTAGGAGCATAACGATAAAAACAAAGCGTTTTTAACTAAAGCTAATTTGAAGTTTTTTTTATGCGGCTATTCATTAAAACAATGAATGACTCATGGTAGCGCAATTGTTTTTCTGAAGTACGGGAAATCCTTATGAATGGGCATGTCGGAGTGGTACTAACTTAAAACTGCATTTACCTAACTTCTTGTGCTTATTGTTTGGGGCTAAAATATTTGTGTACGCAGACACAACCAAAAAATCTAAATTATGGGGAATACAGGTTGGTGCGCCGTAAGGCTCTATCAAAGAATGATGTCTTGCCTGCTCATAGGTGCTTATGTAAGAAAAATATAATAAAGATAAGCGGCGGTAGCCTAATGGCTAGAGCATCGGACTTGCGATCATGTGGTTGCCGGTTCGAACCCCACCCATTGCACTACCGACGTGAACCCACTCGTAACACAAGCATTTAGCTTAGCACGAGGGGTTAACAAGAATACTAGTAATGTGTGACCCACATTGCTAGTAAGTTTTTTTTTATAAAAGAAAAAAAAAGAAAAATACTTGGGTCAATATCTGTTCAGGCGATCGCCACACTCACTCGCAGGCCACACACAGTCCATGAAGGCAACTTTGTGTAATTGCCTGGTCTTGTCTCTATAACTATTGTTAACGGGTTGAAGAACATATTACCAAAAGGTTCAGAAACATGAATGTGGATGAATAATGGAAGAGGGAGACCAGTTTAGGAAAATATTCATCCTTTCCTTTTCTCTCGTACCTCAAAATCTCCATTTGCCAGGTCCTGACTCATCACTTAATGATTTAACAATGGCAGATGGAAATTTGGAGGGTGTGATGAATAACGCATTTTATGTAAACAAACACGCTAGTTACAAATAGTACAACACTTCCAGTGTCATAGAACCACAAGTTTCATCACCCAGCCATTGTTGGTAATGCTGATGAGCGTAACTCATGGGTTGAGTCATCATATCCTACTTGTAATGGACCTTTTATTACTCATTGTCACACAAGTCCATCTGTTCCGATTGACGCAATAATTTCACAGAAAGCTGCGTTCTGGTAATTTAAAGGCACAGTCACGCTGCCCTTAACGCACGTCGCTGCATTTAAGCATGGTCGGGGCTTGCATCCTGATGGGAATTAGTGTTACAAGCCATAAGTTAATGGCGAAATTAATGGTTTCGATAAAAGTATTAAGTGAATCTCTTCACATTCTATCACAAACATATTCAATTAATGTTATTTTTACATAAAAAGCCTATTTCGAGTTTTGCCATTTACACCTATGTATAAAATAATAATCTCCAAAAATTATGGAATAAACAAAGCATTAACGAATATATTAGGTATTCGTTCTGTTTAAATTATCCTACAGGAAGTTGTAATAAGAATTGATAAGAAAATTTTTGTTACAATTTAATTTAATATGGTACATTACCCCTACCAAATGTCACAGTTCTGCATCACTGACTATTTTTGTGTTGTGTCCCAAAAGTAATGACTAATGCAGACGTTTAAACAATAGCGTTTCTAAAACAATAATATGTTATTCGGTACAAAGTGATTAGGTTAAGATAAATAATGTATTATGACTCAGACTTCTTTATATTACGCTTAAAAAATACCTCAATGATGATATTCATGATATAAAACCAGCTGTGGTCCGCTTTAACTACCTAATATTTTTACACGCAACTCTAATTACCTATTTTTCTTAAATAATAACCTAAGTAACTCTTTATAATATCAACTATCTTAAAAATCGGTCCTGCCGTTTCAGAGATTAAGCTGAACAAACAGACAGACAAACCAAAATTTTTAAAACACCTATATAGAAAGAAAGAAAGAAAAATAATTTATTCAGCACAACCAGTTAAGTAATTACATATATGTATAAAAGTATATTGTGTGTCTGACAATTGCGCTGAAACGGTGCTGGTTCAGCATATGCCAGACGGAATGCCTGGCGCTGGTTTTCAACCAGACCCTAGTGGCTCACGGATGGTAAGCCAGTTCCAGAAAAATAAAAAAACAATAGTACTTAAGTAAAAATGATAAGAAGTACATTATAAATATATAAAGAAAAATATAGTATAATAAAATAAAAATGTAACAAAATAAGTAAATACAAAACAATAAGGAGTGGATCGGCCGAAAGGCGGAGAAATACATAGGTACCTACATGCACCAATGTACCCACCAAATGTTCACAACATACACACGCGCGCACCCCAGCCTTCACTAGATAATAGATGTGTTTGTATTTATTAGATTTAGCTTCCGTTGTGCATCAATTAAGAACTGTCGTAGGTGTGCTCTAAAAGTATTTATTGTATTAAGAGATCTAATAGGCGGTGGCAGATTATTCCATATTTTTGATGCAGCATAACGGAAGCTACCTCTGAAAGCGGCTGTTTTATGAGGCGGCACTGACAGCTGCAGTGAACACTGTCTACTCCGACACTCGCGTCTGCCTGTCACCCAACTGAGTTTTTTACGCAAATAATCAGGTTCCCCATCTCTGACGATACCAAACATAAGGCATGCTAGGTGCAACTTTCGCCTCGACTTCATTTTAATTATGTAATGCTTATTCAAGAATGGGGTAACATGGCTTCTAGATGTGATTGCGAAGCAAAAGCGGGCACAGGCATTTTGGACCCTTTGAATAAGGCGGTCAGTCCGCGATAATAAGCGTGGGCCATAAACAGTATCAGCATAGTTTAATTTAGATAGAACGAGTGACTCGACCAGACGCACACGTAGTTCCTCGGATAGGTAAGGCCTCATCTTATACAGAATCTTTAGACGATATAAACAGTTGCGAACTGATTCAGATATATGTTTTTCATATCGAAGATTAGAGTCCATTAACAGTCCAAGGTTGCGAACATCGTCTACTTTTTCGATTGGCTCCCCCAGAAGAGTTAAATTTAAAGTGGGAACTGATAATAACATATTTTTGGTGCCAAGTAACATATATTTAGTTTTATTCGGGTTGAGAACTAAAGAGTGGCTTTCAGCCCACTCAGCAATCCTGGAGAGATCATCGTTTAGTGCTGATACTGCTATTTCGTACTCGCTGGGTTTGAAAGAAATGTATACCTGTACGTCATCGGCGTATATATGATAATAACATTTATGTAGACAATCTGTTATGTCCGCGCAGTATAAAATAAACAAAATAGGACCAAGGATTGACCCTTGAGGCACGCCTCTATTTACGGTAACGAGATCCGAGAATAGAGAAGATCCATCTTGTAGACGAAGCTCCACGCGTTGTTTACGGTTATACAAATAACTCTCGAACCATTTTACGGCGTTTTGGTCGAATCCGTAGTAATGTAGTTTGGACAATAACAATGAAATATTTAAGCAATCGAAGGCACGGGAGAAGTCCAGCAGTACCAGCAGTGTGCACATACCTTGATCTTGGGCAGACAGAATATTATCAGTAACGTCTAATAAAGCGGTACTGGTACTCCGTCGTTTCCTAAAACCAGACTGTAGCGCAGGCAGTATGTCACCTTTCTCCAAGAAATGAGTCAATTGCTTACACACAACCTTTTCCATAATCTTAGATAGGCAGGGCAAAATACTTATGGGCCTCAAATCCTTCATAGCTATTGGGTTCGAATTTTTAGCCAGTGGCCTGACTGTGGCTATCTTCCAGATGTCAGGAAATGTAGATGTTTGGATAGATTTATTTACAATATTTGTGATAGTCTCGAGTGTATACGGTAAAGTCAGCAATATCATATCGAGGTTAATGTTATCGCAGCCTTCAGCATTCGATTTAAGTTGTGATATGTAGCGCGATATGTCCTCCTGACTGACCGGTAACATTGTAAACACACCATCACTATAACGCTGAGATTCGTAAAATGCTAATGTAGGTATACTTGTTATCGAGCTACCAGGGACATTTAAAAAATGAGAGTTGATTTGGTCTGGATCAGAAAAGTGAGCCGGAAGTTCCTGTGATCGCTTACTGGGTAATAAAGTTGATTTTAAATTTTTCCACAGCAACTTGGGATCGCTTATTTTGCTGTTAATGTTGAATTTAAAATAAGCGACCTTTTCCCTGTAAAGGGAAGTTACCACAAGAGATTTTAATTGGCAATAATATTTCCTCTTGGCTGCCGATTTTGTTTTGCGATAATTGGCTAACGCATCGTCTCGCAGTTGCATCATGAGCTTCACAGTGTCTGTTACCCACGGGTATGACTTTTCTTTGATAACGCATGTACGAAGTGGCGCGTGAGCATCGAACACCGCAGTGACATAAAGTACAAACGCTTCAACCATCTCATTCACTGTTTCGTGCATTGAAACACTATTCCAGTCTAATCCAGATAAATCCATGTAGAAACTGTCCTTACATATATTTTTTATTGGCCTAAATTTAACAGTGAAAGGTTTAAGTTTATCTCGCTTAATATGAAATTCGCATACAATCGTAGAATGGCTATTAATAGACTTAAACGGTTCCACCTGTATATCCCTTACTCTAAGGTCTGTGCAAATCAAGTCAATCAAAGATTCACTGGTCTCAGTGAAATGAGTAGGAGATGTAACCATCTGTGTCAAGTTGAGGCAATCAAGAAACTCGCTTACTCTTTGTGTTTTTCTCTCGCTAGTTTTCAGAAAATTAACATTAAAATCACCTAGTAACAAACAATGATCTATTTGTCCCAGGGCTGTTATGGTATCAGTCAAAGCGTCAAGAAACAGATCTAAATCGAGCCAAGGCGGGCGATACGCGGTTCCGATTGCAATTTTTTTCCCACAAAGCGTTAGTGTAAGCCACATTTGCTCAACTGATTCGAACCGTGGATCAACGGAGATCGCCATCGTGCGCGCGCGCAGTCCGCGCTTAATGTAAAAACCGACACCCCCACCACGGCCCGAGCAAACGCTCATCGGCCGCGGCGCGTGACGTAGACTGTATCCAGGCACCACCGGCGCGCGCCCCTCCTCTCCTGCACGTAGCCATGTTTCATTAATGGCTAGTACATCGAAGCAGTGCCGTTCTACGACAGCGATAAGGTCATCGTGATTTGTACCGAGCGAACCTACGTTAAGTAGCCCAACTTTTAAATTCTTGTTACTCGGAGTCATATCTAACGTGTATTATGTGTATACAATATGTGTAATATTTATAATAATGTAACGTGTAGCAATATTCTATAAATAGGAGTAGCAAATAAATATATTGATATATTAATACTATGAAAAATAAACAGTAAAAGTAAGGAACTGGCTTATCAAGTATTAATTTGAATGACACTGTTGTGAAGCACACATAAATTAAACAAATATTACATAAGACAAAAAATAAATGATGATCAACCAAAAAACAATAACAGTTCGCAGAACTGGCTCGGATCAAAGAACACATGAAATTACAAGATAACATTCTAACAAAGTATAATATTTCTGTTATCGCTTTGAAGTGAAATAACCTAATTAGACATATTATTAGTAAGTTTTTGTTCCAATGCTGGTCCTGGACCAAGGATGCGATCAATATCCGACTCACAGCGAATATAAAAGGCCTTGTCCCCGGGTTTGTTACGCGCCAGGATGCGGCCGTGCTTAAACCATATGAACTGCCATCCGCGGAGCCGGGCAGCGTCACGCGCCCCACGAAACAACCGACGATTCGCCTTGGTGAGACGTTCATTAACATAGTAGCGGCGCGGGGTGCCAGGCAGGTTGAGGTCAGATGATGTCGCACCGCGTCGAACTCGAGCGCCACTCAGCAACTGGTCACGCAGGTCACGACGCGCCAGGCGCACGATGAGAGGGCGCGGGCGGTGCTCCGGGCCGGCGGCATCCGTCACCACTACACGTCGGGGTCCCAGGCGCTCGGCACTAACAATGTCCCGGTCTTCGATTGTCACGCTCAGCTTTGCCGCAATCTGCATCACCACATGAACTGGGTTCTCACCACTTCCCTCGACCAAGTTAGCGATCTCTAGGTCATTCGCCATTAACTCCTGATCCCGATCATTTAGTTCTTGTTTAAGCTGGGTGATGACGTCACCCACCTCCGCTGTGCTTGGAAGCTGTTGTGTCTCCAAGACCCTCACTCTTTCCTCCATGTTGTCCACTTTGCAGTGGTAGGATTTAAGGGATGCTCTGATGTCCGCAATGTCATCTCTGAACAGTTGCAGGTCTTTATTTATGCAACGCAAATTATCCCTAAAAGTCCTCAGTTCCGTGGCGATGTCATGTGACAGGTCTTGCGGGCTCTCAACACTTATAGTGCTGTTAGGGTGCTCAGGTAAACTCGGTGTAGAACCTCTTACCGGTGTCTCGGCTTTGTTATCCGTTATCCGGTTTTTCTTGCACTCGGGGCAATGCCAAGTCGCAGCGATGGTGCCTGAAGAAGGCAGAGCTACACACCGCCGATGGTAATTTGCGTTACATTGCGGACATCTAGCGGCCTCTGTTGTCGAAAGAAACCTACCACAACCACCGCACTTGGACATATTGATTTGGTCACTGTGTAGATAGATTAATAGATGGCGCTATTTATAGTTTTATGTTTGATGGGATCTTTATGTAATTGCAAACACCATTGAGTGAGGCACAATATCAGCGCAAGGCTGCGCGCAAACACTTGAACTATTTTACCTTTGATTTTATATTAGGTATTTAAGGATGTTGTTTGTATTTCTAGTGTAGGGTAGATTCACATATGTTTTTAGTTCGTAGATTTAAATTACGTATTTTAAGTTTATTACACTGCACACAAACACTTGCCAACAATATATGTTGTTCAACACAAGAGATTGTATTTTAATACAATAAAGTTTTACAGTTTGATGACACTTTTTATTTTAAATTTACAAAAACTATCAGAGTACTTTGCACTGGTTTGACATCCGTGAGTCCTATCTATATATGCATTCAGTAAAACCACCTCTGTGGTAAAACGCTGTTTTTGACACTAAAAACCGACACTTTTATCATATTTTTGATTGATTTCTAAGCTCCATTCATACCTGTGAGCCAATTTATAAATCAGGCCGACATTTCACTTCACTATTTTTTTTCTGAAATCTGCAAATAAAATCAAGACACAAATTCGGACAGTTACAAATTCGCTTGTCACTCGTCAAAGGCGACATCGACAGCGTCAAACGGAACACCTGCGTCAAAATGACTCATTAGATCCACGTGAGTAGTTGCCGTGCCATATGTGACCCGGCGAAAGGTTAGGAACCACCACAGTGACTCACTGATAACAACAGTAAATACAGTCTTATGTAGAGCATGAGTAATGTCGGTATCTAAAACTGGAATAAGATTACCAAATTAGGTATCGTGACTACAAATCGTCTTTGCTAAATTAGGTATTTCGTTAATCTTCTTCAGTTGGCTGTAAAAGGATGTGAGAATATGATTTTAAAGATCGATTGAATCGATGGTAAGCATGGTCTGATAATCAAATACAGGTCTGACAGGCAAATGAAATAGCTATAAGCTCAATTCAAAATATATAATTTGATGAAGCAAACCAAGTCATGGTTTGATTTCTTCATCAAATTATATATTTTTGCAGTTTTAAATCTTTCAATCTTGATTGTATTGAAGACTGCCTGCAACTTTGATCACACATGGATCCGGACCGCGCATGAAACCGCGGGATAATAAATAACCTATATTAATCGGTAATCATGTAGCGTTATAATATAAAAACAGAAAGATCTCTTTCTTTTCTTTTTAAATTATCATCATCAACCCATTACATTGTCCCACTGCTGGGCACAGGTCTCCTCTCAGAACGTGAGGGATTAGGCTTTTAAATTATAATAGTAAGAGAATAATTAAAATCGGTTTATTAGTTTCAGAGTTTATTGATTACAAACAGATCTTTCCTCTTTATAATATTAGTATAGAATCTCTTCACTTTCCATTCGGCCTCATAAAACTGACTATAGATCTTTCATTGTGTCTATAATATGGGATTTGAAGGGTTAAAATTACATGCAAATATTTTTAACGATCCGAATGCACGATATGATCAAATATAAGTCTGTTTTGCACATGGATGGTCTCGACTCGGAACATCCATCCATTCAAACACCGAGAATTAAAATTATAAATTATCACCTAGATTAGTCATGGTTTAACGACACATTAATCAATGCGTTCTTTTAATCTCAGGGTCGGCAATTGGAATTTTGCAAAAGGACAAATATTTATAACTTACTTATAGTTCCGAGTCTGGTATTTACCCAAGTGTTCTCTACATCAAATGGCGTCCCTGACACAGATAACCTGTGTTCATATGATTCATATTTTATATGTCTGGAAACCTCCATTGGTAAACAATAAACCTCTCCATTGCAAAACATTCGGCATTTTCACAGACTATATTCAATTTTATGCTTAGAAAAGAAAATAATTTTGGGGTTCCTGCTTATTTAATATCAATACACAAAATACACGTTAACCTATACAAAATCCAGTTTGAGCTAATCTCGCATTGTGTAGGCTTCTCATACAATAAGAGGCCAACGTCTACTGGTTTTTTATAGCTTGATGTGTAGCCGTGCGTACATACTGTAAAATCAGTTAAAGAATATGAGATAATGCATCAGAAGTCCTTCAAAGCTCAGATCTATGTTTCTTTCAGTATCCAACAAGCATTGAAAATATTTTCAAAATACATGGCATACGCTCTAGTTACCACGAAAATGAACAAAATACGTTTTGTTACTTAACAACTGTCGTTCAGTTGTGAGTGGTGAAGTCATCGATAAGAGGTCGGTCGACATCGAATAAATGAGTGCATTCACCTTCTTCAGGCTTAGATCATCGCCGCTTGCTTGTACAGGCGCCCGGCGCCGATTGCCAATTTATTTCGTACCTGCATGATTTTATTTTGTTGCTTTTCTTTTGTAGATTTTTCTTCTTCAACTTTTTTTTATTTTTGACCAATCGTACCATTGTATAAGTCCTGAATAACATTTTTGGCAGAGCTAAACAACTTCATATGAATTAGGTGACAGAAAGTGACTGATCCGCAAAATTATCGCTTTAAAAAGTTATAGGAATAGTATAGTAGGTCGTGAAGAACTTAGTTGTTACTATGAATTTATATATTGTATTTACGAAAACAAAAGCTGGCGTAACAACACCAAAATTCTCAAATTCAAAAACTCAAATAAATCATAAACATTAATACGAGCACAAAAAAATTCTACATGGCTAATCAACTGTTGCATGCATTTTGATTGAAATAGAAACAATTTGAATTAACTTTCATAAATTTTCTAGATAAACATTTATGAAGGAAAGGACGAGTTATTTATGATGAATTACAACTGTTTCAAACAAAGCGATATGCCTATTTTTTAGGTGTTTTGAACAAACAGACAAAGATTGCCCGATCGAGCACTCTGGCGTTCACTAGGAGAGGCCTTTGTCCAACAGTGAACAAATATAGGCTGATGATAATGATGACAACAGTTATAGTCATGTGCTGTTGTTTGCTGTTTTAATCTTGCTCACACTTACAGTGTGAGCAAGTGGGTAGACTGTTGAGAATCAGGGCTGTCTACACTTAAGTGCCCGGACTAAATGAATGGAAGGAGATAATTATAATGATTACAATGTTTTATCTTTTCAGACTCCAGCAGAATGTCAATCTAAATCTAAGTATTACCTATCAAGTAGGCGTTGTTTTGGTTACAATAAGTTTAAGATAAATTTCGCACACAAATATAGCTATACTCAGAACACAATATTCTTCGATAAGAGTTCAAAAAATAAGGAAAAACAGTAACGATTCCCAAAAATTACCTACATCAGTCTTCAGGCGATTATCAGCTTACTTATAATAATATATAGACTATATATGGAATACACGAATGACAAGAACATTCGAACAAGCCAGACTAAATGACGACGCCTTGACGTTGAGGATGAATCACACACCATTAACAGCGTATACTATTCTACTAACATAATTACATGCCCACATAACATTGATACAAATAGGAACTTAGATATAAATTGCGTATCCATTTATTTCGGACGCCTACGCATTCACTGCTTCTCATCCTTAACGGTTCAACATAATTTCAATGAATATGACGTCATCGTGATGACCACTCTATTAGATATTACTGTTATTTAGCATACTATCATTATTGTGTGAATGAATACGTTAACTAATGATGTCAGGTAATGCCATATTTGTAAGTTTCAATGGTAATCCATACTTATTTAAACTTGATATTATAAATGCGAATGTATTTGTTTGTTTGTTACGTTTTCTCGCCTGAACTACTGAATCAATTTTGATGATATTAGATGTAGAGATAGATTAGAATTCTGAGAAGGACATGAGCTATTACGTTTTCTCGCTTTAGCCGCTGAATCAAATTTGATAAAATTTTACGTAAAGATAAATGTATTTGTGACGTAATTCCTATTTATGGAAATGATAAATGTTATTCAGATGTAATGAAAAATCTCCAAACAGAATTTTAAGTCCAAATGCAATATTTGTGGACAAGATAGTTTAGATCTTGAAAAACAATACAAAGTCTTTGTATTATTTTTCAAGATAATGATTCTAGATTATAAACTTCGGTAATTAATTACTGTCAATGACATTAGTTCCATTATGAAGTCTTCTTTTGCTATCTACAAGTAGGTAACTAGGTACTAAGTAATAATGTGAGTGTTCACACACAAGGTAGGTACTAAAATTACATAAATATTAATTAATATGATAAACAAATGTATAGTAATGGTAGGTAGGTATATTTAGTTCATATATGTCCTCTTTGTGACTTTCCCACTCATATTAACAGGAAATTCTGGTTCAGAATCATAAAGGAAACACTAGCTTATGCCATTGTTGGAAATACAAAAGCCCTGAGGTCGGATAGCCGAGATAAATAATTTTTCTGAAAGGTGTAAATGAGAAACAATGGTATTATCATCCTTGGTGTTAGTTACAAAGTGAGAAGTAACAAATAGTACTCTATTGTTGAATTGTTAAGTTAAGTACGGACACGCTTAATTACAAGATGTCCCCTTATTCTAATAGACATTATTTATTCGTAGATTACTATCTAATCTTTTTCCATTTCAAATCATAGGTCAGCTTCGCATATTTGTTTACAATTAGCGTTACACATCAAGTTACGCAAAACCCGATGTCCATAAAAGGTCGCCACATAAATGCCAAATGGCCAAACTTAGCTCGAGGGGACTTTAACTAAACCTATTTTTCCACCAGTTTTATTATCACTTGCTTGCTAACTACCATAGTGTCGTTTAACGGTCGGACGTAAGGAACCATTGGTCACTACATTTGATTTATTGTTGGCAACGCTGTTTGTACTAGCTGTACCATAGTACGTTTGTTTCGAAAGCGCTTGCAAGCAACTATTTCTAATCTAGTTCGTATCTATTTTAATTACGTACAGGGTACCAGATGCGGAATTCCAAAGACCACAATGATTACTGTGCTATAATTCTCTATTGTCATAGTTATTTAGATAGTTCAACACGTCTAACGCGTAAACGACCTCAAAATGGCATTCGACCTAGTCGAGCGTAATCTAACATAACTCAAGTTGGATCGAAATCTAAACGCGAAAGTTTACGTTTCGTTGCCCAACTGTCTACAGAAATATTTTGTGCTTTATGTTCTATATGTTAAAGTTCATAATTGTCTTTCATAATCAGGGACACGTGCGGAATGGAGGTATTAATGGAGTCGGTTATATACAAGATAGCATTCCAGCGCTTTACAATTCCGGACGGTTTTGTAGCGTGTTCGCTATCGTTCTTATGCTACAGCGCTTCATCGCTGCCTTGGTTGTTTCGACTGCGATGACTCAAGCCTCGGTAAACAGTATGCGGGGCGATGAGTCACCGTTTTACACATTCGCGTATAGCGTTTGAGTAGTGTTGTCAGTCTACAGTTGGACTCGTCAAGTAACCGAACCGTCCTAGGCGTTCATATCGGCGGGTTTACTGCCAAACGCCTAGACTTTACACATAATTGGCGAGATAAGCTACTGTTGTAACAATCATTTTGTGTACGTAGAACAAGAACAAGTTTGTGTGAAAGTGTAAATCTAGTTTTGTAACCTGTGTGTGTGTGCGTGTCAGTAGTGAAACGGTCGATAAAGTTGGTGGTCGTTCTGTGCTATTTGTGGATTCCTTACATACTTACTGTTGGATTTGATAGTGATAAGTTGGATATATGAATTTAAAATGCCGTCAAATAAGAAATTGATTACAAAAATGCGCCAGATCGCACAGTGGATCTTGGTAGTGCATGTGGTAAGTTGTTCATTCAGTTAATTCATTTTGTACATCATGTTATCTAACCTGTAGAGTAAGATGAACTAGATGTCAACCATTGCCTTTGCATGTTTGATTGCATTACAGAAATAATATTTGAAGCAAATATCAAGCATGCTATGCTAATAGTGCTGTATTCGTTTCATTAAAATTATTATCAAGATGGCTTGAACGTAAATATACAATTTGCTCAAGTGTTCATGAGCCGAAGAATAAACTTAAATCGAGACAGTAGTAAGTAAATATTGATTAGGAGCCTCCGAGCGATCCCAGGGGTTGACTTAACTCAGTTACAAGTTCAAAGAGCAAAGTTTACTCCTCGATACGAGAGGCGCAATCTTTTCTCTTTTCAAATGCGAAAATAAAATCCTAATAAAATACCATAAAAGTTCTGCAAACTCGGAAACATTGAGTCAGGGTGAGATTAAAAGGAACAGACAATACACAAAGGATAATTGTTCTCTATTGTAAACAAGTAACGAATCTAGCACTTAAGTAAACAGTACCCAAACTTTATCATAGCTATGTTAACTAGAGTCTTTATTGTTCTCGACGAGGAGTACTGTCAATTACAAAGGATTTATCACCAAATCATTCCATCCGGTTTGCTAGAGCTTTGTTACGAGCATATTAAAAATTTTCTCGCCTTACAAAAGCTTACGCTGTGACAGATGAACAACGTCCACAAAAGAAGCAAATCTGATCTATGCCCCTTTTTTGTAGGCACAATGACGACCATAAAGGACCATTCAGCCGTTTTTTCGTTCTACAAAAACTTGTAATGCTCATTGTGAAGCTCGCAAAGCAATTGAAGCTCTGAGAAATAAGCATTCAATCGACTCTAATCAGATTTTTAAAATAATCAGCCTTGATTCGTTATCATTTATTTGCACAACTGATTTTGACGAGTGCTTAAAGTGCAATGACCTTTTCAATGAGGTGTTGAAAATTTCTTCCATAATTGCTCCCTCTATTGAAACATCCGTAAGGGTCTACTTAAGAAGACCCCCGGCCCTTTGGGTGACTTGGACTTGCAACTTAGTAATTAATCTTATTTTCTCCGCTTGTTTTGTCGTTTGCAACAATTGTGTGCTTTAACTACTCAAATATCTGCCCGGAATATTCGAGATAATTTACAGAACATCTGAAAACTGTTAAATGAAGCAGATTTCAAAGATATTTAAAGAAACAATTGGATTGAATCTCAATTTTTAATTTGTGCCAAAATAAACATAATATTATGACTCGTTGACTAGACATGTCACAGACCAAGGGCTTTGTGCCAATATCGAATTGAAATTTGCCGTCAAAGCCGATGAAAGTGAAAAGAATAAAACGAAATCTGTTTAATTCAGTTGTATGGGACCTGTTTGCGGTCTTTGGTTTGCTGAACGTGACCAGACAGTAGCTGGCGGCGGCCTAGGCATGACCGTGCCAATTGCCAACCGGCAAATGCAATTCCACCTAACGAAATCTTACGTTTTTCTATTTTATATTACATTGCAATCTGTTCTGTTTGCGCATCTGTAAAAAGCAAAAACCATGGACTTTATATCAGTCCTTATTTGTCTGAAATCAGCACGTTTCATTATACAAGGATAGAATGACGTATTCAAATGATTATGTATGATAGAGATTCCTACGTCCGTAGTAAGTTGTTTGTCGTCATTTGTTATTGTAAACAAAACTGGCAATTGCGATGGTGATTCACGCTTGTCTTAAGACGCAGTTGCTTCGCTAATTAGTACCATCTCTACAATCCTTATGTGCAAGGATAAAGTTGTTTTGTAAAATATTATTTTCTATTCATGCTTTTGTCAAAGTTTCTACAAGTCATGCATATGTAATGTTTCTACAATTCAGGTATGTGAGTATTATTTAGGTTTTAAAATAAGTATGTACATGCATGAGGTATGTTGGTGCTTTGCCTGTATTCAATCAATTACAAGATAGGTAATTTATTCATTTTGCAGGAATAGTTCTTAAATTTTGTGTTTTTGATTTAGAATTAGAATTAGAATGCGGTATCGATGGATGCGGAAAAAACCACAAAAAATGTATAGCTAAGAACGTACATTACCATATTGAAGTCACGCGACACCGCGCTATTTTAGTTCGGGATCCCAGGAGGCGTGTCTCCGGTATTAATACATCGGGCCGGGCCGGTGAGTCATCTGGCCGTCTGAAAGCTCCGTCTTGTCCCACATCCTTCATACTGTTTGTATTACTCATACTGGGTGAACCCGGAATCGTTTATATTAGACGACTTCGCCGGCATCTAGAGCTTGTTTATTATTAACGCGATTGTAAGACAAATCGCACAACTACGTGTGCAAATTCAAACAAAAAGGAATCCCCGTCGTTGCCAACACATTCTAAAACATCTCGGTCAGATATAAAAAAGTCTGTAGGAGATTTTATCACGTGGCAAAAGAACTTTTAAGGTCGTAGTGACTCACAACTAAGGACGTCAGTTCACACGTGCTTTGAAAATATAATACGCATTTATTTTAGATCCTGGATTCCAGAAGGATTACCCAATATTTCTAAGAAACATGTCTAGTTATAAAATGACAATAATCATCTCCTCAGAGATCGACGGTGTTCAACATTATACAGTTCATTTATTTCCTCGTTTGTTCTTTGTCCGGGTCGCGAGTTGATCTTAATCAAGGCCGGTATTGTTTATCTTATTTCAACTTCCTTCCTGATATTACTTTTAGCTTTGAGTAATAGACATTGCCGTTCCCTAATTTGCATTTGCTGCTTGAGTTAGGATTGAAAAACCTGTTGCCATGTTAAGTTTATGTATTTGTTTTTATTACGCGGAATTTAGTGCTATTCCGCAATTTGGAATGTATATGCAGATGTTTGTTTAGATATTCAATGCTTAAATAATTTATTTTATTTTTGTTAAAATTGCTACAATAACTTTTCGATAGTTTCATGTTATCTACACACAAAGCCTTCTAGATTTATTCCATTAATAGGAAATTATTTATAAAGTCCCACAATGAACCAGGAAGGTGATTACAATGGTAATAGCACAGTCAATGCAAGGAAACCGTTATACACTATGCTATACGTAATAGGAGTGCAGGAAGTGAGCTGTTGACTACTCTACCCCCATTATCGATACAATTGATGAATGGCCAGACGCGAGCATGTGTGCTTGAGCAGAATTCAATTTGATCCCTTTCAGAGTTAACCCTTACGCCTGAATGACTGTATTGATTTGAATCTGTAAATAAAATGCTCAGTGGACGCTCTAGTTTATAAATGGATGGATTTGTGTATGTAATAATTTGAATTGTGAATTCGGAAGAGTTTGATCTCGTTTTTATCTTCGCAAGTGTTATGCAGTCTAGATTAGATATCATTTGATGATATAGCTTTTGACAAGTCAGTAAAGATCAAAAAAATTTAGGAAATTTTAACTGTTATGGTTATATTAAAAATAGAGATCGAAACAAATTGTATTAAATTTAATGGTAGACTTTAATTAAGCATCAAAATATGCAAATTAATTGCGTAGAAATCTCTGTAGACATCGCAAATCAAAACTCGAGGGTGGCATGGCCGACGTTTAATTATGTAAATAAATTTTCATGCATAGCAAGGAATCGTTAAACAATGCGCCAGATGAAGCGAACCCTTCTATATAAAGTTGAAAACAGAACTGCCCTCAGGCAAAACAAAAAAGGGATCACCCTTTTGTTCTTTCTGACGCACTTTAGTCCAAGTTTTGGACAAATTCCATTTAAGTAATAAACATGTATTACCTTCTACAATATCATATTAACATGTTATAAACCGTTTCAAACTTTGCCATAAAACTATTGCGTAAACATCGATTACGTTAAGTACAACTGCGTACGTACTGTTTACGTAAACAACTCTCGAGTCGGAATCCATGGGAGCTCTTACTAATTTAACTCTTAATGAGAACTTGGTACAAGAGACCCTTCGTGTCCGGAGGCGCGGAAGCGGGAACTCATCACTGTCTCTAATGGCCTGAAACCACCCCCGGGTTAAACAGATATCATCTTATAAACAGATTCGAAAAAATAAAACATGGATGCTGGCTGAATTGTTCACCCATTATTTTGTTGGTACGAGAAATTTTTAATTGCAAGTTTTTTATGAGGTGCAGAAAACCTTTTAGGTTTATTTCATTTACAAAGTTGTGTGCTAGAATAACGGAATTTATAATTGTTGGATGTTCCCATGTCACATTGTTGCCATTTTTTGTTGCCCTTTCGGACATGGCCGTATAAAATATAAGCAACAAACATCCCAGCAATGCGCTATAAAATTTGTCTTCGCATGAACTAAATTTGGCAGCGTCCCCCGAAATGTTATCACCTCATAGTATCGCCGATGCACACAATATCTCATAATATTCTTTATATCCGTCCCCATAAACAGAAACGGGTCGTGGTAATGACGCCCCGTTGAGGGGAGAGAGGACGTCTAACCGGCCGTTACGGTCGCTGAATATGTGACCGCTGCATTTTATTACCACTTTACTCTGCCACATAATCGACCTTCATGATGAAGGGCTTCTTTCCGACTAATAGCCGGTTGGTATGCAGTGCTCCGTGTCCTATATATTCGATGCCGACGATTTTTAGAAAGTTTAGTAATCAATAAATTTCCGCTAATTCTCATCTTTATTATTGCCCCCAAATTCGTATAATATCAAAAAAGTAGTTAATTAATGTACTCTTTCTTTGTTTCAGGTCGAATTTATAGAAGCATACTGTACACCTCGCGATACAGCCCGCCGCTCCCCACAACGCAGCCGCCGCTCCCGAGAACAGCGCCGCTCCCCCGAAGCCACCAGATGGCGCTACGAGTCCCGCCGCACAAATTACGACTTTGACTCCACATCGTGTCGGCGACCGTACGAATACGAGAGTCGGAGGAGTTACGGACGAGAGTTCGACGGGGATTCGGGAAGACGAGCGGAGTTCGACGGAGATTCGGGAAGACGAGCGGAGTTTGACGCAGGGTCGGCAAGGCGACGTGCGGATTACGAGTCCGCGAGGAGAACAGATTTTGACTTGTCGGCTCCTAGCGTGTCGAGGCGTAGTCCTGAAAGTGCTCCCGAGGGTTCAGTGGAGTCTCCACCTGAGCCGGCACCATCAGCGCCATTGAGACACGATAGACAGTCCAGACACAGATCTCAACCATACTACGAATCTGGTGAGTTAAATTTTAAAACAGATTTAAAATAATATTAAATTTTGAGGACTTACAATATATATCCTAAGGATTTTTGTATGTGCATCAAACCAGTATATGCCCGCGGTTGATGTGTAGTTCGGTGATAAGATTAGTTAGTGATAAAATTCGATTGCGGGAAATCCTTCAAGAATCGAGTTATGATAGAAATTGCATTTAAGCTTAATTATCAGATATGTTATTACGAAAATATTTGCTTAATTTCAAAACATTACTCAAACTCGAAAACTGCTATTGACATTAATTAATTCAGTGTAACATGAAGCTCTACTTCCGTTCAGTTGAAATACCGCTACGCTTAACAATGAATATGAAACAAATTGGCATTCAAAGTTACCAAATTGATTGGCAAAACATCCTTGAAATTACAAAACACAATTCAGATTACATGCAAATAACATCTTGTTGACTTTTATTCTTTCTTTGCAACCGATACCATGATTTCGGAATACGTTTTTTAAAGACTTCATTATTCTAATGCTACATCTATACTATACTTTAAGGATAATATAAACTTGGACGAAAAAGTACTCTAAAAAGAAAACTAGCAAGAACAAGGTAAATAGCCGAGTAGCTTCCTAAAAACAACATTTCGCGCTTCATTTTCTCGGTTTACATGCAAGCTCTTACTTTTTTAAGAACATCCTCGTCTAGGATGCACGGGACAAAGGGTCCATTCTTCCAGTGCAACAGTCGTGGTATAGCCTACTCAGCCTATTGTTTCCTCCTTGGTTAGGGAAACCGTCCTTTATTAAAAAAAACTATCTTCTCAGATTTAAAATATGGTGTCTTTGTTCAACTATCGTTTTAATTAGGTCAGTTTAATCATTATACAAATGTTGTAATGTGATTCCGGTGTCTAGTAGATAACCGTTCGGTTTGGATTCTTTTCAGAATATATAAATAAAAGACGACCGTAATGATTATTGTAATAACTGGAAAAAAAATCGGGTTAATGAAGATCTACGTATGTCAGACATCTTTAATGCTAAGCAATAACTCAGCTTAATAAATTGTTTCTTGGGTAATAATATCTTCAAAATATTTATTAATAAAAATTAATGCCTTTGCTGCATAGTTTGCTCTCGGAAACTTAAAGTACCAAGCACTAATTACACGATTGCAGTGGTTTTTTTTATTATCCAGGGACTTTCATTCGTTAATACCCGCTAGTATTGAAGCAACAATAGCAAGTTTTAATCAGCCCTTTTGTCGTTTGTCCATCCGTCTAGACAAGTCTGAAAAAATGTCCGGGATTTTATAATAACAGAGGCTTTTATTGTTAGTTGATCTGTCTGATGCTGGATTAGTTTTATATTTAATGTTACTGATATTTAAAGTGGTACGTATCAGTGTGACTAGGGTTGAAATTCGAATGAAATCTATAAGTACAATACATACGAGTCGATTACCTTTAACCTTTCACTGCCAACACGTTTCAGAAAGACATTTAACACGTTAATCGCGGTAATTTAACAAATTTCGAGTTGCGCAGCCTGGTCATCCACGCGGAAAAGTAATTACGTCACCTAATGACGTCACTTACCCCCCCATCTACACTCTCCACGTCGCTAATAGACAATTTGCACAGTTTTTGACGTCGTTTTGTTCAATCGACGCAACGTGTTGAACGTATTGGGACTTCTCTTATATTTGATGACGGCAATTTTGCTCATATTATATATTGTGTTTATGACAATGTGTTTCAATAAAAAGTCTGTAGATGTATCTGTATTTACGAGACGATAAATAGCTTGAAGGTATATTAACGACAGCGAGTTTTAAATTTCTTAAAAAAAATCAACTCATCATCACAATACGACTATAAAGAACAACGCTCTACAGAATAATCTAAATGAGGCAACGGAAAATACAGTATTAAAACAAAAGCTGTGGAGCCCTTGTTCTAAGGAACGCATTAAAAAAAGTTTATTATAAAATGGCATACTACGGCAGCCTACGATTCGTTAGTTCTTTCCTATCGTTGTGGCTTTAAAAATCCAGACTTTTATGTTCATGATGCATTCAGAAGGAGTCCTTTGTTACGAAGTAAGGAATTCTCGTTAGGGTATTTCGTCGTGCCTTTGAAATAACATTAGCTTCGCGAGTTGAGAGTTAATGAATACGTTAAACCCCTCATACATGTGCCCACATGTATGAGGGGTTTAACGTATTCATTAACTGAGGTAAAACTACTCCAGATCCGATTCAAATGGAAATGATTTTTTTAATAAACGAGCTTTAAAATTGCATTGTTACAAGTTCTTATAAAAAAAACGAGTAGACAATGTTATGTAAAATACCCTTGTTAGCAACGATGTCTAGGTATTACCAAATAAATCTGAGGACATAATGCTTGCAGTCCCAGTCACATCCCATTTTATTCAATATAAGATTGTTTAAACTTTCCATGTTCTTGAGAACATGCTTAAAATTTTTTAACAATCGGATGCATTCTTGAGGCGACGTGGATTTAAAATCCAGACGTTAGGTTAAACGACGTCACTTGAGACAAGCTGAGCCACATCAGAAATACGAGAAAAATACCGCGTCTGGCTCGATACCATCCTTAGTATCTCTACTAAAGCCACTTCCAAGTCAATTGACCGCCTTTACATATCTCATCCAACTTTATTTATTTTAAAGTTTACATGTTTAGAAAAATCTTCATACTGTTATTTCAATTGTTTTAGAATCATCATCAGAGGATCGATCATCATCTTCAGAAGGAGAAGAAGACGAATTTGGTGAATTTGATCCATTCGCTACAGCACCTTCTCTGCATTCCCCAGACAGTGGGCGCTCAGATCCTCGATACGCTAACGCACCACGACGAAACCCCAGCCCTTATTACTACGGTGATTTGTTTAAAACATCTCAGCAGCCACCGGCGCCTTCTGCTCCTTCTATTTCAACAACATCTTCTTCTCGTGGCCCACGTTACAGAAAATCAGCTAGCTTAGACGCACCTCACGTTGCTCCCAAACCAAATCTACCCAAAAGATTCTCAGTCGCTGAAGATGGTTTCCGTGAGCTAGAGCGCTCATCATCTTCGTCTGGTGAGAGCGCGTGGATGCCGCCGAGGCGTCGCGGGCGCGACGCGGCCGGCTGCGCGTGCGCCGCGCCCGAAGATGTAGAGGAGCATCGTCCTTCTCGCAGCGTCTTTTACGTGCCGGCGCCACTGCCACGCTGGCCGCAAGAGATGACCACCAGACAGATTTACGAAACTGCCTTTGACTGCAAAATTGCACGTTCCGATGATGACTTGGATGACTTTGATAGAGTTAGCAACCACCCTGCTCTTCTGCAAACTGAGGACCGAAAAGTTATTTCTTCCGCGTCATCCGCCTTCGAAGCTGTTGAACGTGGCGAACCAGACTATAAAGGTCGCCGCAAGGTGACAATGAAAACAGACAGCGTTCGACGTTCCAAAATCCCAACTATTCGTCAGAAAAGAGAAAATGAGAATAACGCATGTGCCTTGTCGGAGGAATTAGAAAAAGTTCATATTGAGGAAGATGGTAGAACAGCCTCAACGTCTCAACTTCCACTTCGTGGTTATACCCCGTCACCACCGTCAACAGCGCCTTTACCAACAAAATTTCAACAGAAAGACGGTTCAGCAATGAATAGTATTAAGAGCGCTCCAAATTTGCCCCAATCTCAACCTGCGCACCCTCGTCTTAAAGATCTAAGGCTCCCTGTGAAATCATTGCGTGCTCGGGATACTCCCACAAGTAGCGACGCTAGCATGGCTGAAGTTAAAGGTTCAGCTTCCACTGACCTGGATCTTGGACAACGTCTGAGGGATTCGAGTCGCGAATCTCGCGATGGTGATGATGAAGGAGGGCAATCAAAAGACGGTATTTTTTTAGAGATTAAGGGCCGGCCCACTTCCGATTCTGACACACCTGAATTGAATCGGTACACGGGGCCCAAGGGGGTCGGCCCTATAATGGAGTTTAAGGGAAGGCCTGGAGTAATACGTCCGCGTCGCAAGTACTCAAGTACGGAAAGTATGGCCACTAGCAGCAGCGGAGGTAGCATGGAGTCACTGCGAAGTAGTAATAGTGAAGGAGATAGGAGTAGTAGCAGTTCAGAAAGTCGTCATTCGTCTTCGTTAAGTTCACACAGCTCCGATTCAGGAAATGTACCATTCACAAAGTCACATCACATGCATCTGTCGGGGTTTGGGCACCATCCAGCTAAGCTACATATTTTGAGCCCGATTTCTGATAAATCGTCACAAGAACCAGCGTCAGAAACATCTGACAACAACAAAAATAATAACTCCCAGAAAGTGTCTCCTGAAGACTGTGAAACTGGTAATACAACGATGCAAACTACTGTTGAAATTGTAGCCAAACCAAAACGACGTGCGTTACAAAATAGGAATCTCTTGAACCTTACATTCAGACACTCAACACCTGGTGACTCAGAAATTCAAGGCTCCGATAGCGGAATATCTATTCACTCGAGAGAAGGTGTGGACTCTCGAAATGCTTTTATCAATTTCAAAAACAGTAATACCGAAGAGGAACGTAAAGATGAAGATGTCAATCTATCTGATCTTCCTTTCGACATGCCCAAGTTGAGGAGACGACGGGCTGAAGCCGAAGCCGACTTACGATCCTTGCCATTTGATATGCCCAAATTACGTCGGAAGTTACGCGGGCAGTCATTACAACTGAATAACGATTTTGGAGGGGATATCTCGAATGCCTCTTCCAGCCAAAGTGTGCAAGATTTAAATCAAGGTTAGTATTTTCAATATTAATTCTAAGATGTTTATTTATAATATGCTATGAAATTGAAAAATTAATGTTGAATATGTTTATTTCGGGCTTTATAATAATTCTATTACGTCAGAAGGATTTACATGTCAATCTTGTGGGAAAGAAGTATATACCCAAAGGGTCTGTCGACTCAAATTGTTAGATCCTTCTAACTCGAAGCGACCGCCACCACATTATGCCGATTAAGACGTATGACTCCGGATTGCTCCACACGAAATTCTCTGGTCCAACGCCCATCAAATATTTAATTTACTTGAGTGCTTTTTGAGGAAACTTTTTCCTGTATATGTTGGGAGCAATTTGTAACCGTTCAGTTGAGTTAGGAGTTCGTACCGCGGAGAATTGCGTGTGGTTTGACGTAATGGGTCGTGGCATCTTAGATTCAATCAATGCTTAGAACAAAAAAACGACTTGGCATGTTTCTTTAGTCAATCTAATTTATTTTCAGGAAATAAACACAAACCGAATTTGAAGTTGAATTTTGACAGCGGCAGCGGTGGTTCTGGTTCTAAGGGACTGCATTTGAATTTGGGACCCATAGCTCCGCCTCGAGATTTGGTTGACGCTTCTCTCCCACTTGACCGACAAGGGTAAGTTCATACCTCCTTACATAAATAGTAGTTTCTATAAAATAATAAGCCCTATTACAATGATATAATTAATAAAACAATTGAAATGGATTGAATATCGTTTATTTATTTACAGGTGGTACCACGGGACCTTATCGCGCGTAGAAGCTGAGAGTCTGCTTAGGGATGCGGATGAGGGTGCTTTTTTGGTTCGAAACAGTGAATCGGCCAAACACGACTATTCGCTAAGTTTGAAGTAAGTATCGACTACTGAGATCGATTTTTAGCTTGTATATTCCGAATTTCAATTTGTCTTTGAAATTGTTTATGCAACTTTACTAATCTTTTTCTTTTTTTATAGATCAACACGTGGTTTTATGCACATGCGTATCTGCCGTAGTACAGATGGCTATACTTTGGGCGGTGCGGCGACGGCATTCCCCACAGTGCCAGCACTGATGCGGCACTACGTCACTGCCCAGAGGCTACCGGTACGAGGTGCAGAACACATGGCTCTGTCCACACCTTTGCCAGCCGTCCTACTATGAACATCCTGCCAGGAATGTCGGGATTTAATTTGAGTGAATCGATCAAATGAACTTGATCGGTTCGATGTTCAGAAAGGTGTACATAAACAGCGATCGGAAATCCAAGGTGTGATTAGTTTTTGTTTAGATTGCTGAAGAAAGCACAAGTGAAGGAGTTACTTATCGTATTTGTATAGCTTTAGGAACCCAGTGAATAATACCAAAGAATTAGAATTCAATGATTTATGCTATAAAACTGGCTTACATTTTTTTTTGTATACGCTCAGGTAGCAATGTAATTATGCTAGTCCAAATACCGCAGCCACATATATAAATATATTATTTATTCGCATATAATCATTTTCTCGTAACTAATTGTATAACGTGTGTATCAAAATAAGTACTTATGTTGACATGCTTCATATTACTCATTCATGGTTTATCTTATAAATTGATACCATTATATCGTTTATTAATCAGTGTTTACTATATATGAATATTATACGTTTGTTTGATATTGACGCAAACGATGATATTAGGTAATGTATGATACTTCGTTTTACGAGCAATTGATGAATCATCAAAATATATTTATCTGACCTTAACATGGCCTAAGCAATACACTAACATTAAAACATACCATCACGCCTGTATTCCCCGAAGGGTTAGGCAGAGGTGCACCTAATGTACACCCACAGTTCGCCGGTATGTTTAGGTCCCATGTAATAGGGGGCGAGCCTATTGCCATTCACCGGGCACAAATCCAGACTCCGAGCTGCTACTGAGAATTTCATAGAAAAACTCAATAACACTTTGCTCGACCTGGGGATCGAACCCAAGACCTCTAGCGTAGCAGTCGCGATTGGGACCACTAGACCAACGAGGCAGTACACTAGCAATGTAATAATACCTAATTGCTATTGGTCTTGTAATGAATAAAGACGTCATGATTATGGTAGTCTTTAAACGAAGTAACATTCATGTCTTTATACGCAAACATTGAATTCTACGGCAAACTACCGTATTACGTAAATAAGTTGGAAAATTCCTTTATTTTCGAACAGTTACAGTCTTATCATTAAAATACTTAATTTTATTATCGTAATAGAAAAACGCTTTACTGCAGTCATAACTCAGATTGATATTGCCATGATTCACAAATCACGTAGATACAGGTGTGAAGAATGAAGTCTGAATATAAATTTGTCTTAACAATGAGTGACTCACTATGAAAACATTCAACTTTATATAAAACCGCGTAAACTGCTTACGTAAACTATAAAATGTATTCAGCAAGGTTAAAAACAAATCGGATTGCAAACGGGGGAATATTTAAATAGCGAACATGAAATAGGTGGGTACAGTTGTCACATTGATGAGTACATATAAAATAGAACCTTGATTATTTAGATACAAGGTTGAGTTTGGTAGAAACTGTAACAGCATGAGTCATAAGCACGTGGGCCGAATAGACACGAAAATAATATCGATTTAGTACAAAATTGTACGGAGTAGACTTGATGACAGTTGGTACTTTTATATGTCAAACATAGTAGATATAGTTAGTACTATTTATTTATATTAACACCACAAGTGTAAGTGCTAATTTTAAGAAAATCTTTGGAATGTTCAGGAAGTTGTCGAAATTTCTTGCTTTGACGTTTAAAAGCGGCACATACACTTGAGGCACAAAAAATTGGCCAACATAAATCATTATAAAATAGAAATAAATTTTGACATAGCTTTCATACTATAGTAAAGTTTTAAGCTAATCATGATAATAATGGCACATAACAGAATAATTTAAGATCATAGATGAAGATTGCACATGTTATGTAACTTTCACATGATGACTTATTTATATTTTTTGTTATATTAGAATTTAAGTAGAATAACGGGATGGATTATGGGGCCCTCAAATAATGGTTAGATTTAGTTCCTCTTGGTAGTTTTATATCACTTGGTATTTTTACAACGACATTGATTGACGGCCAGTGATATACTCAATGAAAAGTGTAGCAGCTATTCTAATAGATTCTTCTGTGATTTTGTGTTTAATACAATAAAAGCCAAAAAAAAGTTGTGTATTATAAATTAAGTTCATCGTATTAATGTATAACGCATATTCATGCTTAATTATTTTCACATTTGTGTAATAATGTACAACAAGATCTCATGATATACTTCCTCTGGATGTTTCAGTTACCCTAGTGTTAATTTTGATTGATTTGTACCTGATTTTTTTTGAAAGAAACGTTGTTTGAGACTTAAAATAAAATTACGTTTTAACAGATTTATTTTGTTAATTACTTTAGTGACCATTAGAATAATATTAACGTAGATATGTATGGGAATGAACGAATTTTTCGAATGTATGTGACATTTATTATTGTATGTAATTACTTAACCACCGCAAAGCAGCTTTTGCAAGCGTGCAACTAATTTTAATATAGAAGTTAATATTATACTGTTTTATTATTAAGCTGTGGTACTTACCTACTAGGTACATGAGAAGGGCAGTCATTTTGGGTCCACAATCATCGTCACTGACGATTTTTAACCTCTACATTTTGTAGAAAATGATAATTTCATAGACAACCGTCTCATGTACTATGTACAAAGTATGATTATGTAGTAAACGCGTATTGGAAGGTAGGCTAAAGATAACGGAAATAAAATTCTTATATTTGGAAGTTTTGAAAACGTGTCAAAAAATTTTTCAAGAGCGAAGTAGGTCCCGAAACGGTGTTAGGTAAAAATTATAGCTTATAGTAGTTATAATCAACTGTAATTTTGAAGGTGTAGTTTGAAAATTGACGATGAAATAAATTCCATAAAAATTAAATTCTGCTTTTATTCCTATTGTACCTTTTCTCTACATAGATACTATTTCGGTAACCTGTTAGTGAGTACACAACACAAACTACTCTGAATTTTTTAAACCAGCCTCAGTGCCATGTCAAAATTATACAGTTTGTTCGAAATAAGTAAGCAGATCGGAAGTTGTCTGCAAGTGGTTTAGAAGTAGTAAATTTTAATAGAAAGTGTCGGTGTAAAAATAATTAGAGTCGTATATGTTTCACTTTTCTAATTATTTTGTTTACTAATTTCGATATTTATGTATTAAAACACTTTATTAAACGATTTTATCACCGCGGTAGTTCGGAACGGCTAACTTCCGATCGGCTTACTTATTTGGAACAAACTGTAATTTGATGAGTTACACGAGACTAATAAACAAGGCTTTTGCCGTGTAATGCGGCAAGGTACACACAGTAAAAGCCTTGTGTATGCAGGCAAACAAATGTGTTAAAGTGCAATATGAAGAAGACGACGGCCAAATTTTTATAACTGAATACTAACATAACGTAATATACGTAACATACCAACACGCCTGTATTCCCTGAAGGGTTAGGCAGAGGTGTACTAATGTACACCCACACTTCGTCGGTATGTTTAGGTCCCATGTAATACGGAGGCAATGCCTATTGCTAACCGGACACAAATCCAGATTCCGAGCTGCTACTGACAATTTCATAGAAAAACCCAATAACACTGGTCGACCTGGGGATCGAATCCAGGACCTCTAGCGTAGCAGTCGCGCTTAGGACCACTAGACTAATGAGGCAGTCCTGAATAATAACTTCACTTGACGAGAGCTTGTAGCTACTTACGATCAAAATATAACTAGAGAGACGTTTTTTTTTCAAATTTTTCTTTTCTCTATTGAGTGTCTACTGTTGCGAATCCACTAGCAATTTTTTTTATCCTACTAGCTACTATTAGCGTTAGATATCCTACGCTTGATTCCTTAAAACGCAGAGCTAATAAAAACTTCTTTATTGTTATTTATATCAGTGCCATCTATCCAGTCACTAAAGTAGCACTTCCCAGTAATTGACTTGACGTTTCTTCTTAAGCATCGGTAGATGTCGCTTTATTTCTCTCTCATATACACGCCATCTGGTACGGATATTATTTAATGCATGGTAGATAAGGATGATGAATAGGTTTACAGAGAATAGTAGAGATGTCGTTATAAATAATAATATTAATTTTTTTGGGAATTGAATGTTGATAATAATATAATTGTTGATCTAGAGAGAGTACAGAATATTCGTTGCAGTAATTAAATATTTTGAAGTAAATCGTTTAGTGTTGATTTGAAATAAAAGAACCATGTATTTAAAAAGGTATAATGAAAAAAAAATACTATCACAAATGTCAGTAGGGGAAGCCCGGGCAAGACGCATATGTTAAGGGACAGTGTAAATAAAACCACAATCTGATTACCAATAGAACTCTTTATACTTTTAATTTGTACTATGTTTAATCATTTTTGGAAAATTGACATTAAACATTAAAAAAACAAACGATTTCTATAATAATTATGAGCATTATTAAGAAGTGTCAAATATCCGTTTTGCCCGGAGGGGTCGGGCAAAACGGATATGATCAGTCTTCGCATTCATCACCAAAATAGCTGCCAACTCCTACATAAGAAGTGTAGTCTTAATGCGCACAACTTTTGCACTGATTACACTGAATCCAATCTGTCACTGGTGGTTTAGTGTAGTAAAATGCTGCTCGATTACTTTTGCGTTTATAATAACCACCATCTTAAACAAAAAGTTGTCGTAAATTTTTATTATTCCATAGAAACTGAATATAAAATATATTTACTAAAATTTTATTAAAGGGAGTTCTATATTAAATCCACATTAGATGTCAAAAACTGTTAAAATATTTTTTCCTTAAGAAAGGGATAATATCCGTTTTGCCCATATCCGTTTTGCCCAACGGACCAATATTAGAAATAAGTCAAGACATTAAATGTTTTTAGATGGTAAACAAAAATTAACGATTACAACTAGTACTCAAATAAACGTGCAATTGAATAAACAAAACATATTCATAAGCAAATAATAATTAATACAAAAAGTTTGTGTACAAACCTTCACAAAAATCGTAAGAAAACAACGATAATTATTTTTTTCTCCTTCCTCAACAAATGCACTCGCTTATTGTTATGGTTGAACTGTCATGGCATTGCCGGGCGCATGTGTCGCGACTTGAGAAAGTTGTTTTAGTGCTATCTATTATATATTTCTGGATAAATCAGTTATTCTTCCTACCCGCCCTATGCTTATTGCCCGGGCTTCCCCTACAGGAAGGGAAGTATAAATTTGCCATGAAGAGGAAGGGACGCCTACAAGAAACAAAGGGTTGTCTATCTACATCGTGTTCAGGGAAAATTAATAAAACACCCCTTTGACCCTTTCGAATGGCTTCCGTCAGTTTTTCACCCGAAGCCATTAGCCCTCTAAGTGTTTCTATAAAAGGTTCGCTTCATTTGTATAAATGGCATTTTCATTCAGTCTTGATTCAGCTCGACTGTTTTGGACAATTCATTGTCGCAGTGAATATAAATTATTCTTCAAATGAAAGGATTGTTACAGGTCAGAGCTACAGTTTTTGAATATAGGTATCGAATTTCAGAATAATTATTGTTGTTAGAAGAGGGTTTAGATATATAATGAAGCCTAGCGCACTAATGACGCCATTGTGGCCTTATTAGATTGACCGTCCATGGTTAATTCTAGAGCTGAATGTTTAGGTATAATTAATTTCGCGAGCGTTATATATATATTGCTATAATATTGTTTGGTACATTAAAATATTATTATGAATTTACGGTATCAAAACCGACGGTTATATTATAGGGAGATGCAAATAAGCATAACATACTTACCATCACGCCTGTATTCCCCGAAGGGTTTGTAGGGCAGAGTACTAAATGTACATCCATGCTTCGCCGGTATGTTTAAGTCCCATGTAATAGAGGGCGAGCCTATTGACAACGCAAATATACAATGAAAATGAAACAGAAACTTTTCTAGTATTGTTGTGAAACCGAAGCTGATAGCCTAATTAAGGAGAATGTGATTTATTTCACCTCGTTCGTTAATTTCAGCAATAATACTCATATTCATATGAAATTTTAGAGTAACTTAATTAAACCTGACTTTATATACGTCGGTTTAAATTCTCTTTTGAACGAAATTATGATTTATTTGATTCCCTCTAAATAGAGGCAAAATTCATGGCTTCTTGGTAAAAAGAAGGCTAAATTATATGAATTCGATTTTTAGTATCGCTAACAGTTTGTGTTAATAGTAATTGAAAATACCTACAGTTTCGCATATTCAACATTAAACTTGAGAGAAATTGAGAGAAATATTTCGCACTTCTGTGTGAAGATGAAGGTAAATATAATATATTTGAGTGTGCGTCCAAGGTGATAAAATTGAATGATACATCGATGACTGGATTCGCTTTGGTTTTATGTCAAGGGTTTTTGAAGCTCTTCGGTGTCGTAACTTCGAGTGATTCATTAAAGTTCTGATTTTATTAATAGCGATGTACGATTTTATTAATAGCGATGTACGATTTTATATTTTTGGGTAGGTACTTGCATTCTGAAAAAAGTGTTCTTTCTCAAGCACAAAAGTTTCTCTGCATATTTAACGTTATGTGTAAGATACAGACTATCAGCTTGTAGATATATATATTTTTTTATTCCTTGGCTTAATTATGCTTTGTGACGTCACTGTGCCAAAGAAAGACTTATATTTACTGTTATTGGGTTGACTGCCTTTTTTTAAGTACTTCCTTATAATGAAATACTTAGTAGCGCCAATTTATTATTTATTAGATATTGACCTTATTTTCAAAAAAAAAGCATTGTTATACTTATAATTAACCCGTCAAGCCCATACACACGCCCACATACACAATCTATTGTTTCAGTTACCATCAACCCATGAATTAAATGAAAAAAAACCGGCCGAGTGCGAGTCGGACTCGCGCACGGAGGGTTCCGTACCATAACGATTTATGACGTATTAAAAAAAAAACTTTACTAGATCTCATCCAATCCAATTTTCGGTGGAAGTTTACATGGTAATCTACATCATATATGTGTTAGAAAATAATAATATTAGAAACCTCAATATCAAAGACCTATCCATAGATACCCCACACGGGTTTGATGAAAAAAAATGTTGAGTATGGGGAAGTATGGGGAACCCCCAAAATTTATTGAATTTTTCTATTTTTGTGTGAAAATCTTAATGCGGTTTATAGAATACATCTACTTACCATGTTTCAACAGCATAGTTCTTATAGTTCGAAAAAAAAGGGCTGTGACACGATCGGACAGACATACATGACGAATCTATAAGGGTTCCATTTTTTGCCTTTTGGCTACGGAACCCTAAAAAGAGACGATAATACATTCATCATTTTTTAATTAAATCTTCTGAATTACTTCCTACTTTGCTAAATAAACCAGCGGGGCAATTGGAGGTATTTTAGGAAAATTATTTTTCCATGCGTGGTCGGGCTTTATTAAAACCTCTGCACATATTTGGCCAAACCGACGAATACCATGTCGTCACAGACTTTTGATAATGCTTTTGTGTAGATAAGGGACTATTGTCCGTTTTACATGTCACAGATCGAATTCAATGTGTTTGGAGCTTTTTCTCTTGACGTATATTTTTTGTGTGGCTATACTCGTATATACAAATAAAACGAAACCGATGTAAATTATTCAACAGAATTTGACTATATTATGCAACTGACCTCCTGTCCGCGCCAGGTTTTGTAATTATGTAGCTCATATGGAAGGTCCATGTGACCTACATAATTGATACGTATTTTAAGTTAAGTGGTTCATACATAGAGGTTTATGACTGTTATATAAAATTGAATCGTGTCTACTTACTAAAAAGTCTAAAATCCAATATTACTCATGGCCAGGATTAGGAAAGTTACTAGCTTAACAGGTACTTATGCTTCTTAAAATAGAAGTTTACCAAACTTTTCCGGCCTCCTAAACTTTCCGAAGTTTCAGTTGCAACCCTAGGTCGAAATTTGTGCGTAGCATAAGCGCTTTCGCAATATCAAACACCCTAAGGAATTGAATAACCGAGGAATAGGTAACCATATTCGGAATATTATTAAGGAGACTTTGATTATGATAGTTCATTCTGAGAAGATCGAAGATTACAATAATACTCACATTATCTGACGTGAACTTGATGTTTGTATTGAATTGGGAATCACATTTGGAGATTGTTTAGATTGTTTTGCTTATACTCATCTCTTTAGACTTATGATTACTTAGGATTAGGTTGTGTTAGGCCATAAGTGTTTTGGTATTTTAGAAAATAAGATGACAATCAAGTTTTTGGCAGCAACCGGCTTCCATAGACACGAGCAACAACAGTGATACCGCTTGCACCTTGTCGTTGTTAGTCTTGTAGTAGTTAGAAATATTGCTTAGCAGAATGTATTTTGTTTTTTTTTTTTTTATGTTGTCTAGCTATATGGATTGCACATGACTAGTATTCTTGTTAACCCCTCGTGCTAAGCTAAATGCTTGTTTACGAGTGGGTTCTTGTCGGTAGGGCAATGGGTGGGTTTCTAAGGGCAACCAAATGATCGTCCGACGCTTCACAATGTGGTTAGTTCATTTATTGTATGGTGTTTGCTTAACTGTTTTGCCGTGTGTACAAACACTAGATATCATGGCACGTTTGAAGTACCTTTATGATGTGATAACTCATTCTCATGTCATTCCAGATAGGAAGCTGGAAGTAAACAACAACAATTTATTTAGAACGCAAAATGCAAATTGGAATATATTTTCTTTGTGGTTTGTCTCCGGACACTGTACGAGTCTATACTCGTACAGTATCCTATTCTTTTTCATCCCTCATCACAAAGGAGCCTTCAATGTTCCCAAATATTACTAATTATGTGTCTTAGAAGTCCAATTAACGTATCGCGTGCGATCTAAAACGAGCTCCTCATAATAAAAACCGCTAATTACAAAGTGCCACGAGCCAATCAGTGACCTGGTATCAGTTTGTGCCAGCTAAATAACGGTACCACAGGCGATCAGCGTTTTAAAAATTAATTTATTTTTAATCTTCAAGGGCTATGATTGCTTCTAGCTTTTTTGCTTACTTTATAATATAATAGCGAAAATGTGGAATGCTATCAATGGTAAGAATATAAATAAAATAATAGGACCTTTTCTGCTCCTGTGTCTATATACATATATTGTTTTTTTTTTATATAATAAGAGGGTCTCAAGTATATATGTATATGCAGGTAAATAGTTTTCCTGTATAGCTACAACATATATCAGTTTACAGGGTTGGTAGAATTTAAAGTTAAAATTTTGTTAATTTCTATAGGTTAGCGAATTTCTTAGAAGAAGATTTAGATCGGTTATAGACAATAGGATCGCCACCTGATACCTAAAAAAACCAGCGGATTGTGGAAATACATTATATAAGTCTTTGTAGAATACAAGCGTAATGCTGTTTGATATCATTATTGATTTACGAATCTAAGTAATTAATTATTGCCAGGAACGTGCAATATTTTAGTGCAAGTGCAGTTCCCTAAGGCTTCTTATAATTACTCACTACACCACGTATGTATGAATTTATGTACCTAAAGTGCTATGAATTCAAGATAATACAAATTTCGGCAGGACAACGTCTGTTCAGCTAGTTATGAGAATATAATTTGCATGAATTCTGAATTTCGGTAAATAACATTTTGTGAAGTGTATAAGGTAGGTAGTTAGGTACATCGTATGCTATCCGGATCAATAGGGCGCAAATAAAGAGCTTCTATGAGTAACAATATGGTATAAATTATTGCAAAGAGTTGCAAATTATTTTACTGGCATTAAAGAATACCTTTTAATGCCAGTAAAATAATTTACACTGGTTGTACGATATTTTTTATCAAAGGAAACATAAATATCATACCTTCGTGTCGGCCTACAACTAGATAAGTTTACTCATTTTCATCGTGATCCTAAATGAAGGAGATATATGAGTTATATATCATGACGATGACAATTATGATGATGTACCTACATATAAAACTTACTTAAACTGTTTTTATGCTAGTACATTAAGTATAGTGTATATCTCTCAACAAAAAAGCTCTTAGTACTCCAATCAAATACATTTTCGAGGTAAATGAAAAGTTCATATTTTCTTATACAAGTAGGGAAGGGAGTAAGGAGGGGGTAAGGAGGGCTTCCTTACAAGAGAGGTCCCCAAGCACCTCGGTAAACAGATCCCATTCAAGAGTGTTGCGTTACCCCAGTGATATTTCAGCCCTTAGGCTGAATATCCACTCTCTTGAATGGATAATACAGCGGTCTTTTTGTATTTGTATACTCGTAAGTACTTAGGTTTTATAATGGAAACTATTTTAATGGGTAAGGATGATACTTCTTTCTGATTTTTGTCTCAGAGGCAGAGATAAATCCCTGTTTTGATGACATATTTCCTTTTACTTCTTCTTGGCTTGGCAGATTTAAAATAAACGCTTACATATGAAAAAGAGAAATTTATCATTTCACGTACTAATTGCCATACAACTGCGTGAATATTTGTTGTAAACCTCGAATCATAAATATTATTATAAAAAAAATCCTTACGTAAATCATACGACCGTTTTGTAATATGTTATGATTGTAAAATTTAGTTGTTATCGTAGCGTTAATAATAGGTTAGGCTAGAGGATAAGAATGTTTCCAAAACTAGTAATAAAAACTTTCAACTCCCATAAATTTAATTCCATATGTGACTCTTTGAACCAGCCAAAACTAATCTTTATGTTTTGTAGATGAAGCTTAAAGTTACTTGAAACGAAGCAATCATGAACTTTAAATTTTTTAGTACTTAATAGTAACTTCACCTATTTAGAAGTAGGTAATTCGTTTTGCTTCCACCTTTGATTGACCTTTGACCAATATAAAAACTTTGTCAATGAATCGAGTGCAGATGAAAATATGTAAATTTATATTATTCAGTAGCAAAAGACAAATTTGAGTTGGTTATTATAGCTAGCATATTTCTTTGTCTAGCTGTCGCACAAGGAAAAAATCTCTATTCTCTAAATATCCGTGAAACACACAAATATTTTTTAAAATCTCTATTCGCTATATAAAACCTAAGGTACTATTTTTTATTGGTAGGTATAGTAAACAATAAATTATCAATCATCATAATAATTGTGTATAATTTTTGAAGGATAAACGTTTGCACATTTTTTAAACTATCTATAAAAACAGTTAGTATTAGTCACCACATGGAAATTACCTCAAAATAAACTTGTTCGTAATCTTTTTCTTTCTACTTACTCACTATAGTATTAGCAGGTATGTTTTTGTTAACATATCGTACTTAAATATTGCTCCGTACTCGTATATAGCTTATCCGCACAAATTGATATGAAGACGAATGTGACGGGCACCGATGACCGCCACTTGACATTTACTTCGCAGTGTAATACCACCAACATAAAATACGATGGCTACTTACTCTATCAATCTTCTTGAAAGGTCCTTTACTAGACAACTAGTGTGGTTATACACGTTTCTTGTATTAATATATACGAGTATGTGTAAGTGATATATTGCCGTGTGGTGACAATTTTTTTGTGAGAAAATTTTGTCTGTGTGAAGAAGGAAATAATCACTTCATTACTATTTAAAGTTAATTATATGTTATTAAAAAAAAACAACCGATTTAATGACGATAGAACCGCATCATACCATCACGCCTGTATTCCCCGAAGGGTGAGGCAGAGGTGTACAAATGTACATACACATTTCGCCAGTATGTTTTTAGGTGCCATGTAATGGGCTAGCCAATTGCTATTAACCGTGTACAAATCCAGACTCTGAGCCGCTACTGAGAATTTAATAGAATTTAAGAAAACCCGGATCGAACCCAGGACCTCTAGCGTAGTAGCCGCGCTTAGGACCACTATACTAATGAGGCAGTCCGCACCACTACACCCAATTATATTGCAATTTAAATTTTTACCTACCGATAATCTTTTTTTTTAATGGAAATTCCACATGGATCGTCCATAACATGGGGAGGCAAAAGGAACTGGTACCGACTGGAAACCTTTCTTTCCTGCCCTAGTCGTACGATCGGAGCCATAACACTACTTGTTATCACAATGTCATGAACCACGGGATTTGCAAAAACTTGGAAATGTTGTTATTAGACTAACAATTAACTATCAAAAGAGTACCTAATACTATTATACATCAGACAGTCCTTTAATGATTGACCAATATGTAGTATCCTCTCTTTCATCCATATGACGCACGATTTTAAAGCAATGCAAAAATTCTTGACTTTTTATGTATGATGTGTCAACCTGCTGTCATTGTCACCTGGAACGCATTCTTTTTTTTTCGTGCAACGACGCACGCCGTAAAAACTTTTCTTACAGGATTTAAAATGTTTTTACGACTAAAATAAGCAATAAAAGGCATTAACAATAATGCCTAAATGCAAAGTAATAGTGATGTGTATATTTTGAAGAAGTTTTCAAGGATTGAAGATACGACAACGTAAATTAATAAAATATCGTTACACTCTCCCTCCAAAGAAGACTGTTCCTTACTTCAGTGGTGATTTATTATACAGATACTTACCTAGTATCACCAAAGAAGAGGTTTTTTGCAGGATCCAAGATACTTATTGAGGTAAATGATAACCTCCTACATGGAACATGCAACACAGTTGCTATTGATTCACAATGCACGAAATAAACAATAAGACCTAAGATCGAAACTGTGGGTTCGTTTAATGGTCGTTACCATGTCTGGGACCAACACTGTGGGGTTGTTCGAAGACATTAACACGCCAAGGATTGTCACTGTGGGGTCATTCACGGCGCTGTTCACTGCCTAGCATTGGTACTGATGGACTATTCGATGGCAATATTTTGATGCAACAAGTTGCACAGGTGCACACTACACTAAAAGTGTTCGGATTTCGTGCAATTACAATGTAAAGAAAAGAAAAAGGGGGGGGGGGGAGTACACCAGTCCAGGGATAACAAGGTATGTAAGTAGAAAACAGTTTTATTTTTCAGATGAGGAAAAAATATTACATAGGAATGTACTAAAAGTGCCTGGTTCATAAAATAATGTTAAAAACCTGAACAAATTACCAGGAAATAGGCCAACAGTGTGGTGCACTAAGGGCAATACCTACTCTAAATGTTGAGATGGTCAAGAGGCAGGAAAACATCTCACAAATGTGCACTGACAAGAATGACAACACATTCTTCTATTGGTCATTATATGGTTACACTGTTAATCACCCAATTAACTAGGTACTTATCTCTATAACCTATTTTGTATCTTGTTTGGTCATGGAATGTGCATCAACTACGATATTAAGCATTTATTTTACCTAACCTATGCTGAGCATGCATACAACTGAAAAAGTGTTAACGGAAGAGGCAACATTAGATACTTCTAGTAGTATTGTACAACACTGGAAAATATTGTTGGTAATTACTTATGTTACTAATATATAATGGGAGATAACCTCCCTGAAAAAAATAAATTCTCTATAGTGGCTAAACCTATAGGAAACATAAGTCAGAAGGTAATATCATAAACTTATTAAATGTTTACCGAATGCTATACTAACTAGAACTGCAGCAGGCACATCAAATTACATCTCTGAAGCAAGCTGCAACAAGGAGAGAAAGTAGTCAATAGCAGCAGTACCAGTAGCAGATCCAGGTGGTTCCCATGGAGCATACCTACTTCAACAATCAGTGATCAGTATCATCACAGACATACTGGCAGGTATAACATAAATATTTTATTATAACCAGCAGAAAATCACTGAAGACCTCATACCAATGTATTTGGACAAGGAGAATGATATACCTTTCATTTTGTCAAAAACCAGTTTGGTTATAATAAGCATCTGGTACCTACCTAGCTCCTCAGGAAGGAGAAAAACAAAGTAAAACAAAATTTGTTACAGCGGGTTGTTATATCTGAATCCATAAGGATGAGTATGTCATGGAATTGTAGTATGCAACCAGAATACTCTTAACATCAGAATATTGATTATGTTTAGTCAATTAATTACCCAGCGTTTTAGATAAGAATATTTTAAACAATTTGCTTATGTTTTAAATACCATCACTGCAGAAAATTATTTTATAACTTACATGAAATCTATGTCTGCCTTATGGTAATAATCAGAGATATAAGGAAGTACCTATCACAGGATATACAGATGCAAAATATTTATATTTATAACCAAAACAAATTTAATAGTTTAGCTTCTGTTAATCTATTGAACAACTGCGTCTTCACTTAAATTCTAAAACAAACTGTACTATTCTGAGATCCTAAGGCTACAAATCAGCACCTTATTTAAATAGTTAATTCAACTTACCAGTGCAACTGTGCCAGTGCTGTAAAGTAACCAGAAAAATTGCCTTATATACCATGAAATGACTAACTATCAGGTTTATATTTAATTCAAAACAATATGTACTAATTTCTGCATAAAAGAGAAATCATAATTTAAATTATTTAATTGACATTTACAAAAACAGTTCTTACACTGCCAAACAACTTGGTAAGGATTTAAGTTTCCTAACCTCTTATATACCTAATCATTGTAATTGATTAGAGGTTTTAAGTTTTTGAGGAACTGTTCCTACATTACATGTCACAGTGATTATAAAAAGTCTCTATACTCAGAGCTTAAAACACCTGCCTACATACATACACACATATATACCTGTATTTTCTGAAGAGTTGGCAGAGGTGTACCAGTGTCAGTTCGGTGACATGTTTAGGTCCCATATAATAAATAATTGAACCTTAAATTGAATCATAGTACTTAAAATAACAAAAAATAAAAAACAATATACTTAGATTCTAGAATCTGTGGCTAATGTTAAAAACACCATTTCTCTTTATTATATCAATGATACCTATTATAGAATGTAACCTTTGGATTGGAATGCTAACATTACAATCTTACAAATTAATTAGAATTAATTAATTTTAATATGTATTAATATAATTAATAATATTAATGAATTATTATTAATTTTCTAGCATATTATGCCAGAAAAGCAAATGAGGTAATTTAATAGGTAGGAACTATCAAGAGATATAGGTAATATTGGGAGATTAAATATTAAAATAAAATCTGAAATATGAATTATCATATTATTAATGATAACATTACATTGTGTTAATTATAGTTCTGATTTATGTAGAATCACGGGTGACCATTTCATATTCTCCAATCAATTCCTTAATAAGTACCAATGGCAATAGAATAGTATATGGAAATGTGATAATATAAATAATTAAATATTTACTTCACACATTAGCTGCAAAGTTTAACTTAATTAGGAATAAATTGTACGAGATTACTTATAAAAATTAAATATAAATCAAAAAGAATCAGAAATAATAACAGATTTTATAATAATAATATTTACAACCAACATTATTTGAAATTTAAATTCTTAAATATTAGGTGACATGGAAGAAGTACATAGGTACAATAGATACTTTTACAAACTAGTAGCCATTCTTCTTTTTAGGCCTTCTCAGCAATTTTCCTTAATGTAACTGAAATTAATTGTATGAGTGCCATATTGGATTGTTCAATCCTAGTACCCAATACTCATATAAGTCGATGCTTGTCTCACAAGTGATGATTGTTTCTCAGTAAAATAACATCTCGTGTTCAAAGAGTCCGCAACCGGGTGCGTTATCACTAATTAGCATTCATGAGAGGAATCATGACATTCACAGCTATTATAATGGATTTCATAACTAAAACAATCCTAATCACCCGTTACGGTTTAGTGTGAGTCCTATAATTCAAACAAGATTGATCGTATTCTTAAAATTATATCTTCTTGCCCTTTGTTTCATAATAAAAGCTTAATTAAGCTAAATGTGTGCTCACACTGATTCCTTAAATAGGTACTTATAGGTATCTCCATACAAATTCTGATAATTATAAGTTTTAAAGATTCTTTGAGACATTGGCATTTTACTACCCATATTAGATTAAATTACTAGACCAACAATAACTAAATGTGACTTTGATGTTATGTTTACGTGGGTCGTTATTAAGCTAGGAATAGCCTTTCTTATAATAATTTGAACCTAGGACAAAGAAAATTGTAACTATAATAAAATGTCTCTTTAACATCTGTTTAATAAATCTTACTAAATATCCTTACTTACGCACTAGCTCAGTACTCAATCTTACTTACCTAGTTTAGCTTAAAAGCCAATCATAAATCAAATTTATAAAATTTCAAATTAAATTATCCTTCAGTCATTTTTTTGTCAAGATAAGCCTAAGATTTATCCTAGAAGGTTGTAGTTTATCTGCAGGCATAGAACAAGGAGTGAGCATAGAGGGAGCATTAAAAAACTATTTCCAGAACTTATAATATCAAAAATAAGTAAAAGTAAAAAAAAAAAAAAAAACTTATTCAATACTTACATACTTACAGTACCTACTAGTCCTGCAGTCGCAGATGCCGAAAGTTAATATAACGATAAATTCAAAGATCTGCAAGATAGACTTCAACTTTAACTGCGCAGAAATAATTATGCTGTATTAAATAAATTTAATTTTACAAGAGCAGTACTTAAGTACCTACTCAATGAAGGGCTCACTCAAGATTTCGTGAAATTTTATTTCCTTGCTCAACTTAAAAGGAAGGAATAGGAAATGAATAGCCTTTTGGCTCTAAATTACTATAAAAATATATCATAACATAGTATGTGATTTTATGGCAAAAAACAAATAAATATTTATAAATTAATTAATAAATTAAAACAATAATAAGAATGAATTAGTTATAAGTATACTAACAATAAAATAATCTGTAGTGTTCAAATACACGGTGAAATATAGTTAATAATCTTACAATATATGTAAAGTAATGAAACTGAATTTCCATTAACATAATAATGTATTTATTTTTACACATTTTGTTACAATTTTAGTTATTTTAGCTTTAAACATCTACATATTGGTCAATCATTAAAGGACTGTCTGATGTATAATGAGTGATTAAACGAACTTACCTGTAAGTGAAGTTCAATCATCATTATATGAAGACACTGTCCTTTAATGATTGTAGCAACCCACCCATACCCATTCGAAAGAACCTATTCTTATCTTCCCGAAATAAAATTGTAAAAACTGTGTAGCTTTCAATAGAATGCGTTCCAGGTGACAATGACAGCAGGTTGACACATCATACATAAAAAGTCAAGAATTTTTGCATTGCTTTAAAATCGTGCGTCATATGGATGAAAGAGAGGATACTACATATTGGTCAATCATTAAAGGACAGTGTCTTCATATAATGATGATTGAACTTCACTTACAGGTAAGTTCGTTTAATCACTCATTTCATCTCAGTCTAATTTCTCCGGATATTGGCTTAACGTGTTACCTGTCTTGTTACCGAGCGGTTTATATCGGACAGATGTGGCTTCATCGATTCCCTGGGCGGTAATAATAGTGAACCCAATATATTTTTGATACGCGAACGGTATTTGTGTTATGTAACGATTTCGTAGCAAATAGAATTCATTGTTAATATTGAAAATGGTGATTACATTTGTTGTCATGTTTTCAGTCATCTATAAATTATTTACATTCTTCATTGAGAATGGCAAACATGTTTATTTTATTTTATATCCAAATACAATATTGTTTATTTCGAAATGAAAAATAGCTTGCATATTCGTTGCTGCAAATAAAATAATCCTGTACATTTATATTAATTTTGGCAAAATTTTTTGAATGAACGAAATGTTAATGCTTAATATTTTTAATATTATATTCGCATGTCATATTTTTCAGAATGGAATTTATAATTTACATTTGTGAAATTATCAATGAAGTCAACCACATATTTCATTGTTACAGTAGGTACCTACTATTATTAAAATTAATAGTACAAGATTATATATACGAATACAGGTAAATACAGATTGAAATTATAAAATCAACCTGTAATTGTCCAACTGCTGATAATATTTTACTGACCTGCATTGCGCTTATTTTACATAACCCAAAAATGTCAATTGATAAAGACATCTAAAAATAAGGGGTTGTATAAAAAAATAAGGGGTTGATAAGACTATTAACATTTTGAACGCCATTGTCACATATATGTGACAAACGAAATCTTACCCTGAACGCCAACGTCACAAATATATGACAAATAGGTATACGTCGCACCATATTTTGAAATAAACAATTTAATCATTACTTTAGTCTGTTTTCACTACCTTGTGGAATTTGACAGAAAAAGTGGCCTGGCGTCAGGGGTACGGCGATACGTTTATACTCTGGCGTTCAAAAGGTTAACACCATATTTCACAGGCAACGTTATGGAAGCACACTTCAGCTTAACAACAGCATATTTCCTGATGCCCACCCGGACCATGTACGGTGGCCAGCACATCAAGTTACCACAAAATGTCAAATTTTCTCAGTTGATTTTGAACTTTATCTTCAACATTGAAAGGTTTAAAATCATTTGGAGAAATTTGACAGTTTTGTATACCTTGGCGACTATACAAGTACCTATAGTTCCCTTATAAAATTACCCTCATCTTAAAGTTGTATTTGAAAACTCGCATTTAAACATAGGCTACTGAAGTCTGTTGGTGCTGTTCCTTTACACAGGAAAAACCCTATTCGAATGTAAAGTGTTTTGAAAATAAGTTCGTACTTATGGTTTATTCAGCTTTTGACCTGGATATTGATCCGTATATATAGCATTGCATTTAAAATATGGCGGCTGTTGCACGGGTAAAATCTATCGCGTAGTCCGGTCGTATATCAAAATATTTTATTCGTTGAGGTGAAAACTATGTTCCAGTTTACTACGTATGTTTTAGAAATGTTCACGATAAAACTGTATCGAGAAGCAAGCTAGAAAATTCTCGAGGACTTATTTATGTTTGTTGCAAGAAAAATTGCTGCATATTCGATGTTTCCTTTAAATGTTCTTAGACATAGTCTTCATTATTTATAACTAGATTAATTTTATAAAATATCTAACTAAAACTGCCTCATTAGTCTGGTGGTCCTAAGCGCGACTGCTACGCTAGAGGTCCTGGGTTCGATCCCCAGTTCGAGCAAAGTGTTATTGGGATTCTCTATGAAATTCTCAATAGCAGCTCGGAGTCTGGATTTGTGCCCGGTTAATGGCAATAGGCTCGCCCCCTATTACATCGGACCTAAATATACCTGCGAAATGTGGGTGTACATCAGTATTCCTCTGCCTAACCCTTCGGGGATTATGGGCGTGATGGTATGTTATGTTATGTTATGTCTAACTAAAATATTGTAAAATTAAAAATAAGCCGTATACTAAAACAATTTGTAAATCAATCAAGTTCAAGTTAAAGTTTTTGGTCGGGATTGAGATGCTCGGTCCTTTTCCCGCAAAAGACTATTAGTATAGAAATTGCATGGCAAATCGGATTTTGACGTCTAAAGCTATATGGTGCTCTCTCTGTCTAGTATTAAATGAAAATGCTTATAACTTTGTTATTTTTGAACCAATATTAATTTTGTTTTTGTTGTTCGGCTCTATTTATGTAAAAAAAATATGGGACCATTAAAAATATGAGTCAAATAGCCTATTGCTCGATCTGGGTCTCAGTTTCGTTTGAGGCAGTTTAAGTTAAATATTAAATACTTTATCGTTGTTATTAACCTGAAAATATTCCACTTAAATTGTCGCAGCAAATATCGCCATGTTGAATAATATAGTGTACGTTTGTCTTGATCAGACACAACAAGCCACTACGTCTGTGTCGTTCGTAAGTAGTACGACTCAACCATACGAAAACTAGGTCACGTATTATGGTCAATATAGAATTTCATTAGGATTTCGGTCGGTTTGGAGCACAGAACTTAATGGCAAAAATCATAATTATGCGTATTTGATTATAGGTATTTATGTACAGTGAAGTTAAATCTAAAGAAATGATGGCTCCCGTTGGCTTACAAGGTAACAGAAGTTCGATTCAAATTTATTCTCAAGTAACCCAATACATATATTTTTTTTAATTCTTATAAACAAACCTGTCTTAGTTATGTTGGGATGTGGTGGTGAATTAACATCTCTGAAATTATTTTACATAATTTTAATAAAGTAACATGCAATAACGCCTGTATCCTCCGAAAGGATTGGCAAAGGTATAAAGGTTTTCATCCACAGTTCGTTTGTTTGTTTAAAGTCCCATATAATAAGGCCTTAAGATTTTTATAGCAATACTCAATACGATTAATGCCAATAAAAATATATGTACCCTATGTTTCAATTGTGATTATTAAAATTTATGAATAGAAATATCTCAGAATGTGCTAATCTTAATATCTACTTCTATAACGTTGGCCTTATAAATAAAATACAATGAATTTAGATAGCAAAAAAGGGCAGACTTTTTTATTTGGCTGACATTTAGGTAAGGTAGATTGTTGTCCTAAACACTTATTTACCATCATTATTGAAAAAGGAACAAGATTAAATTCTCCTTCGATCCCTCGAAAACAGGTAAGCAGCCTAAAGAGATTACAAATAAGACGATATTTCCTGTCAAAGGTTACAAAAGAAAGAGAATTGCTTCGAAGATTAGATAGGACGTTACCGGAATTAATGAGAGAAATATTTTTACAAGTATTTCGGTAGCTTTTCTAACATTAAATACTTAATGTTATAAAAGCTACCAAAATACGTGTAGGGCAATGAATACTGCCTAATTAGTCAAGTGCTCCCAAGCGCGACTGCTACGCTAGATGTCCTGGGTTCGATCCCCAGGTCGAGCAGTGTTATTGGGTTTTTCTATGAAATTCTCAGTAGCAGTTTGGAGTCTGGATTTGTGCCCGGTTAATGGCAATAGGCTCGCCCCCTATTACATGGGACCTAAACATACGGGCGAACTGTGGGTGTACATTAGTACACCTCTGCCTAACCCTTCGGGGAATACAGGCGTGATGATATGTTATGTTATGTTACAATGAATACTCATTGTCCTACACGTGGTAAAAGCAATGCTGTCATTTTCGATTGGGATTTAAATTCCAATAGACATTTCTCCTTTAGAAACACTAATTTACTTAACTAATATAATTATAAGGACTACAGCCTAATCCCTCTCATTCTAAGCTGACCCATGTCCGTCCTTCGGATGGGTACTGATACGGCAAATTTTGCGACATTAAGCAAAAAATGATTGCTGAATCTATTTACTCTAGTTCCTTAAATCTATGCACTATCACACTACCTTAATATGTTGAAATAAAACTACTTTTTACGGATTTTATCGCGTTGTATTGATATTTAATTCCCGACGTTTCGGATCCTTTACAGCATCCATGGTTACGGGTGGACTGTTAGAAACCAGTACTTAAATATGTGTTTAAATCATTATATGGTACTGCAAATCATAAAATCCAAAATACGGATACGGGAAATTACATTCCCATTTTCCCATATTCCATGACAATAACGTTTCCCCTTAAATCACTAGCCGCTACCGCCTGTTCCATTGAAAACACATTTCCTTTCACATTCAGGTTCTCAGTCCGTTGCCGATTTATTTCAATAGCGGCTGCAGACTTAACTCATAACTTGATATACTTCCATAATGTTTTGTGTGTAAAACAACTTGTTGAAAATTTCGAAGGAAAATTTTCCAGACTTTAAAAAAAATACTTAGGCTAAAACTTACTACCTTAATAGACGAAAGCCTGGAAGTCTGATTTTGTCTTTTTTGATAGGTACATACAATGTTATAAACTGACTAATTTTTTTTAATTAAAAAGAAAAACTATATCGGCAATGTGGGTCGCACATTACTAATATTCTTGTTAACTCCTAGTGCTAATTCAGCAGGTTAGGTTTAACCGAAACAATAGATTGTGTATTGTGTCTGTAAAATCGTCTTGATATTTTTTTTATAGATCGATGTGTTCTTCTGAATTTGAATTCGTACAACACATGTTATTACGTCCTACAGAGACACAAATGGAACTAGAACGAAATGGATTAATAAATAATAAGGCACTGTTTGACCGAAAATGCTTGAGTATCGATCAGATGCCTATGTAAGTAGGTCAGGTGAAATGTGGCTATTTTAGGCCCGGTTGAGCCTTTTTGACAATGCATTGCTTTATTGTTGTTAGAAGTGGTTGTAGAAGAATCAAAAAAGGAAAACGTCTTTAATTACTATGTACGTCGAAGTTTAAAAATAGGTCAGATGATCTAAATCAATCAATCAATTTCTGTCCTCAGACCGTACTACAAAATATGTTATTATTTTTTATTTGTAAGAGAAAGATGCTGCTCTTTAGAATACAAGTGCCATCCCTTTCTTAAAACTCCAGAATTAAGTATAGCGTTAATACGGTGTAGTACGGAAATTGTACCTTGTTACTTTCAACAGATTTTATGTAATTATACACTTAATATATTGAAAGTCTGATAACTTCCAATAACAGGGTGCGGAAAATGGTTTGCGATCAAATTAATTAGGTACCTATATCGAACTAATTTAGTTATCTATTATTCAACGAGTGTACAGGACCTAGGCAATTTCCTAACCTATTAGGTATTTAAAACTGTAATTTCCCATATAATTTGTTGAGGTTGAAAAAAACCACGAAAGTATTAGTTATTAGGTAAATATATCTGATTTATACCATAATTTAATGCGTTGGGTATGTCGACGATTTGCAAAACATAGCCAATTATTATTATAGGACTCGAAGAAATCGGATCCTTTTGTTTTACTTAAGCTTCATTAAAATAACATAACGTAACGCCTGTATTCTCTGAACGGCTAAGGCAAAGGTGTACTTAATGTACACCCACAGTTGGCCACACTTATCAAATGGCTTCGATTAGTTATGTGAAGTTAGATATGCTTTGATGGGGGTGCTAGCGATTGTATCTACCCAAAATCTTAAGGGGTCGTGGAAGAAAATTATGCTTGGAAAACCCAAGATCGCACCTAAAGAATGAAGGCTTAAGATAGGAATATATACATTTTAGTCGGTATGACCAGACTTACTCTAATATTCTGACCACCTATGATTTAAAAAAGTGTAAGTGTATATTCCGAACAAACCTCTTCTCACATAAAACCAGCTCTCCATATTCCAGGAAAGTTTGTAAATTACCTGACACGCGATCCTAGTAAACGCGATTTGAATTTTAATGAGCCAATATTGAATGAACGTTTGGAACAGTTTTTACATAGAACAAAAAGAAGACTAACTTGGAATAACCTTTCTTTGTGTTATGGTAAAAGTTATATTTTAAGGTTATGTACGTGTTAGGTCTCCTAGCTAATTTTTAAAGTTAGCGGCAAATCATGGATACTAAATCGAGTGAGCTACTGACTGTAGGTAGTTAACATAAACAGATAAACTGTATAATTTTATTTCTATTTTAACTATCATATTGGTCTAGTGGTCTCAAGCACGACTGCTACGCTAGATTTTCTGGGTTCGATTCCGGGTCTAGCAAACTGTTATCGGGTTGTTCTATGAAATTCTCATTAGCAGATCAGAGTTTGGGTTTATGCCCTATTCAGGGGACCTATACTTACATACAAGCGAAATGACTAGCCCTTCGAGAAAAACAGGCGTGAAGTTAAGTTGTGTTTATTTGCAACTTATCTGCTGGCCATACAAATCGGCGACCATCTAGCCATAAATTGCGTAATATGAACGCCCCGTACAAAATAATACTAGCAACTCTATAGTGAGTTGCTAGAATTATTTTGTATGGGGCGGCTAATATCTAACTATTAGCTACAAATTGTAAGCTTATTTAAACATAGCCTACCACTGAATTATATAACAGCTAATTGGGAATTATACGTAACTGGTTTCCAATGACAATTGTGCTTATTCTATTGTGAACCGATAATGTATTTTGATGTTGAAATATCATCAAATTATTGTTCGAGATACTTACGTTTACGTATTTATTTGATACAAGTGTAGTTGTGGTTACTTAAAATATTATTTGTCGTGTAATTATAAAGATCCATTCAAAAACCAGTTTGTTGAATCATCACGCCTTCGCGAAGAGTTTGGCAGAGGTGTACTTCCGTACATTAACAATTCTCCGGTATATTTAGGTCCTATGTAATAGAGGCCGAACAAATTCAGCCTCCGAGCTTGAAACTTGGCTCGACCTGAGAATCGAATCCAGGACATCTAGCGTAGCAGTCGCGCATAGGATTTTTTTATATTTTGTAATATGTTTTTAAGCTAGTACATAACCGGCTATCAAATACATACAAATTTGCGCTAAATCGATAGACTTAAAAAAACTTATACCAATACCTTTTTTAGAATGGAGTTGAACTTAGTTTTTAAATATATTTCTTTTACTTTTTTGAGTCTTTTCCACGTGGTTCTTGATTTCAAAAAGATTCCAATTCCCTTTTTCTTTTAAAGACGGAATTTTCCCGCTATTATCCAAAGGCTTTATAAACCACTCGCATTTTTTGAACAGCAATTAACAGGGATATTCAGAATCTTTTGTAATGGTAATTAAGTCAATTATACTCTTCAGTGAAAGAGTGAACGGAACCGTGTTGAATTATTGAATACTTATTTTAATTTTTATCTTGAACAAAAATTATTGACTGAAACTTTTTACAAATGTTTATAAGCTTTCCAAATCGTAGTAATATCAATAATTTCATATATATAATTATGATAAGCAGATGCTTCCAGAAATCATTATTGGAGCAGCAGTCGCGAAAACAGAGAGAGAGAAAGAGAGAGATTATTTAGTCATATTTTTTAAATAATTTAAAATTATTCTTCAGACAAAATCACTTTCATTTTCGCGTGAGCAGATACTGTGTGAATGTAACATATTTTAAATCCAAAAGTATCTCTGTCTGTTTGTCTGTTCAAGCCTAAATCGCTGATCATATTTCATTTCATTTTAAAATTTCGCAAGGAGATAGATTGCATCCTAAGGAATGACATAAATTAACTTTTGCCCTAAAAATATATTTTGGGATGTGAAGGAAACCGCGGGGATTACCTGGCTATTTTTAAAGTGACTCTGTTATAGCCTTCAGACCTGTGTACATAAAAATAGAAAATCCGTCAAAAGTATGTTTTTTTTGTATTACGTTTCTTCTTACCCTTTTCACAAAGTTCCTATTCTGACTCAAAGTTTTATCTAGTCAAGACAAAGGTATATCATAAAGTAGTGAAGCCAGTAACTTTCTTTTGTTCCTTTATATAAAACCCTTTCAACAGTCGTGAATCGGTCCTAAATATCGGATAACACTTCAAAACGTCGTAAGTCGACATGTCTATAAAATTGTTATATAGCAAATAGAAGGAAATCCTCAGTTTTTTACGGTTATTTGTTGGAAAATGGCTCTCCTTACATATAAAGGTTTGATAAAATAACTGTGGGCGTCTGAAGTTGTCTGCAAGTGAGTTTGTAGTGGTAAATAATAATATCTCCGTAAAGAAACAATTGGGGTCGTAAATGTCGAGTTCGTAATTATTGTATTACATCGCATAATAGCGATAAGACCGCCATTGTACCCTTAGTTCAATCATGTCCTTATAAATGTAGCTTCTTGAGGTTTTATTATATTCTATTTTAAGATTGTATTATATTCTATTGTCCTTAGTAATTTCGTTATTTATGTATTACACTTAATAAATTATTTATGTTTTATCAGCGCGGCAGTTTGGAACGGCTAACTTCAGACGACCAGTCTCGAATAAACTGTACTAGTAATAAATACTATTATCAAACAAAAGAACCAATGATACTGTTCTCTTACTTCCCTAGTTAGTTCCGCTCTCGGGAATGCTGCCAGCTCAAGTAGTAGCCGAGGTTAGAGGCTCGTTGCGGAGATCTCAATTACGTTAATTAGAGTCCAATTTGTGCAATAACAGGCCGAATGCGAGACTCGGAGAAACTATAATAGAAATAGTTGTCGGTCTCTTGAAATGTACGACATAGCTTTATATTCAGGGTACCTGTTTATTAAAGAAACTAATTTTGATTCTAATTACGAAGAAGAAGTGAAGATAGGGTCTACCTTTCTATAAAATTATGCAAAGCAATAAAATATTGAATATTGAAGCAATTATAATTATTTTCCATTTATTTTTAAACACATTCATTTATTTTTTTAAATATTTTTAGAAATAATATAAAAACATTTAAAAATATAAAATTTTGTTTTCCTCCGGTATCGGGAACAGGGTCCAAGTTACCGTTGGTCAGGGCTCCAGCGAGAGAAACCTCCTGACGATACTCACGTGCTGTGTCCAGGAGTACTGCCTTCTGCATCAATTATAATAAAATTATTATTATGAAAACGGAGCTGACATTTATGTTGCAACTGACTTCGAATCCATATCTTCAACATTAAAGTTATCTCTGTTATTTTGATTCAGTTCAATATAATTGCAGTATTTTTCAATTTTAGTGAATATACAATGTTATCAATAAACCAGTATTGTTAAATTATGTGATTTGAAGTTCTCCTTATAAATTAAGTAGTATTGTATAATTTGTAAAGTACAGCAAACATTGAAAACTTAAATAAGCCTATCACTATCATATTCTGATCTCATTTTAAATGCACCACTCACCCCAAGTTATACTATCCTTGTTCATCTACTGTCACCAAATTTAATTCCCGAGGTATGGCTGCTTGTATAAAGGTAAATATTAAATCTAGGCAGCCACAATGGACCGCAATCTGGGACGACGAGACCGTAATGAAGGCACGGCCGAAACGGCTTGTGCCTGGATGTTACGGAAATTAAGCCTGTACAGACATACCTATTGAAGATTTAGTCTGCGATTTATGCATGCCCTTAAGATTTCAGGAATGCCAGTGGTAACACTGGCGTGTTGTCATCTTGGGACGTCAGTTACTAAGCCTTGTCTGCACAGAAATTTCACTGGACTACGTTACCCAGATTTGAACACAATTATGTTCACTATTATTTTTTTGTGGGATAACTCGTCAAATGAACAGGCGAGCTACCTGATGGTAAATAGTCATCGCCGCCCATGGACTACTGCAATACCAAAGGAATTGCAGATGCGTTGCCGAGCCTATTTAAGGAAAAGGGAAGGGAAGGAGAAAATGAGAAGGAAGGTGACTGATGGAGGAATTGGGCCTCCTGCCCAACAAATATGAGTATGAATTTTCTAGTGAAAGAAAAATACGATCTAAGGCAGGAGTCCATCCTGAGTCCCTCCGGTCAATTCCGCTTTAGCCAATAAGCCACCGAGACCACTGCCTGCGATATCACATTTCTCTTCCAAATTCTATGTCTTAAGGTGACGTCAGTCATTGTTTCTTAGTGGTAGAACATTATATTAAGTTTTTGTGCGTAATTTTTCAGATCTAATATTAGACGTCTGTAATTCGTATCACGTATAAAGTTCCATTTGTATTGAAATATGACTGTTTTTGTTTCGCCTCTGACTCGCCTTGGGATTAAGCGTTAAACTATTTTGTTTGAAGGTAGGTGTTGGAGTTACGAAAGATCCATGAGAAAAATATGCAACATTTTTTTGTGAACGCGCAAAAGTGACCTTAGGAAAATTGCTTATTAGAATTGCTTTATTTTTTAGCATTAAATATTGCGAAATGTTCACAAAGAAATGAATTTTCTAATTAAATAAAATTTCAACTGAAAGAAAAATTCGGTCTAAGGCAGGCAGTTAAAACCCTGCCTGAGATCGAATTTTTCTTTCACTAGAAATTTTCTTTAATTAGAAAATTCATTTCTTAGGAAAATTACTAAATTTAATAACTAAACTATCTTGATGGTGATAAAATAAATCTGTTTTACTCTACTATTATAACCCTACGAAATAGCAACTTGTCAAGTTACAATATATACTTAATTGTACAGAGCTGTGCCTACATGCAACAAAAGGTGTTTTATCCATACTTCGAAATTTTTATTTCGGCTGGTCCCCAAATCTGAAACATTTCTTCAGGAAATTGCAAGTTTTGCATTTTGCAAAACGTTTTATTTATTGTTTCCCACTGGTACACTCTTCCTTATAATTAAAACTTAACTAGTTTTAAAGCGAGGAAATTAAGTTTCAACAATTGTGATCTCGGCGCGTTTACGCCGAACTTACTTACTTTGTTCAGTGAAGAATGAAATTAATACTTGTACTGAAAATTATAAAAATCCTGAGGGAAGAAAAAGTTTAATTTTGAATAACTTAGTTAATTTTATGGCGGATAGGTACGATTATATAGGTACCTATAGTATCATGATTCATAATGCCTTTTACGTCAGTCATTCCTGATCCCATCTTATCCGGGTAATTCCAACACAATTTACAATATTATTTAGAGATTTAACACGCCTAATTGTGATTTTTTTTTGTGTGAAAGGACAGAAAAGCAGCAGTATCTACTGTGAAGGTCCTATACGTCGTTACGTCGCCTCCTTTTGGTCCATTAAATATCTCAATGCAGGTACCCATATCGGTATATTTTTTAAATTTCACTTATTAATTAGAAGGAACTTCAGTTACTCAACCGAAGTAGGTGGCGAGACACATACCGTATGCCTCCAACCAGGGGAGGTATATATTGTAGAATATTTGCATTTATCCCCAAATAATAATGGAATACATTCATCTTTATCGTTGGCCTATCAAAATAGATTGTTCCACTCAATAATCCGATCAAAGACTAACAACGAACGACGAACAAACACAAGTTAAGTAGGTACATTGAATAATAAATATCTCAAGGCAAGGTTCGTCTGGGTCATGTGAGACGATCGTAAAGTTTGGAAACGCATTTGCCTTAGGCGTTCTTTTAGTTCTTTCTAAGATTTATTGAAAATCCGAGTAACTTGTCTCTAAGGATAATGCAAAAAATATAACCTTTTGTCTGGTTCAGATTGATATTAATGTCACAAATGTTAACTAAGGTTAAATTTTAGATTTCAATTAAGTCTAAATTGTTCGCGTTTGGCCTTTTTTTAGTTTTAGGAATAACATTTGATATTTAGTAAACTAAGATTGATGGAAATCATGTTGTGAACATTATTAAAATATGAAAATTTGCTTACAGCTTTTTAGCTCTGTGACCTAAGGCTTTATAAAGAACGACTCATTTCTCAGGAGTTGGCTTTCCGCTCTAGGTGTCTTCTAATAGTTATAATAGTTTATATGGTTCCAAACCACACATTTTTTATATTTTTTTTGTGACCATCATGTTATGAATCCAGACAAACTAATATTACAAATGCAAAAGAAAATCTGTTTGTCTGTTTGTTAAGTTTCCACGCATAAACGGTTGAATGTGATGAATTTTAGTATAAAGATATAATGGACTTTGGAAAAGGCAACATAAACTTAAAAACTCCTATAGTATACAAATGAGACCACAGACAATACTTAGTAGTAAAACATAACACTCCTAATTTTAATAAAACTTTTTTATGTTCATGTTTTACTAGAATAAAATCACAGAGAGAATTACTTTCGTATTTGTAATTTAGTATGAATTATAAGATACAATTTCACATATTTTACAACACTAGTTCGGAAATAACACAAACATACGACAAACGGGATTTATGTATTGGAATGTTTTCACAAGTCACTGATCCGTTGGGGTTATGTGAATCGCCTGAAGTTGCGACAACATTTCGCCCGAAGCGTTCCTTTAGATCTCCGTCAGGTTCGTTATCTTAAAGTCTTCCCACCTTTATACAGTTTGTGTGACCTATTCCGACATTTATTTTTGTTTCCTCAGTAATAAGGATGAATACTATCAGTTTATTTCCTCTTCATAATTTATTGTTGTTTACATTATGAAGTCATTTTAGTCTAATGAGAATAGTCGGTATTATGAAACCTTTTATGATACTTAAAAAAATTGGTTCATACGTTTAATTGCCATGATGAGACAGACCCACAGATACATAAATACAAACTACAGACTTACCTATAACACCCCTCTTTTTCCGTCGGAGGTTAAAAATTAGGTCTTTCTTGGAAAAAATATCAGTCCCGGTCCAAAAATGATATCAATTCCTTAAAACAACACATTATTGTCAAATAATTCGCGAATAGTAGGCAAGAAATTTTTTTTTTCTGAATATTTACAAAAAGCTTAATAAAATACAACTTACAATATCGTTTAAGACTGCAGAGTCACCATCACCGTCCCAGCAAAGCGGGACTTACCTGAAAAGACAAAAAATAGTTAGTGCATGATTATTATGAAGCATCCACAAGACTCAATAAAGAAAACAACAGATTTAAAATCAGGAAAAAAAGTACAGATAAAGGAAGTCCATCGACTCAGCAATAAGAAAAACGAAGAGTTATGAGTACCTTTATGGGTCGCAGGATGGGGCGACGCTATTTATTTCTCAGATTTTTTTTATCGGATAACTTGGTAAACGAGCAGGAGAACCACCTGATCGTAAGTAGTCATCGCCGCCCATAGAGATCTGCAATCCCAAAAGAGTTGCAGATGCGTTGCCGAGGAAGCCTATTTAAGGAAAAGGAAGGGGAAGGAGAGAAGGAGAAGGCAGGAGTCTGAGGGAGGAATTGGACCTCCGGCGCTCCACATTCACCGTACGAAAGGAAACAGTATACCTACATACCGCTATTTGACGTCAAATATTCTGTGGGAGGATAGTAGTTTCCCGGTCGTGCCAACCCATTCAACCTGGCATATAGACATATCAGCGAGGCACTACTACTACAAAAATATTGATAGATCAGATATAGCTAGAGTAGTACAGTCGAGGCTGATCTTTAGGATCTTCGGAGATCGATCTTATATCAAACGCTAATACATTTCGGTTTAATGTGTTAACCGATTGGACTATAGCCTAATCCCTCTCATTCTGAGAGGAGACCCGTGCCCAGCAGTGGGACAATGTAATGGGTTGATGATGATGATGAGCAAACCGAGTAAGTAAGTAGCAATTAAGATCATAAAGTTTCACAATAACACTTACTCTTTAGTATAACAGATGTTGAGTCTGCAAAATATAAACAATTCGGCAAACAAATTCTGTCAACGCAAGAGGGACGAAATGGGACACGTTTCATTTTTACAACGCACTCAGATATTAAACGGTAGGATAAAACAATTTCGTTATAAGATAACGTGAAAATAAACAAGGATTTTAATTTTTTCGAGCAAAAAAATTTTGATGACTTATTTATGCTAATGAAGCACTCTACAGACCAGGCTTATTAACTACATAAGCAGGATGACGTTTTTTATTCTACAAATGTACGTGATGTGTACTAAGCTTGTTTAGGAGAAACAAATGATACAACGCGGCATCGAAGTAAAAAGGGGAATTCACTAGACGGACGTGCGTGCGGGCAAGTCTACAAAAAATGCCGGCCGCACCTCGCTACTATAGGTCCAACACTAGCAAACATAGCACAGACCTCGCAACTACGAGTATAGTTCCTACACTAGGAAATATTGCACAGACCTATAGTAGCGAGGTCCGGCGGGCATGTTAAGGGGGCGGTAAGATCCCCACAGTACCTATCGAACCCGGGGCAAAGAGTGCCTCTTCTGTATTACTATTGGCTTAAGCTTAAGCAATCACTATTTCTGTATTGAAGTAATAACTCTGAATGTTATACTTAACGGTAGTAAGTCCAACTTTCAAAATTAAGATTCTAGACGGAAAATATACTGAGCTTTTAATGATCCATACCAGCACGTTCATCATCATCATCATCGTTAGTAGAGTCGGTATGAAATATATCTGCGCAAACAAACGCTCAAAATGATCTGAGCATCTAAGGAAATTAAACTTTATCTGAACGACACAAAGCATAGTTTAGAATGAACATCGTACACGACAGCTGTCAGTCGGACATGTATTTAAATCCCATTGAGATAAAAATGTATGTCTCTAGTTGCTCAGATAATTATGAACAGTCTGTTCACTTCAATATATTTGATGCTGACTGTACATCCTCAATTCGCCGGTATGTTTAGGTGCCAGGGGCAAGCCTATCCAGACACCGAACCTAGGATTTCTAGCGAAGCAGTCGTGCTTGGGACTACTACCCTAATGAGACCAATTAGCGTCTAAATCTGTCGATCAATTTCAAGATAAAAAGGATTGGTCACGATCGAATACTCCCTCCTAAACCTCCTTGGAAGACCTAACACACTGTAAAAAATTATCGAATATCCTTATATGCTAGAAATGTAGCGATGTATATGCTAGAAAAAAAAAACCCGTTGCGTTAAACTATTTTCAACCAAAAATTTGTTGGTCGAAAATAGTGGTCATTTTTGTAAAACCAGATCAGTAAAATGCATGTGATTAAAGCACTATAAACCGTATTCTTGGCATGTGTTGTGTGTCGCTGACAAGCGGAATTTCAAGCGTACCGCATACGTTATCACCTTGGCAGGTTACAGTACGTATCTACCTGAAAAACCCGACGAGCCGCGAAAACACGAGCAAGAAATGTTCATCGTTCGTTTTTGGTTGGATTTACGAGATGGAAGAATGCTTGAAATATTTATCGTTCTGTTAATAAAACTAGAAACAGTTTATTTCTTTGATTGCTATTTTTAATTTCACACAATGCATACATTATAATTGAATTCAATAATATAATTTTAATTAATGATTCACATTGGTTTGAGTATCCTTAGATTGGAACACCAACCTATAAACGGGTCTATTTCTGGAGTAGAATAGTATACATATTAAAGATATTGTCATAATAGGCTTACATACCGATGAGTTGCGCGACCATATTTAAAACCTAGACTAATGAGACAATAAAATCTATTTATGTTTAATCAAATCCCTACTTCTCTACTAATATTATAAATGCGAAAGTAACTCTGTCTGTCTGTCTGTCTGTCTGTTACGCTTTCACGCCTAAACCACTCATCCGATTTTGACGAAATTTGGTACTGGGATAGACTAAAGCTTGAGAAAGGACATAGGCTACCTTTTATTGCAGAAATAGTTTTGAAGGGGTTGAAATAGGGGGTTAAAGTTTGTATGGGAGTTCGTCATTTTTCAAGATAAAACCATGAAAGTTTATATTACTTGATAAGAAATCAATAAATATTTGTTCTAGCGTTTTTGAAATTTCGACCTGTGTGGGGATGGAATAGGGGATGAAAGGTCGTTTAGAAGTCCAAATATAGTCACGCTTTCAAGTTTAACCTCGGAACCGATTTTGATGAAATTTGGAACAAAATCAGACTAGACCTTGGGAAAGGATATAAGCTACGTTTTGTTGTAAAAAAGGGGTTGAAATAAGGGATGAAAATTTGTATGGGAGTTTGTCATTGTTGAAGATAAAACGATGAAACTTTGAATTTAGGCACTTGATAAGAAGTAAAAATTTGTTCCAGCGTTTTTAAAATTTCGACCTGTGTGGGGATGAAATAGGGGATGAAAGTTCATATAGAAGTCCAAACAAAGTCTCGCTTTGAAGCCCAACCTTGGAACCGATTTTGATGAAATTTGGTACCAAAATAGATTAGACCTTGGGAAAGGATATAGGCTACGTTTGGTCGTAAAAAAGGGGTTGTATTAAGGGATGAAAAATTTGATGGGAGTTTGTCATTGTTGAAGATAAACGCTGAACTTTGTGTTTAGGCACTTGATAAGAAATAATAAATAAATAAATATTTGATATGGGGTTTTTGAAATTTCAAACTGTGTGGGGATGAAATAGGGGATGAAAGTCCGTTTGGATTTTGACGAAATTTGGTACAAAATAGACAAGACCTTGGGAAAGGATATAACTTGCGTTTATATTTTCGGTAAATAATTAAGTTGGGCAAATTTTGTGGTCTACCCGAAAGAAAGAAGCGGTAAAGCAAAGAAGCGGATGGAAATATATTATTATGTAAGCATAATTTGCAATTTCCCGCCAGAATTGGAAAAAACTAAACAGTCAAAATCGTGGTGTCCACGCGGGCGAAGCTGCGGGCGGAAAGCTAGTTTCTTTATAATTACAATATTTGTGTATAAACAAATTTGAACACACTTGGGGGACCCCTGCATCATGGGGGACAACAACAGAAAGAATAATCGCTCATAAAAAACAATTTTTATGAAACAATAATCGTTTTTTTTTTATTATAGATTATTTTTTAACATCCCTAGGAAAAAGTGACGTCACAAAGGGGGAACGCGAGAGTATAGCCCTTATATTGTTGGCGTCTTTTAGTTTCGCTTATTAAACCATTTAGCTGGCATAAACAAAATTAACCTTTTATCAAAAGCAGCTTTGAGAGTTAAAAATAAATTCCCTAGAATAATAGGTTTTATTTAAGCTGTACAAATAGAAAATGTTGCGGTCACGCTACAAAAGCTGAGATATTTTCAAAATGAGAATAAGTTCAAAATATTATGTTAACTCTTTTCAGAGCTAGAAAATGTAAGTCTGGTACTGATGTAGCAAAGTGAGCGCTTTCTTTAAATGAAAGTTTCTTTAGTAAACGAATAAACGAAGAACGTGAAGATCAAACAGCATTAGTAGATAAAAGGTACATAGCAACGACAGCTATTTTTTATTATAAATGGAAATAAAATAAACGTACCATCATAAGTTTTCCAATTCAAATATCCTAAATGTTACAAATTTCGGTAATAATTAATGTAAACACTGTTCTATATACTTCGATACAGAGTAGATGCGTTACCACAGAAAGATATAGATTTCTTTACGTTGCGATGTTTAGGTATACATGTATACCATTTCTAATATTCTTTTCCAAAGGCTCTTAAGGTTTATAGCGTGATGTTAAATTGCCTTTGTTACTTCGTATTCCATCAGCTATCTGCCAATGAAGTCCCGACAAAATCAGTTCAGCCGTTTTGGAGATCAGCCAAAAATACAGACGGACAGAAATGATTTTTTTTATAGGTAGGTACCGTATATACTTTCATATGCATTAAGTAGAGAGCTGCAATTTTGATATTACAACTGACACTTCAATTTTATTTATTTGTATAGATGTGAGTTGGCTGTGATCTACTTATTTACAGGTCCTATGTCCTAGGCCTATTGCCATTAAACGGACACTAATTTAAATGCTAACTGGTAAGGTTGCTACTGAGAACTTTATACGTAAACTCAAAAACACTACTCGAAGTGGAAATGTACAGTTTAGACTCAAATCAGGTTTTTTTTATGTGTTACCATGACCACAAGAACCCTATCCACTTATCCAGCCTTGAACAATTGTTTGTTCAGACATAAATAATAATACCTTTGTATTGTATTGTGTACTGATAAATTCCTTTGTCAAATAAAACGTACATATCAAAAATCTGTAATATACGTAAACATAGAAACATGAATAATCTATCGGCAAGCTTTTTACAGGAATACTGAGGATTAGTAACATGTTGTTTTGAATATTTGACGTGATATACTGCGCAGAAATGATTTATTGCCAACCCGCATAACTGTATTAACTAACATGGAACTAGCCGAAGCTTACAAGGGGCTTCATAATATCTATTTTCTGATTAATGATTAAGTTGTGCTTGCCATGTGCTATCCATGGATGGGTGGCAAAAGCAAGATAACCTATTACATTTAAATTAAATTAAATTAAATTAAATTGTTTATTGATTCAACTTAAAAGTATAACAAATCTAGTATTTGGAATATCCTTTTAAGCAAAGCATTGCTTGTGTTAGGAGATTCCGCTCTTCCAACAAGTTAAATAACAATTATTTATTATTATTCTAGACACCTTAAGCAAGGAAAAAAAATTTTAAATTTAAGATATTACATCCTCTGTATCTTGGAGAGTCCGCATAGCTGTCGACCCTACAGTCATACAAATACATTGATGATATTTGTAAGTATTCAGGCCCAAAAAACCTGACTACCAGTTTATTCTAATGATACGAGTACGAGCATAGGACTTATCGCAATTCCTTCATGTAAACCTAAACTATTAGAATGATGTCGGTGATATAATTTACTTTGTGGTATCTTGTAACTGTTGATGCAGTAGGCTGTCACTGCCTCATTAGTCTGGTAAACCTAGGCACGACTGTTTCCTGTTTCGCTAAAGGACATAGGTCTGAATGCCGTCAAGCACAGTGCCGTTAAGTTTTTTTTGAAATCAGCGGTAATTGATTAATAGCAATAGGCTCACCCAATTACATGGGACTTAATATCGGAAAACCGTGAGTGTACAGTGGGTTATAGCTGTTACCTGACCCACCGAGACCCCGCAGTCCCACCTAGGGTACGTCAGGTAACAGCTATACTCGTAACCCACTGTACATGAATAAATCTTTATCTCAAACTTCAGGGAATACAGGCGTGATGGTATGTAACGTTAGTATCCTGTAAAGGCTTAGTTATCAAATTTTGTATTGAATCTGCACCCATTAAAGGTCAACAAAACTAAGTGCTCACAAAGTTCAATGCCAGCACATAAATCTAAGTACACATCGTTTCATGACGTAGTACCTTTGACGAGGCATTATTCATAGATCAATGTAGTCGATCCCCGAAGCCGTGTGAGAGACACGCCCGGATCATCCAATCCGCGACTCTGCATAATTTTTGCCAAACTTGCTTACCATTTTAATCTCCACACAAAAACATTAAGTAGATTGTCTTGTTTCGGAAAAGTCAAGTTTATTCGACATTCTAAAGCGCTTAAATACTTTCAGTTTTTTTTATGAATGGGCGAATTAGAATGATATTTTTGAAAAAATGGGACATTTACACATCGCGGTAATTTATAAGGACATAATTTGATTGTCCGTTTGGTTAAGATTTTTAATTTTTATGTGTATAAAAAATATTTAAGGTAATTTATTTTCAGTGACAAAGTGACGTTCGTCTACTGAGTGCAACAGCATTACAGCAGAATCTTTGGTGGGTTTTCGAGAGCCCAGCCGTGAGTTCCTGTTAAAAATAAAAATATTGGGTAAAAATGGGCATCTCATGAAAATGTAAATAGTTCACGTTTGAGTTTGTTAATTTTGGAAAGTTTTGGAAAATACCTTTGACATTAATGACACTAAGATTATATCGAACCTAATAACTATCAACAGGTGACTCACGGTGATACTCGGGGCAAAGGGAGTAAGTTGAGTTAATAGTAGTGTGAATAGCAAAATGAATGGGTCCTCACGACCGGGGAAGTACTACCTTCCCACAGAAAATCGACTTCAAGTAGAAGTATGCATACTGTTGCGTTTTGTACGGTGAGTGTGGAGCGCCGGAGACCCAATTTCTCCGTCAGTCCCCTTCCTTTTCCTTTTCTCCTTCCCCGTCCTTTTTCTTTAATCTGCAACTCCTTTGGTTTTGCAGATGTCGATGGACGGCGACCATGAGGTAGCTCGCCTGCTCGTTTCCAGCACGATTTTAGCACCGTGCCATTAAAAAAATAACATTATGACGTAAGCGTTATAAAGATCTCAAATTAGATTGGTATTTAAACCCATGGGAGATTATTTTAATTAATATGACGCAGGGAATGACATCATAATCTGTTGGCTTTAATTTTGGAGGTAAATCGAATTACCGCTTCCATGCTTTTGTTTTACCATGAATTTAATTAGAATATTATTAAATTGTGCACATTCAACCTATATTCAGCTCGTAGAGTATGAAGAGATCGATAATTCTGGGAATAGGTAAGGCATGCTTTGTTTTGTTTGCTAAATCAAAGTTATTTTAAGTGAGAGTGACAACCAACTTTTTGAAGTTTTTAGAAGTTATTTTAAAAACATTTAATGTAAAGTTGGTTGTTACTTTCGAGCTCATAACGCTTTTCTTATCAGATTCTGATTTCCGACTCTTCTTCATTAAATCTACGCTTTTAAATGTCTTTCAATTATGCTTTTGAACGGCACATATTCAACATTTCATTTTACTTTCTGAACTCGTATTCTCAGAATTGGTTTTCCACGAAATAGCAATTCTGACTAACTTAATACGTACGTCTTTCAACTTAATGCAAACCCAGCCTATTTGCTCTTGTCAGACGTCTAACAAGAACGCGAATTTAATTTACAAAGAAACCGAGGTGCTGTGGCGCTTATGCGGGTACTTATGACATCATTCTGACGTTACGAGAAAACCACCTACGTGTAAGTTGTTAAAATTACTATGTAATATAATTATACATTAAGCGGCGGTAACCTAATGGTGAGGGCGTCGGACTTGCGATCACGTGGTTGCCGGTTCAAAACCCACCCATTACACTATCGACGTGAACCCACTTGTAATACAAGCATTTAGCTTAGTACGAGGGGTTAACAAGATTACTAGTAGGTACCTAATGTGCAACCCACATTACTAGCTGTTTAAAAAAAAACATTACTAGCTGTTTAAAAAAAAACGATCTCAGTGGATAACTTATTTAAAAGACATTCAATATATAGTATTATTATGTATATTTGGAAATTTTTCATTTTTTTCTTCAATGTACTTTCATGCCCCGTGTTGGCATTTTAAATGAGTTGTTAGCCACATAAATCCTAGTCAAAATAACAAACCGAATGTATAGGAGAACGCCTATTATTATTATTTTCATTCCAATTAACGTTATAAATGATTAAATTCTTGCACGCCCATTAAGTATTTGAAATAAAGGATCTTGTACACAGAACCATTTTGCTAACATGAAATTTTAATATTTTCTACCACAAGTGCTTTGTTTTATTTGAAAATTTTGAGAAGAAATTATTATTGTTAGACACAGACAGACTTAGAACTACTCAGACTTTACTTAGTATATTCAATGTTAACACATTTTGAAATAAAAACAAAGTTAATATCATATTATTGTTGATTCTATATTAATATCATTCTTATTTAGTTTCAAAAGCTACCAGATTTTAACTTATTTTTATATCAAAATGAATTTCTAGAATCCGCGGCTTAGAGATAAAACAAATAAAATTGAAAATATGAGTTTTCTTAGAATTTTATGATTAATGCATCATAATTTTAGCTGAGAGCATGTCATACAAAGGTTACTAGGCAAAGGTAAAACAAGTAAATAACTTGGAGTCATAATATTTTGGGAATATGTTAATCGCCGAAGGTTTCGGCAGAGATGTACTGGTGTGCACCTACAGTTTGCCGGTACGTTGTAAATGGCCAGTCAAAAATTTAAACTCCGATCTGCTAGGTACTGAGATTTTTGTAAAACCCTTATCGGGTTTTACAAAAATCTCAGTACCTACTGCGTGGGAATCGATTCCAGTATATCACGCGGAGCAGGACGCAAGCAGTCTAGCTATTCAGTAAAAGGTTAAAGGTTGCAAAATAATATATAATAATAATAGTTATAAAATGTAACTAATAAAACAAAATAACTAACGTGCTCCTCTCCTCTCTCCTACTTCAAAAAAAAAAGTGGCTGTGCCCGACAGGGTCCATAATTGTGGCTCTCTAATATAATAATCACCTGTATGTGTACATTATGGAATGCAATAAATATACGTACCTATATGAATATAAAAAAATAATGCGCTTACAATGTACGTTACGCCGACGCGGCAGAAACCTAGTATTTTTAGCAAATTTTTGTCACTTAGATATTTTATTTAGAATCAAACCACACCAAGTATTTCAGTAAGCCTTATGTCTATATCATCATTTGATTATCTTCAAGTTTCATTAATGAATCAGCAATATCTAAACAAACTTAAACACCAAACGAAACTTCCTACTTGTGTTAGTTTTAGAATTAGACGTGGATTATTGAGTTAAAGTTGTACTACGGTTAGATAAAGGTGGAGCTGACACAAGTTTCAATGTTTCAGACAATAGCAGAACTCGAAAGTTAAGAAAGGCAATTGAACAAGTTCTCAAAGACAAGTCCCGGCCAGGATTATAAAGCAAAACAATGAAGCGCTGATAAGTTTTTCAGCGGCTTTTGTGGCACAGGCAGGCCCCAGCCTATCTTTAAACATGTTTATAAACAAAAGTGCAAGGGAACAGCGCTGGACGTCGCTAACAACACCTTAAGCCGTAGAATGTGGAAGAGAAATTCGACTTTACAGGCATTGGTCTCGTTAGCTATTGGCTAAAACCCAATAGCTCTGCGCGACCTGGTAATCGAATCCAGGATCTCTGGCATAGCAGTCGTGCTTAGGACCACTAGACTAATGAGGCAGTCAATTATATAATTATTGCTATTTTAATATAAATTTTGATATAAATGCTGCATTGTGTTACGTACGGTGATTACGATAATTAGTTTTAAAATGTGAGTATCTAAATATTGAACTTGACAATCGACTGCCTCATTAGTTTAGTGGTCCTAGGCACGACTGCTTCGCTAGAGGTCCTAGGTTCGATCCCCATGTCGAACAAAGTGTTATTGGGTTTTTTTATGAAATTCTCATTAGCAACTCGGAGTCTGAAATTATGCCCAGTTAATGGCAATAGCTCGCCCCCTATTACAGGGGACCTAAACAAACCGGCGAAGTGTGGATGTACATTTATACACCTCTGCATAACCCTTCGGGGAATACAGGCGTGATGGTATGAATGAATGAATGAAAGAATAAATATTAAAGTGAGAACATCGATGACATCGTTTTAAAAGAAAAAAAATGGGAGGCAACTCAGTTTACCTTTCAATACATTCCATGTATGATTTTCTAAGGTAAATGGGTTAACAAAGCCCACGTTAGTGGTTAAAGCCACTCTTGTTAGATTTAATCGTGTTAATAACTATGACGTCATTATCGGCACGTATGGTGCTAATAAGAAAGGTTGAAAGTATCGTGTTGTTTAAACATAGGGTAATTTATGAAGGCTTTACTCTGTGGAGTTGATAAGAATTATTATAATCATGTAGAATCATTAATTGTACTATTATGTCCTGGAGCGGTAAGCTCTCAGGTCATTCAACATATTTTGAATGCAGAGCTCGAAGGCTTCACCCGCATAAGATCCCGGATACCGCAATAGATTAAAAAGCCTATGTTAATTGGAAAGAATGTGGCTTTCTAATGGAACAACAATTATTATAATCGATACAGTAGTTTCCGAGTTTATCGTATACAAACTACTATTAAACTAGCTAACTAATAAACAAATATTTCCTCTTTACAACACAAAGGCAGTAGGTACAACAATAAAATCCGTTTTAAAATTGATGTCAACAAAAACTAGAAAAGCTCTTACCATAATCAAATACACAATAAATCACAAAGCCGCTTTAAAATTATACTTACCGTAAAACCTAAACAAAATACACGAATTGAATGGCATGCAAACCTGCATTCAACTAAAGCCTACCTACTAAAATGGGGTAGAGCATAATGACTTAGATTGGATTTGTTTGTCGGGTCAAAGGTGAAAGAACTCTTGCGTGATCAACTGTATAGCGCCCCAGACTGCAATGACGTAGATGTATGAAACATTACAATGGTAATGAATGAGGTAGTTATTATTTTTTATTAGTGATAATGTCACATGTCGACATCTTCAGCAATCATAATTATGAGTACTATTGTTATTTTATTTAAGCTATGCTACGTACTAGGTATAATTTTGTTGTGGTAGGGCCACGCTGTTCGCAGCATGAATGGGCCGGCTTGACCGGGGAAGTACCACACTCTCGCAGAAGACCGACGTCCGAGTAGTAGCGTTTCGTTACTGCGCTTCGTTCGGTGAGCGAGAGGGCCGGAGGCCCAATTCCTCCTCCAATCCTCTTCCTTCTCCTTTTTTCCTTCCCCTCCCTTTCCCTAAATAGGCTCGGCAACGCATCTGCAACTCCTTTGGTTTTGCAGATGTCCATGGGCGGCGATGACTACTTACCATCAGGTAGCTCGCCTGCTCGTTTGCCGAGTTATCCCATAAAAATAAAAATAAAAAAAATAGTAAGCCTTTTGATGTTAACAAAAAGCTAATTATTATTAATTAAATAAATAAATCAGTAGTTTTTTATAGCTGTATGAGAATAATGAAATCGAATAAAGAGACCAAATAAAAGGTGAATGGATGAATTTATTTATCTATTGGGTCTTTAACAAGGATACACTACACACGTTACACTCGTAACTATACATTCAAACAATTAATTATGAAAATATGTATAGGCTATGGTACATTGATAATATGTTATAATGTTACTTATGTTACAACATTTTATATAAAATTAAAATAAAATAAATGCAACAGTAATACTTTTGAATTGCAACTTTCAAATATATTTTTTTTGCATCTGAGCTCAAACCCTTTTAAATACACCTGGCATAGCAGCTATTACAGTTTCATGGAAGCGTTATATAGATGAAAGGAGTCATCGATTTGGCTCACCCATGCGTTCAATGGAGTTACTCTATGCTCATCACAAATGTAGCCTTTGTATTGAAGTGTCACTTTTTGTTGTCCTGTTTGTTTATAGACATAACATTATTAACATAAAACTGTTCCCTATAAGGATGGTGTACTTATGAATATCTAGATTTCGCCGATATGTTGTTGTTTTCATTTAATACGCGGGAGTCGATTGCAATGATATTCCCGGATTATTTGCACTCGAATCAAAACTCCAAGCTGCTACAAATCCAAATTGAATTTAATTAAATTTGAATTTAATTTAGAATAATTTACTCATAAATAATTACATTTCCAGACATTTAGGTAACATTATTATTGGTTTTACAATTGTGTTTTACGGAGATAGTTTCCTGTAGCTTCCACACTAGGTCGGGCCTGTCTCGTGGAACCTGGAGTCAGTTTGAATGTAAACAGAATCTTGAGGTAAAATTCTTGTATCTACTAATCCCTAAAATTTTATTTGTCATTCGTTAGGCCATTTTGGAGTCTATTAGAGATAAACTGTAAGAAATGAAATACAACTAATTTTCAATTAAAACAATGCCACAGCGATTTTGGATGTCCGGTAGCTATAATACCGTATTAAAATATATTAACGGCAAACGTAGTGTAGGAAACCCTCTGGCAAGATCTGGTGATTATTTGCGAATGCTGGCGGAAGCTGGATGCTAAAAGCTGACGACGGGGTGTAATTTCGGACATTAGGGGAAAGCCTACGTCCAGAATTGGACTGATATACGCTGATAATGATAATGACGATAATGCATAACACCGCCTTTAACACTTTTGAACATTAAGACCGCATTTCACCAACTTCAAATAAGTCACCGAATTTACTCTGTAGTTCATGCATATTCTATTCGATTTTTTTATTTATTTGGAACGTGAAACTCTGATGGCTACTCTGATATGTTGAAATGCGGTCTAAGTATAAATAAATAAATACAGGGAATATTTATGGAGGGTTCTGGTGGCCTTTTAAGCTGTAAATTGACGTCATTAAGCATTTCAAAGTTAAATCCCCTAAACAAACAAAGGATAATGATAATTGTTGGTTTCATCGTATTAAACGGAAGAAAACATTAGCTGATATAATCTTTGTAAATTTTGTTTAGATAAAGTGGGCTGCTATGAATTACCCACATTAATTACAGAGATTTCATCAATACTGTTTATGCATATGAACTGTAGCAGTAGATGAAGAAGACAATGTTTTAGTCAAGTTATACATATTTAATTATCGACCTAACACAGTTTACCTACTTAGTATATTTCACTAACACATAATCACTGCATTGCAGGCTTAGTGCCGCATCTCGCTTCCGTAATAAATCTCAGAAGTCCCTTCCTAACACTATTGACTTTGGATGAATAATAGGTACTGCTAGATGGTTCGATTGCCAGGTCAAACAAAGTGTTATTGGGTTTTTTTATGAAATCCTCAGTTTGGATGTATTTATTAAAAACTTCTTACATACAAATATCCTAAAAGACTAATTTGTTCCCGGTTAATGGCAATACGCTCGCCCCATGCAACCTAAAAATCCCAGAAACTTACATACATTCATACATACATACACTCACGCCTTTTTCCCATAGGGTAGGCAGAAACTACAGAACGCCATCTGCTACGATTCTTGCATACTTCTTTTGCTTCGTCCACATTCATACATCTTGTCATACACATGCGCCGGTTGCGGGTTGCGCACCTGACCTTACCAGAAAACAAGTGTCTGGCAAATGGCAGATGTGTACGTTCGTACACCTCTGCCATTTTTTTCAGGGAATCCAGGCGTGATGGTATGTAATAATACAATTGAAGTCTACCTTTTGTAAGTTTTAAGTAAAATGGAAGCAGTATGTAAATTGTGAATACTGCATAAAACATAGGTATGTTTCTAATATTTAAAGGTACGGTAGTTTACCATTGGTAACTTGTGTGAGTCAAGGTTTTAAAAAATATTGTTGAAAGATACGTACCTGAAAAAAAAAACTAAAAGAACTTCTATATAAAAGAAATAAAGTCCAAAATATTCTAGCAGTGTTTCTTAAGATACCTACCAGTATTTATCTATACGGCCATATGTCTAATGAACGCTGATTAACAGTGACGTAACTATTTATGTGGTTTCGAGTTACGACCCCTCCTTGGACGTGCCTCGAATCAAGTAAATGATACCTACAGTTCCTAATAGTTAGTCCCTTTCGGCTACACATGAATACTTAATCAGTGTTTTGATCCAGGAGAACTATTTCTCATACAGAAAGACAAATGCATCATTAGTGGTCATAATAGCGACTGCTACTGCAAAGATCCCAAATGATAAACAAACTTTAAAGAAACAAATAAAAATATATTTTTTATACTGTCAAAGTTTCAAAGATGTCGAAGCGGAGATATTAATGGCTAGGGCGTCCGACTTGCGATGATCTGGTTGCCGTTTCGAAACCCACCCATTGCACTTCCGACGTGAATCCACTCGTAACACAAGCGTTTAGCTTAGCACGAGGGGTTAACAAGAATACTAGTAAGCTTTTCTTTAAAAAAATAGTAGTATTCTGAATTACCATTCTCCGGATATATTTAAGTAGGTACTGTAACAGATCCATCCAAGGAGTCGTCATTATTAAATAGTTGACCACTTGGAATGACAACCAATTATGTAAGAAAAGATAATAATTATGTATACAAATCAGAGGTTCTAGTTAAAAGATTTGTAATCAGACTAACTAGTGGAGAGATTCCTATACTAGGTACCTTTATCAATAAAAAGTGTCACTAGATGGCGCTAATGGTCGAGTAAGCAATCATTTAATGATAATAATGACGGTTGCGATGACGGTAAGACTCTGAGGAGATGGCTGGAATACAAAGTTTCTTCTGGACGTTGGGACGAAGCGAGTGCTACTAGTCAAGCCGATACCACTAGAGGATCATTAGGATCCGCCTGGCTAGTTATCGTCTTAAACGACACTTTTCTTTTCTTAAAATGTTAATCCATCCAAATATTTTTTATTTGCAGTTATTAGGTCCAGAATGGTCCTTCGTCATCCTTTCCGACGTATGTCATGTACATTCATTGAACAATACCGAGGTTTGGTCAATCCTGGTCGCCTATTGTTGCGAAAACTGAAAAGAAATAGAAATATTCATGCTCGAATTATTACACGATGTCGAAGTTTCCTTTCGAATTCACTGAAACGTACAGCGAAATTGATAAATAATATTTCAGGGAAAATAGCGACGTTATAAGCTTAGTTTTTAAAATTTATCAATATTACTCTAATCCAAGGCACGCACCTCTGTCTTTTCGAAGTTATGTGCGTATTAATAATTAATTATCACGCGCCTAAACGGTGAAGGAAAACATCGTGAGGAAACCTGCATGCCTGAGAGATTTTCTTGACGGCATGTGAAGTCTGCCAACCTGCAGTAGGCTAGCGTGGTGGACTATAGCCTAATCCCTCTCGTTCTGAGAGGAGACCCGTGCCCAGCAGTGGGACAATGTAATGGGTTGATGATGATGAATATTACTAGCTACGTTTTCCCAATAATCTCGTGTTTGTAGTATGTTTTCTAATTTATCAAATTCTATAACCTACTTTAGAAAGTCCAGTGTAAAACTTGATGGGTGTTTTTATTATTAAGGTCCGTCTTTTAAAACGAAACTGCCTCAATAGTCTAGCGGTCCTAAGCGCGACTGCTACGCGAGAGGTTTTGGGTTGTATTTCCAGATCAACCAGTGTTATTGGGGTTTTCTACGAAATTGCCCCGGGACCTAAATATACCGGTGTACATTAGGTACACGTCTGCCTTAGCTCTTCGGGGAGTACAAGCGTGATGGTATTATGTTTGTCTTTTGAAACAGAACTCTAGCATGAAATGGTAGATTTTAAAGACAATTTTACCTTTTGACTCTAATGCTAAATTTAAGACCAGAGGACGTAACCACAACAATACTCTAATGCGATAACTTTTAAATTGTGAGAAAGAGATGGCGCTACGAAACCTGTGAAGCAGCATCCTTCTCTAAAAACTTAACAAAATCGCGTTAACATGTTGTAATACAGCCGCAATGCTTTTAAAGTTTTGTAAGGACTAAAACTAATTACTGAACTGGCTACCTTGCCGCACATATTATTATGTTGTAAGCATTTTATTCTTATTATTATTTATGTTTGGCAAATAAATGGTTTAAGATTGCATGTAATTGTACGCTTAATACCGTGCACACTAGATTCGTAGCTTCGTACCAACTTTACACAAGCGTTCCTTAATTTATAGACATCGGATTTCCGCCAGATAGTGGTGTCTAGCCGGCTAATTTACAGTCTTGACATACCATGTTGCTTTCTACTACAAATACTTCGGGTACAACAATATTAAAAAAAGTAACAGCGTGAGGTTCGGCCTAACGCTGTGGTACTTTTTAGGGTTCCGTAGCCAAATGGCAAAAACGGAACCCTAATAGATTCGTCATGTCTGTCTGTCTGTCTGTTTGTCCGATCGTGTCACAGCCTTCTTTCGAAACTATAAGAACTATGCTGTTGAAACTTGGTAAGTAGATGTATTCTATGAACCGCATTAAGATTTTTACACAAAAATAGAAAAAAAAAACAATAAATTTTGGGGGTTCCCCATACTTGGAACTGAAACTCAAATTTTTTTTTTCATCAAGCCCATACGTGTGGTGTACCTATGGATAGGTCTTTAAAAATGATATTGAGGTTTCTTATATCATTTTTTTCTAAATAGAATAGTTTGCGCGAGAAACACTTCCAAAGTGGTAAAATGTCTGTCCCCCCCTGTAACTTCTAAAATAAGAGAACGATAAAACTAAAAAAAATATATGATGTACATTACCATGTAAACTTCCATCGAAAATTGGTTTGAACGAGATCTAGTAAATAGTTTTTTTTTAATACGTCATAAACTGAATATTTTACGCGAGAGACACTTCCAAAGTGGTAAAATGTGTGCCCCCCCCTGTAACTTCTAAAATAAGAGGACGATAAAACTAAAAAAAATATATGATGTAGGTTACCATGTAAACTCCCACCGAAAATTGGTTTGGACGAGATCTAGTAAATAGTTTTTTTTTAATACGTCATAAATCGTAATGATACGGAACCCTACGTGCGCGAGTCCGACTCGCACTTGACCGGTTTTTTTATTCTTTCTAACCCTTGGAATTGGATCAGTAGTTCTGAAGATCCACTCATGAATAAAATCACAACGTTTATCTAAGATTTGTTGAGTTTCCCGAAAAAAACACTGATATTTAAAACAGTTGCTGCATTTTGTAGGAAGTTATCTCTAGAACTACTGATCCGATTTTGAGAATAATTTACCTTATAGAATAGACTACGATAGGAAGATTATACAAGTTGCTAAAATACCTATTTAATCGCAAATAGTATCCGTAACAAAGGATAAAAACTTTATCTTGAATTTGTAGTTTCCCGAAAAACAATGATACTTAAATAGTTGCTACATTGTTAAGTGGGGCTCACGACGAATTGCTGAACCATCTGATGACAAGTGCTACTGTCTATGAGCGTCAAGTACGACTCTTGACATCCAAAGCCCGTTAAAACCTTTGATGTGTAACACAGTTCAGTGAAATTGCCTTTAGAGACCTATATCTTCGAGTGGGCAATGATTTTTCACTTCATCGTTTGGCTGTTCTTTAAGGGAATGCTTTATACCGTTGTGAAGTGAGAAGATTTAAGGGATAATGAGATTATAAGCTTGTTTTTCTCAAAAGGAAAGCAGAGGAGTACTGTTGTACGCCAGTTTAGTAATAGACTAACTAACTATCACAGTATTACTATGGAAAAAAAAATATCTGTATATTTGTAGGTACACGTATCACGCAAAAATTGGATGAGGTTTTCACAGTTGTATTGATGGAGGATTAGAAACCCAGTTATAGTAATAAACCCTTTCAAAACATAACTGAAAACGCTGGCAAAGGCTAGTATACATAAATATAGATAGAAGATCTACCACCTACCATTAGACACAATTTGATAATCAAATATTATCCACTCACACGTCCCGGCCTAAATACCTATTATACCGTTGTCCGTCCGGCTACGCGTGGCGCTGATTCTGTAGGTACCGCGCTCGCTTGTTGTAACAAACAACCTTTATAGCTTCTTATCTATAATACCTAGAGTAAAGACAAATACTACGAAAAATTGCTAGAAGACTTCAGATTAAATCTATGTATTTTTTAAGATCTGTAAATTAAATTTTAGGTATTAAAAATAGGTGTAAATATTGAATTTGGAGAAAACATAACATTTAAATTGTATAAATTTACACCACAACGAAAAAATATTGTTTATTTTACCAATTAAACAATGTCACAATAAACTAGACGTTTTTTCCTTTAAAACGATGCATGGATCTTTATGTTTAATGAATCCTAAGTAGTTAAATAAATCGAAACAAAACACATCTCTTCATAATTTTATCGCGATGGTCCCTTACCGGCGCGATAGGCGCGATTACATTTTTAAGGAATCTTCCGTGAATATTGTACATTTCAGTTTTTAAAGTGTATTATTATGTTTATGACGAACTATTACTCTTTGTTTAAACAATATTTTACTGAAAAACTACGTAATAAATAACTAAAATTGGATCAACAACAAGAATGGCCGCTCCTATGCCATTTTTTTCGAAACAGCTACACTTTGAATTCCAATTATGACTCGATTTTACTCTTAAAACTGTGATATGTATACTTAATTATAAAGCACAAATCATCTAGTTTATTTTTATGTATAATAATCTATGAACTGATAAATAAAACTAAAGTACTTTCGACATAATCGCTGGAACTTAAAAAACACTTGTTCACTAAACACAAAGCGTAGAGTGGACTGCAGATAAACGTTTGTTTTTATTCGTAGAGGCTTCTTACACTGCCATCTCGTGATTTTTATTGTAAAGTAGTTCGTCAGCTATCGACTACACAACTTAAACACGCAAAAAGTAACGCATATTGTCAATAGATGTCGGTTTTATAAAATATGTCGCTATGGATATAAAACTATCCTTGGACGTACAACGCCCTTTTTTTTTGTGATATCAAAGTATCCCTGGACGTGTGAATGGTTAAAGGTCAGAATTACCATCTTCGGCTTGACACAGATTCAGCGTGAGAATTTAATCCTTGGTTAATGGATGACGTCAGTGGAGCAAATGTAATTGAATTAATGATTGCACACAGCCGAACGATATAAGCGGCTGAATTTGTCGTTGATAAATATATGATTTCATGCTTCAGTGCACATGATTAACAAGAATTGGGTCTTATAAAGTGTGCTAGTCATGTTGTTTACGTCGGTCAATTACAATGTTAGGTGGAATATGTTTTACAAAGTGTCCATTAAAACTGGATAGTTGCTGAAATTGAGGAAAAAATAGTTTTTTTTTCCTCAATTTCAGCAACTATCCAGTATACCAATATTTTATTTAAAAAACATTTTTGACAACATTTAATTTCGAGTTATAATAATGGATATCTTGTATATTGGGGTTTCCCAAGCCTTTATCTAATGATGAAGAATTTATTATTAAACAAATTCTTTATCATAAAGTTTACAGAATGCCATTAATTAGTTGGTAATCAAGTTAATCTCACTTGCGTTTTCTGATTATATCTAAACTTAAACTTAAGTTTTAAGATTTATTAACTATTAATCTTATCAAAGTCAAAAGTTTTCAAATTAAAAATGTAAAACCTACCTTCTACATAATTTTTCAGAAACTTACTTCACAGCGTAAATAAGAGCAGTGTCACAAAAGACTTTAATCAAACTAGATGTAACTGGATGAAAAGAACTTGAACCAGGCAAACTTTTCACGAACGAAATAGTATTGTGTACAAAATGGAACGTGCCCGAATGAACCTTACAGTAACACTAAAGAAATTTCACCGAAATACACACGTTTTTTTATTATTAACATCTCGCTTTATATTTGGTCCTTTCGAGGTTTGGATTAAATATTGTAGCGATTCGGGGAACACGAAAATGTAGGTAGTAGGCAAAGAATAAGCAATTCTTTAGAATATTTGAGGTGACATTCTTAGATGTGTGTTTGAATAGGCTGTACGTTGGTGGCAATAATTGAAGAAAAAGTTTCTAAGAAATAGCGAGAGAAGTACGTGAATATAAAATAAGAATTGGATGAAGTTTTATTATACTTCTTGAACTAATGTCGTTTCTTCCATTTAGAATTAAATACTAAATATTTGAAATTCTTGCCAGTATTACAGTGGGCGGTCAAATATCTTAACTCTACTCTTTAATCTTCATCTAAACTATAGATTTTTGTATATTAAACAGTTAAAAAAACTAATGTTGGCTCCCTGTGTTCCCTTCAGTGTTAGTATCATTATTTGCTACATCTTTATTTTAACTGCAACAAAAATAATTTATGCCGACAAGATACTTCTGAAGAGTTATGAAGACAGCCCGCATAACTTATCAGAAGTGATTTCAGTGCGTGTTTATAAGTGCTACGATTTATGTTAGTGAATGCCATCATGTGCTACGCCGTAGCGCTACGATAGTGCTACGACACGCACGACACTATTATGTTTTGCTTACTTAAATTCTTTGCGTAAATTTTTATGAGGGTACAAGATTCATGACAGCTTTTTGTTGTTACAAAATATTTATCATTTTTGTGGCTATGTTACAATGTTCAACATAAAAAATGCGTGATGTTTTTAATAATGTGATGTTTTGCGATATATTTTCTACTCATACATACATACAATCACAATCTTTTCCCTCAGGGGCAGATAGAAACTAATTTGTGTTTTTTTTTGCAACATTTCGTAAACCATAGATTTTACTATTAATAACTAAAAAATCTTTCCGGGAAATCGAAATGTTTGACATTAATTTACCTTCAATTAATATTTAAGCTACACAATCTTCGTATTAAACCAGAGAACTAGTAATTTAAATACTGAATTGGACCACAAGTAAACGGTATAGAATATGTGATTATATTACTGCAGTTGTGGAACTATTCGTTACAAACGTATTGTAGTTGCAGACTTTACAATGCAATTGCATACGAATATGTATATGTCTTGGCAAAGTAGACTTTATGGGATAATATTATGAGTGCGAAATTATTCTAGAAATACACGACAAAAATCTTCGAGAAAAATTCAACTCAAGTAGCAATAGGAGCTACAATTTATTGTAATTTTGTGACATGTTTATACAACCTTACAATTCTTTGTATTTCTGTAGATTTTATTGGGTAAGAATGAAATTACTGTTGACTTTTTTCACAACGTGCTAATGCACTAATATACTAATATACACTAATGGACCCGAAAGACCCAACGTTATTCTGTCGCAATTAAATTTAAGCGGAGATAGCCTAATGGCAAGAGCGTCGGACATGCGATCATGTGGTTCATCATCAACCCATTACATTTTCCCACTGCTGGGCACGGTCTCCTCTCAATACGAGAGGGATTAGGCTATAGTCCGCCACGCTAGCCTTCTGAAGGTTGGCAGACTTCACATGCCGTCAAGAAAATCTCTCAGGCATGCAGGTTTCCTCACGATGTTTTCCTTCACCGTTTAAGCGCGTGATAATTAATTATGAATACGCACGCACGATCATGTGGTTACCGGTTTGAAACCCACCCATAGCACTACCAACTGGATCCCACTCGTAATACAAGCATTTAGCTTAGTACGAGGGGTTAACAAGATTACTAGTAATGTGCGACCCACATTGCTAGTAAGATTTAAAAAAAAGAAGATCACATTGTTCAAAATCGTTTGAGCTATTGCGAGACTAACGAACATGGATAGATGTATGAAACTGTATGCTTGTATGTTCTATAGGGACTCCAAAACGACTGGAGTGATTTTTATAACATTTTCAGGCAATATAATATGGATATGGGCAATATAATATAATAGGGATCCCTCACTGGACTGAACCGGTGAGGGATCCCTATCATCCAATCAATATATTGGTAATCTGTTATATTTGTTCGCAGAAGTCTGAAGCACACGTTATTTTGCAAAATAAAACAAAATTCCTTACAAAAAATCTGCATTACCATATTAGGTACACGTTTTTGGCTTCCCTTGGAACATTCATGATTTTCGGAATCAATCATAGCCCATCATCATATCACTAATCACGATCAAATGTCGAAGTGAAAATACCCACAAAATAAGTAGCGCGTCTTAAAAATGTGAAAATAGTGGTAAAATATGTACATATTTGCATTTGAATGTACTGTTGACCCAATTCTTGCATTCATATTTAATTCCTTTCTCTTGGTAGAATAAAAATATTTAAATATAAATTACTCCAAACTCAGTATTTCTACAGTATGTGGTATGCCTTTTTATTGTTGCCAAATAAGCACCTTCTTCATGCGCATGTAATTTAATTTACAGTACAGTACAGAAAATCCAGAAAACACGCGGGCTAAGTTGTGGGCGGAAAGCTAGTAAATTATAAATGCCGTTTCAAAAAAATCTACATACAACAAATAAGGAGAAAGTTTTCAAAACAGTAGCCCATAGTTACGTCTTTCAAAGTGTCGGAGGTCATGTAAAAGTTCCTCGATACATATTTTAGACGCCCCCGTGAGTACGTGACCTAAAAACGACTGAAAGGAAATGTCTCCAATTAAAAATTGACGGTCGTCAGCCATCGTTGGAACTACATGGATGAGTGAAGCTATCTGATTGAATATGGTATACAACAATGTAGTTTTTATCAAGATTTTTATTCGGTGTATTTATTTTATGTATGTAAACGATATTGTTGTAAGTACTTGTATAATATTTTTCTGTAAAAGATTTTGTAGAAGTGATAACATTGTGGTATTTTTTTAATTATAACGTTGTGGTAACGATACTGAGTTGGAGTTTATTGAAAAAATAAACTTTTGTACCTACAGCTTAGTCTTCACCATTTTACGATGGATGTCAAAGAGAAATGAAATGAGTAAAAAAATAGTTTTATTTTAATGCTTAGAAAACAACTACAATTTAAACTTAATCAACACTCTTAAAGCAATAAAAAATCCCTTCATCCGCGGTCAAGTAACAAAGCATCTTCGCCAATTTATCGATACAAACTCAATAACTGGCCGGTTCTAAGATAAAATAAAGAACTGACGTCGCCTCAAAGACGTAAATTAAAAATGTGAACGCAAATTTCGACATGGCGGGTGGGAGTCGCGGTGGCTTAGCAGTCATAGCGTCTGGTGTACTTAACCAGAAGACGCAGGTTCGAATCCTGCCCGCGGTTGTATTTTTCCTTCACTAAAATAAACTAAAATAAAGAAGTTGAAACGATTAATAAAAATAATGCAATTTATAGTCCTTGAATTATTTATACTCACAATCTTGCAAACCAATCTAATTTTATTGACAGTTGCCTCTTAAGTTATTGGTATAAGAGTTTGATGTTCCCGTAAAAGTTTAATGGCAAATAATTTTGTCTGTGTCCATATAAATCTTGGAAGAACGTTTAGTATTTTTAATATAATATTGTTGGAATCGGATGTTCTTAGAACAGATTTATCTAGATATTTTGTTACACATTATATGTATAACATAACATAATTGTATAAAGGCTTGATGGTATGACCAGTCCAGTAAATTTTATGTATCGCGCCGTATTGTAGTGTGTCTTGTTGACGGCAAATAACGTTTTTTCTTTTCTTTCTTTCTTTTCTTTCAGTCCGCTTTTTAGTCGGTATGAGTCTGACATTCTCTGCCGCGTCACTAGGCGGCAGATGATCTATTAGAATTTTTCATACTATAAAAAAAGGTTTAAGTACCACAACTCTTCTCATTACAAACGATCTTAAGTAAGTTCGTTTGTTTGTAGATACCGATCGAATATTGACGGATACTGGTGTTTCTATCACCCAATAATTACTGTATTTTCGCCATAAAATATGGGCATATGTATTGAGCAATTGTTTGGATAATTAATGATGATAATTCTCTGTGTTAATGCTGTGAAACTATTTAACAGACGCGAATTTTTAGCGCAATTTTTTGCTTGCATAGCGTAAAATCAATCATCATTATCGGTTCGCTCTGACTACAACGTAAGCATCGCATGGAATGTCACCTCGTTAATGAGCGTGCGCGTACATAATGAATCATCCCTGTTGACACAAAGCCCTCGCAAAACAAACATACCTCGCAAACATTATAATTTCGAAGTACATTGTACAACCATCGACAATCTTACAAGTGACGTCACTATTTAAATGAAAAGTGACGTCACTGACATGACTAGAACTGTATTGGCAGCTTTTTAAATTTAAATTTTGGAATATATGAGATGAAATTTCTTAGGTCTTTATATTATGATCTTAATGTCCTCAACGCAAGTAGAACATAAAATTTAATATGGTGTGATTTAAAATTAAGCTCTCGATAGTTTACTGTTAGGTACTCACTTGAATAACGATAGAACCCATTTGAGAGACCAAATACAAAAAAACAACATGTCTGGTAACGGGTTTAACGTATTTAGTTCAAAGTAATGATGCGGCTAAGAATCGATTTTGTTTCTGGTCCACAAGGTGCAATTTTGCTTGTAATTTCAACATTGTATAATTGGAATTGTTAAAATGATAAGCACTTTACCAGTATGCTTCCGAAGTTGGAAAAGGTAAATTATTCCACAAACGTTGTTGTTTAACGATGTATAAGTACTCATAAGTACTTGTTGACAATGTATTTGATTACAGGATGCCATCTCGACGTTTCGTTAAAATCAGAATATGTTTGTTTTAATAAATCTGGAATATCTTCTCCGAATATTATTTTTCCTTTTTATTTTTAACATCGAGTTCTGCTGCCTCTTGAGTCTTCAAGTGGGACGTCTGACAACTGGGACAAGTGGCGTAGACTATCTCTACAACTCAACTTCTTTTGTTGGACCAAGAAGTGAAATTTTCCTATTTGCATGACATTCAAATATTTATAGCGCGCTCGAACAAGCGATTATGTTAATGTAAGTGCTCTGCAAAGGTGAAAATGTGGGCAAAATATGAACAGGGAGTAAAGGTTTTTATGCATCTAAGTAAACTTTCCGAGGATTTTACTGAAAAATAAATTTAAGACTGCTATCTTGAAATAAAGTTAAAGTCTCACCGTGCTCAGACATGCAATTAGATAATCTGAAAAATGGGTCGAAGTCTCAGAATAAAAAATACAATACTTTTGCTTTTGCCATTTTTTCATCACAAACCTATTATATACATGATTGTGTATTTTAGAAATGTTTTATTTAATAAAAAAACTATTACAAATTAAATAAGTGTAAAATTTTGTTATCAACAAAATGCAATTTGCTTACTTCGGGTGGCATAGCCCCATAGCAACCGTAAGCTAATTATTGTTATTGAATAAAGTAACCTTGATTAAACAAAACGTACTTATACCATATCTTTTTACATAAAATCTACTTTACAAATAATATTTTCTATGTCAACGTTTCACAAACAGAAACAATCTGTTTACCTTGTGTTCTAGAGCTAATAATCCGATAAATCTAGGGAATTGCTGCAATCTCTATACCACTCGACCGCAGATGCATCAATCGATTTTATTAATTATAGCAGACTGTGAATGACCGAGCGCGTTAAGCTCGCAAATAACTCTGAGAGATTACATATAGGTATGTTTCAGTAAATAAAATACCTGGATCAATTATACCCCTTTGCACATACAGCCCATTAGGATTGTCTGTATACTTAATTAGTAGCAAACACTGACCTCCAGACTTGTATTAAATATCTGCAGGTCACATTAGCATTTGTTTTGGGACTAGATGGACTGAGTGGACCGATTCTATACATTATAAAGGGCTTGTGTATTTTTCAAAGACGCAAAAATAAAATACATTATTAATTGAAAAACACATATAAATAATAATTATAAGAAATAATCCAAAAAACAAAAGCGTTATCAATTTGTTTCTAACTTTGTTCGTGAATTAATTTTGCACGATTCTTTTTTGTTTAATATTAGCTTAATATATTATTCCATTCTTGACCATTTCAATTTAGGAAACCTTTTTTTTATTATAGTTAAGGTAATTTATCTCATTTGCAGAATTATTTATTTATTTATGTAGGGTCTCCAAAGAAAGATATACACATAGGTAACAAAGTGTATGTACTCCTTCACTTACGGGAAACCACAGTTTGCACATAGGCATTACACAACTAAACTAACACAAAATATTAGTTGAATTAATTCTGTTTTAAATAATTGTAACGATAAAAATATATCCTCTATACTATCAAAAGTGTGACTGAAATGGCCGAATATTCGAAAAAAATATTTTTAACAACCATTTTTAACCAGTACCTAATACGTCATTATTGCTATAAAAATACCGTCTAGACATTAATTAATAGGATGGTAACGTTCACCGGTCTAATAATGGTTCATTAATGATGCTAAAGTTTTTTTCTTTTGAAGGCACGGAACCCTAATATATGAGGTTAAAGACTTCATATGAACGACTGATGATATTCTCAATGTCATAATAATTTATAAGTAAGTACCTCATAATTCTTTTTAGTATTCTATCTTCTAGTGTCACAAGGATCTGCTTACATAAGAGACAAAGATTTATTAATTTTCGAATATTCTAAAAAGCGAGTCCTTTACAAGTCTCCCAACTTTTGCTTGCATTGACCCAAGAAAAAATATAAGGGTGAGATAAATGCAATGGTGTTGCTATAAAAATACCGTCTAGACATTAATTAATAGGATGGTAACGTTCACCGGTCTAATAATGGTTCATTAATGATGCTAAAGTTTTTTTCTTTTGAAGGCACGGAACCCTAATATATGAGGTTAAAGACTTCATATGAACGACTGATGATATTCTCAATGTCATAATAATTTATAAGTAAGTACCTCATAATTCTTTTTAGTATTCTATCTTCTAGTGTCACAAGGATCTGCTTACATAAGAGACAAAGATTTATTAATTTTCGAATATTCTAAAAAGCGAGTCCTTTACAAGTCTCCCAACTTTTGCTTGCATTGACCCAAGAAAAAATATAAGGGTGAGATAAATGCAATGGTGTTCTTATGGAATACTCTATCGCTCCGGAAAGCGGATATTTTTTGACTAAAAAAACTATAATAATGATGGTCGGGACCATTGATTTGCGATCGCTATTCATCCATATTACCATAAAAATATAACTAGATTTCCGCATCCGGCTTTTCCTGTGTGGACTAATTGTGGGCAAATTATCCAAATATAGCTTTCCGACCATAATATTAACAAGTTTAGTAGTTTCATGGTTTCTTTCACCCCCTATTTCTGCCCCTCAAAGACTTTTTGCGATAAAAAGTAGCCTATGTTCTTTCTAAAAATGTATTCTATCTCAGTACCCAATTTCATCAAAATCGGTTGAGTAATTTAGGTGTGAAAGTGTAACAGACAGACAGACGGAGTTACTTTCATTTATAATATTAAGCAGGGATAGAATAACTAAAATAAACTTATCCAAGAGCAAGACACCCCACAGTCTGCAAATTTGTAAAAGGGTTTTAAACATTGAGTCTACTTTGTAAGTATAATATACAACCACTTACCCAAATACTTACCCAACATATTTCAAAATATAAATTTAACACTTAAAGATCTTATTTACTGCGCCAATCGCTTATATCGCATTAAACGATAAAAAAGGTTTCATTTAAAATAGATGCGTTGGGTCTGTCGCCTTTCTATCTAATTTGATAATAAATTGAACCGTCTAGTCGTTAGACTGAAAAGCAATTTGATAAAAATTGCATTCGAAAACTATTTTATGCGATCGTAATACGTAGAGGCACGTTTCATATAAAATTGAACTTTTATTACATTGCCTTATGTACTGCACTAGGTATTGTTTGTGACTCTGCCTGTCCACGTTAGAATAGGTCCACCGAATTCGGCGTCGCGGACGATCAACGCTATATTCATCACATAACTACTTCTAGGTACTTTTTTTGAAACCAATGTTAACGGAACTGAAGTCCAATCATCAAAAGTTAAAAAAAAACTGATGACCTCTATGGTATCTGCAATACCCTGAGCTCAGTAAAGAGACCACCGAAGCCCTCAACTTTATGTTTTTTTTAAACCATAATCATCATTTAGATTACGCTGCTGGGCACAGGTCTCTTATCAGAACGAACGGTATAAGGCTGGCTGCGGGTTGACAGCCTTCACACGGCCTCGAGAAAATCTCTCAATCCTGCAGGTTTAAGCGCGTGGTAATTAATTATTAATATGCACATGTCCTCGAAAAGTCAAAAGTGCGTGCCTTAGAATCAAACTCGAGACCTTTGAGTCTCGAAAGAAGTCCTATCACTGCACCTGATTTGTTAAATTAATTTATTATATTACGGTTGTTCATTTTATGTTAAGTAGTTACAGAATAAAGTACTAGTATGTGGCTCCGTTCTATTAAAAAAATATATAAGAACGAGCTTACAGACATTAAAACATTTTATGAGACGAGTACAATAAAGTGATATGGGACAGTAACCTTAATGCTTCAAGCACTAAAGCATAGTTCATTATTCTTTACTAGCTAGAATTAACGAGCTTGTGAGTATGTGCGCGACATTCGTCGACACAACATGTCTCTACAAGTAGGTATAATTATGTTATAGTGACAATAGACTCGCCCCTATTTCGTGGGGTTGAATATCGTTAGCGAATAAAAAGGCATACCTAGAAATTGTATAAAAAACTAACACAATTAGTTATAAAACGGATTTTATAAGACCTATCATCACGCTTGTATCTCCAGAGGTAGGCAGAGGTGTATTGTTATACGCCCATACTCCGAGCTGCTGCTGAGAAGTTCATAGAATAATCCTGCTAGAATCCTGCATAGAATAACACTGCTAGATTTGGGAGTCAAATCCAAGACCACGTTCAACAGAAGCATAGTTGCGACCACTGAATAAAAGAGTCTTTTACTGAATAAATAATTTTGTAAAATCCGGCTACTTATCTAATTGGACCCGAAAGACTTCATACCATCACGCCTGAGTTTCCCGATAGGTTGAGCAGAGGTGTACTCAATGAGCACCCACAGTTCGCCGGTATGTTTAGGTCCCATGTAATAGGGTGCGAGCCTATTGCTGTTGCACCGGGCACATATCCGAACTACCCGCACACTACCAACACTATTCAAGACCTTCAGCGTAGCAGCCGCGCTTAGAACCGCTAGACTAAAGAGACACTTCCTCGGGAGAAAAATGCCAGGGTGGCATGAATCTTTAGGAGAAGGCACTTACAACATGAGGTCGATGACCACACACAAATGTACATAAACATACGTATATTGACTTGACCTATTATTCCCCTAGCAATGTCGGCGACGTGCATCGATTGAATTAGATTGACCTATGTCACTTCAATGTTTACAATGTCCGGACTATTTGACGCGTCTAACGAATATTGTTTTCTCTATTGACTTTGGGGCTGTTTTTTTTAGACTGAATGGGGTGTATTCGAGAGAAAATGTTATTAAATGAGATTAATTAAAGGACTTTGTCATCCAATATGGAAAAAAGGTAGGTGTGATATCAAGTAATGAAGTCAAAGTGAAAAATATACTTAATAAACTCAGGTTGTCTGGTAAAAATGCGACATAATTTCAATAGGCTGAAAATTCCCAGAAAATTAATTACGCAGAAATGACTTAACAATTTGTTCCTTTTAATGGCGACCGTGATTTGTGTTTTTCTTTTACACTCCCTTTATTTGTTGGGGCATTACTCTGTAATATAATACATCGCCTTATAATAAAGTACAATAATTATGAAAGTGTCATTCGGAGACAAATTTGTAGGAAGCTCTTTTCAGGTAAGTTTTGTGTTTCATGATTTTATTGAATTAACATATAGCTAGTTTTTTCCCGCAGCTCCGCTCAAGTGGCGGCAAATTCACGATCTCTTATGTTTATAAGTGTGTTTATATGTTTATTCTTATACCCGAGACGGCAATTTATATTATCTTTGAAAGTTCACAAATATAGGCTTATTGGTAAAACATTAAAACCCTTTCAGACTCCTCTCTATGACTTTTGTTTTTCAACAATAGCCAATACTAAAATATTAAAATAAAGATTTTATAATAATGTGTTACAAAAATAATATAGTAATAAAAAAACTTTCACAGACTAACCATCTTCATAGTTAAAGAAGCCACTGTTGAACGAAGAACTCCCTGTAAATCGATCTAAATTGAGTCGATGCTGCCTGGATCTAATGACTTCCAGCACCCTTCACCTTATTCTCTATCCAAAGAGAATTAGTCTGTGCCTCTATCCATCTCATTTGAGGCTATGCTGTTTTCAGATGCATGGTCTCCACTTTTGAAACTTCCTGTCCCAACGGTTATTAGTTCTACGAGCTAGGCAATAGAGTCTCGCTCGCACAGCGCTGACGTGCGCGCGCGTTCTTTGTAAACAATGGCGGTTAATAAGTTGAAGTGTTGTAGTTGCAATATAATTATAAGTGAAGTATTAGCATACATACAAAATAAACATGATGTGATGGATAACGAGTCTATAGTTCGTGTGTGCATATCTGCCTTCTCTGAACCAGATATTGACGAGGCGAAAACGTTGTTGTTTGAATCTGTAACGACTTCTCAGAGGAAAATATCACGTAGGCGAGATGGAAAAATGCAACGAGACATAGAGGATATTATCTGTCTCTTTAAGGAGATCGATCCGGATGTGATTCCTATCTTCGTGGCACGAGATTTACAAAAATTGCCTCCGATTTCGTTTGATCACATTGATGTCACGAAGTTACTGAAGGACATTATGCTGCTTCGTAGGGAGATACAAGTAATTAAGGAAAGTTATGCAACTGCAGAAATGTTAGAAACAATAAGGTTAGACCTAAACAATCTCAAACTAACGTCGTTGGTTAATTACCCAAATATTAACGTGGAAAAAAGAGGTGCATATTTTTCAGATAGTGGGCCGGTAGGTCTATCGCATGACTTATCAAATACCGACATTAATAAGAAATCGTCGGTAGGAAAGGAAGTTGAGCCGTCGCCGCCGTCGGCTGAATATCGCGCATGTGAGGGTACCGTGTCCTTCGCACCGAAAACGCCCGTGGCTCGGCCGGTGGCGATAGCCGAGGTGTCAGCGGCGCAAACGTCAAATATGTCATCGGCGCAAACGTCAAATCAGTCAGCGGCGCAAACGTCAATTATGACAGCGGCGCATACGTCAAATATGTCATCGGCACTCGAGCGTGTAAATGTAAACAATGATAATATTGCATGTAAACAAACGCAGTCGCAGCCAGTGTCTAAGCCGCAATCAACAATGGCGGAAATAGTTAAATTACCTGGTGAATGGAAACAAAACAAGCCAACAGATGAGTGGACTGTGATTCAACGTGGACGACTTAAGAATCGATTTATTGGAAAAATGGGAAAGGCGTTAACCGGTGTTGAATCAAAGTTCAAAGCGGCGGAAATAAAGATTCCTTTATTTGTCTCCAATGTTAATAAAGATACGCGAGAAGGCGATATATGTGAATATATATTTAATAAGACTCAGGAAAAAGTCTCTCTTGAAAAAATTTCCATGAAGAAAGAAAGGCCATACAATTCTTTTAAAGTATTCGTGTCAATGAATAAGATTGATACGTTTTTAGATGATAAGTTGTGGCCGGATGGGATAACGTTTAGGAGATTTATACGATTTAGACCCCGGAATACCGATAAAGAGGACATACAATTAAATGGATAGTACATTAGTAAGTTATAACTGCAAAAATATCAAAAGAAGTATGGAATGTGTGAGAACTTTATGTAATTTGGCAGATGTCATAGCCCTCCAAGAAACCTGGCTGCTACCATACGACTTACAAGTTTTGGGGGACATCGACCACGACAATTTCAGCTACACTGGGAAGTCGGCGGTGGACTTGTCTGTAGGAATGCTACGAGGCCGCCCTCACGGTGGGGTTGCGCTACTGTGGCGGAAAAGTGCGTTTCGCAATGTTACGGTGGTGAAGTGCTTAAGTGAACGTATTGTGGCGATTAAAGTAATGACCCATGCCGGTCGTGAAATGTTGGTTATATGTGTCTATATGCCAACTGACCAAACTGTGAACTTGCCAGAATTTACTCAGTGTTTGGGTGAGTTGAATGCAATTATACAAGACAATAGTATCGAAGTAGTATTTATGCTAGGGGATTTCAATGCACATCCTACCGCTTCATTTGGTAGTGAACTTCTTGATTTTTGTGAAGAAAATAACTGGATATGTGCTGATATAGTTAAATTAGGGAGGTTGTCTGAAACTTATACTTTTCAAAGTGAAGTGTATGGGTGTAAGCGATGGCTAGACCACTGTGTGGTAACTAAGTCAGCATGGCAGTCGGTTGTGAATATTAGGGTTCTCAATGATGTATACTGGTCAGATCATTTTCCACTACAGGTAACCTGTAATTTAGAAGTAATTAAAGCTAAAGTTAAAGTTCACAATTATATAAGTAATAATATTGTATGGGGAGAGAGAGCATCAGAAGAAATACAAAAATATCATGAAATTTGTAATAATGAGTTCAGTAAAATTATGTTTCCTGATGAACTACATGAATGTGCTGATAGTTTGTGTCAAAACATACAACATAGATCTGTAATTGACAATCTATATAACAATATTGTTAATATATTAAGTCAGGCTGCAGCAAACAGTCGCAGTCACTTACCTAGGAAGCCAAATAAGGTTAAGTGTGTTCATGGTTGGAACAAGCATGTCAGAGATGCTCACAGGCAGGCTAGACTGGACCATCAATTGTATGTCTTAGGTGGTAAACCAGTTAGTGGACCTTTGTATGATAAAATGAGTGAAAGTAGACGAGTTTTTAAGTCACGCTTAAAGTACTGTCAGAACAACCAGGAACAAATAAAAATGGATATACTAGCCTCACAACATTCTGCTAAGAAATTTAATAAGTTTTGGAAGGGCACTAAGCGTTTAAATGGTAAGACTAGTCTGCCTGTTTGCATTGATGGCAACAGTGATGCTAAAATGATTGCGAATTCTTTTAAGGATCATTTTAAAGTGACAGCTCCCCTGCTGTCGGTGCTTGATACTGAATGTGGCCCAGTAGTAAAGCCTATTGGATTTTCAAGTAAGGATGTGGCTGACATTATTGAAAATATGAAAAGAGGGAAGTCACCTGGTCATGAGGGACTCAGCGTTGAGCACCTGCAGCATGGGGGAGTACACCTATACAGGGTGTTAGCCATGTTCTATACTTTTTGCATACGGCACTCATATCTACCATCTAATCTTATGAGAACAGTGGTTGTGCCAATAGTAAAAAACTGTACTGCTGATATCTCTGACATAAATAACTATAGACCGATTTCGTTAGCTACTATCATTGCAAAAGTGCTTGATGGATTATTGGATAGACAACTTGATAGTTTTGTAAGATTACAGGATACACAGTTTGGTTTCAGAGAGGGGTTGTCAACTGAAAGTGCAATTCTGTCTCTGAAACACACTGTTGATTATTATACAAAAAGACAAACGCCAGTATATGCATGCTTCTTGGATTTGTCCAAAGCTTTTGATCTGGTGTCATATAATAAGCTTTGGACAAAACTAAGAAATGCAGGTGCCCCAGCTGACCTGGTTAATATCCTCGCCTACTGGTACAGCAAGCAGCTTAATGCAGTTAGGTGGGGAAATGTTTATTCAGATGAATATTTGTTGGAGTGTGGCGTCAGACAGGGTGGGTTGACTTCGCCACGACTCTTTAATATGTATGTCAACAACCTGATTGAGGAGCTCAGCAGCATGCATGTTGGATGCCATATTGATGACATATGCGTCAATAATTTAAGTTATGCAGATGATATGGTGCTGATGAGCCCCTCAATTGGTGGTCTCAGACAATTGTTAAAGGTGTGTGAGGTTTATGCTGTGGAGCATGGCCTGAGGTACAACGTAAGTAAAAGTGAGTTTATGTTATTCAAATGTAAGAATAAAAACAACAATATTTCTATAATACCACCTATATTACTTAATGGTGTACCTCTGAGCCGTGTTACACAGTTTAAATATCTGGGACATATTGTAACAGAGAATTTATGCGATGACCTAGACGTTGAGAGGGAGCGCAGGGCATTGTCGGTGCGTGGTAATATGTTGGCACACAGGTTTGCTCGGTGTAGTGCTCCTGTTAAAATAACAATGTTCAAGGCATTCTGCCAGACGTTCTACACGAGCAGCCTGTGGGCCAACTTTACACAAAAAGCCTACAATGCCTTGCGCATCCAATATAATAATGTGTTCAGGGCTATGTTTCGGCTCCCTCGATATTGCAGCGCATCCGGCATGTTTGCCGACGCAAGCGTAGATGACTTTTATGCAATTATGCGTAAGAAAGTGGCGTCAGTGGTGCGACGAGTACGGGGGAGCCCAAATAGCGTCCTGAGGATGTTTGGCGACAGACTGGACACTGCTCTGCTCAGTAGATTTACTGAACTGCATGTGTTGCGGTGAGCCAACTGCAGGGGTACGGTCTGTTCAATTTTATTTTTTGTGCCTACTGGTAATTACTAACATTAGCTATAAGTAAAATTTTCCTGTTACTAACATACATATGGACTTGATGGTCTGAATTAAATTATTTTTATTTTTATTTTATTTTTATTTTTATTTTATTTTATTTTTTTATTAATACACCTCCTACGACTTTAGTTTACTAAACTATGTCAGTAATTTCAGTCCTTACCTTATTATCTGCTTTAATTTCATATAGAAATTCCAAGCATAGCTTCTTTATAGATAGATGCGTGTGACTAAATAACTTATTTTGGTTGAAAATTATGTACAATTTAAACTGTGTCAATGTTAAGCGAAGTTTCATAATATATATCATACCTAAATAAAGTTTCTTGAATATATTCAGATTTTACTTAAGACTTAAATATTTGTTTGGCTTTGACTTTGCGAATACTTTATGAATACATTCTACATTTTGGTAAAAGTAAGTCTATATTCTTGAACTAACATTTAAATCCTTAGAGAATGGAGTATTAGGTATAAAATAAAATATAATTTGGCCTATTTTTTACTGAGTTTTTATTTTCAATATTCACGCGTTATTGTATCATTTTTATTCTTCTCTTCATTTCATGTATAGATTATTAGCAACATTAAAGATACGTAAGCAAGAGTGACTTAAAAAAAAAGTTGTTTTCAAAGTTTATATAATGTGCTTCTGCAAAGATTATCAAATATACTGAGCTGGCTAAGTTTTTCACACTGGCATTTGATTTCCTTATAATAGAAAACGTGGATTTAGAGCAGCAAAATTTAAGCTCAAAAGGCAGACTTGCAAATACTCAGCCAGTATGAAAAAAGTGAATTTACTTATGTATTTTACCAGCACAAAGCTTCGTAATCCTCTTAACGAAAAACTCCTGCATTTTCAGTACCTACCATTAAGTTTTGTATTTATGCAAGGAAAATGAAACCCTCATTTTGAGCTATGAACCAGATAAACCTTAACCAGCATAACCAACAAGCCTAGATCACCGGATATATTCCTGCAATAGCTCTCGCAAATCTGGAGCGCATTGCAACGGAAACACGCGATGCACTCTCATTTATTATTTTGTATTCAACCCGTGTATACAGGAGAACATTTAATATCGTTATTACTGTTTCTGGAAAGTTCTATGACAATAACGATACTACTATTAAAACCGGTATTAAAACCGGAGTTTCGCTACAGAAGTGTTGTCAGTTTTAATGGAATCAATGCTTTAGTCATTATCAGCGTAGGTTTTGATAACGTCGGATATAAAAGCGTCTGCATTATTGGGGTCTTCAATGGCATCGGTATTAGATATAGTTATTTATATAGGTTATTCTGTTATTAAATTCTTACATTTGATGGTTATCTTTATCTTACAAATTCATTTCTAACGTGACATAATCTATAAAATAACTGAGTATTAGAAAGTCTATGAAGCAAAAAAGCAAAACGGAGCGTTGTTATTTTTAGGATTTTGAACTAGATGAATATAGAACCTCCTCCTATTTTGAAATCCGTTAAAATGTCAAAATGAAGTACTACAGTAATAGTACGACTACGGTGTCTGTCTGTCAGTATCCCTCCGTCTCTCTGCATATTTTGTTAGATTCATGTACCTTATAAAATGAATAGAAGTAATTAAGTTTAGAGTCTATATTGAAAGTATTCCTTCAATCTTACAAAAATCTTACAAGATAACAGAAACCAAGCCATCCAAATCTGAAATTTGATGTTGAATCTTGCACTCTCATAAATCATTTTACATTCGACCCGACATCGTCGATAAGCGTCACCCGAGCTATGCGTGAATTATTCATGAAACCAACGTAAGTATTTGAAACCGAAAAAAACCGGTAATACAGATGATATAACACGGAATACGCGTGTGACCTCTTTATTCATTGTGTGAAAATGAGTTTGTCGATAGTCCTATGAAATAGGTACGTATGAAAGTCGTTTTTTTAACCGATTTCAAAAAAAGGGGAGCTTCAATGTTTTCGATGTCAAGCGGCTTGATCAGAGCTTTACAATATCTTTATAATTACTTTGTTATTGTATAGGGATATATGCCAAAAATACACTCAATAAAACAACTAATATGCTTCAGAAAATTATATGCTTGCAAGCATATTTTTTCTTCTTTTCTGATAATTTGACATGAAATATTAATCTGTATTTTGAACTTAAAATACAGATTAACACTTTCACGTAAAGCTTTCGATATTTATTTAATCTCTGTTTACTCAGCACCAATTGTTTTTGTCTGTATCGTAAAATTAAATTATGCTGAGTCAAATCTTGGATTTAGATTTACGAGCTGAACAAAGTTTGACAATAAAACATAAAGTGGAAAATTTACATATATTGTGCATCTGTTTTTAGTGAGAAAGCACAAATTTAATGTTATTTTATAATTGCTTTTGTAGAACAATAATGAAAGTGATTAATAAGGGCATACAAAGGTATAACATACTTTAATCGTCTTTGAGGTTTTATACAAACAAATTTTATGCTGGTTGGCTTGTATTTTATAAATCGTGGCTTTACGCTCTACACTTGATGTGTGTGTAAATACGTTAAATGGAATGCAATCTGTTTGACTGTGTGCCAATTTAATATAAGCGTTTTAATTTGGTGTTTTATTCGATCAAACTGCGTCATTGGTCTAGCGGTTGTTAGCGCGACTGTTTCGCTAGAGGTCCTAGGTTTAATTCGAAGGGTCGAGCAAAGTGAAAATTCTCAGTAGCAGTTCGGAGTTTAGAATTGATCCCGGTGAATGGCAATAGGCTCTCCCCCTATTATTACCTACCCTTAAACATACCAGCAAAATGTGAAATACAGATGTATGTTATTCGATCACAAGCCTCGCCTCTTAGAAAATGCTTAAATTAATAGCAGTAACGAAGTATTCCACACCATATTACATACAAACTAATTTTATTTATTTTACAGTCTGAAGTTATTTGTCACTCTTGATTAAATCGTTTTCAAATTCACATTCGGAACCATTAGGTACGCCATTATTTCCCATTAGAGATCCATCCATGTCAGCCGAAAAACGTACATAGATTATTAAAAAAGACTATTCATTGAACAGTGAACGATGGGGTTGTTAGAGAATATTATCAAAAACTTTTATAATTTACGCAGTTATAGATATGAATTTATATTATATATGGAAAATATTAGAGTTTATATATATATATATATATATATATATATATATATGTATATAAAGAAAAATGTTATCTTTATATACACATACTTTATATCACAAAGATAACATTTTTCTTTGATGTGAATGTGTGATGTTGAATTTTTCTTTGACATTTTCCACCCTGCCTGAGTTTCATATCTTCGTGCATGTTTTGCATTATTTTATCCGAATATATAATAAAAAATATATTATATTTTAGGAATAAATAATGTAAAGATAAATACAGATAAAGACGTAAGCACGTATAAAATGTTTACTTTAAAAAGGGTTATGAGATTGCCTCATTAGTCTCGTGGTTCTAACCGCAACTGCTACGCTAGAGGTCCTGGCTTCGATAGTAACGCTCCAAGTGAAATAGCCTGTAAAATTACAAAAAGAGAACGCTCACACAACTTGCAATCATTCTAATTTCGGAATGGACTGCTTAAAAATTTACTCACTTCATGTTGGTTAGCATACGTTATTAGAGGTCACGTGAGATCTCGTCGAGACTGAAATAGTGGGCCCCCACAGAGTCATTTGTCAGGCAATGGTCTATATTGTACGGCGAAACTGCGAACTCGGAATATTTTATCATTATTCTGGCCTTATGTGCCTTTGTGGACTTGCTGTGCATTTTTTTAACGCTATGTTTGGTAACATGAAGATAAAAGCATTTTGTAACTTTCATAAGTTGCGAAGCAAAATTGTAATCTAATTTTGTTTCATAAGTTGTGGCATGGGCAATTTAAGGTCCTTACAGTAAATTATTAATTGATTAATCCCTCATGCTAAGCTGAATGCTTGTGTTACGAGTGGAAGAACCACATGATCGTAAGGCCGATGCCCTAGATCTAACAGATTAAAATATTAACGCGGCAAGAATGCTTTAAACACTGCGGGTTCTGATGATTCTTCGAAAGTCTACATTTAGAACGTTATATTCAACCATATTCGGTTTAGTATTATTCGAAAGCTGTGTAGTAGGAATTGAACTAGTCAGAATGTGTGTTTGTTGCCCCGTCCACTTTGGTTATGCTAACATACTCGTATATGCCGATCGTGCTTTGGCAACGGACTGGAACTCGAATAGCGAAAGTGACAACGTTCTTGATAAAACTTCTTGAAGTGTTTGTGTTACAAATTTGATGTTTGGTTTCTTAATGTTTACAAGCGGAAATTTATTTACAAATGGTGCCGCAATTTACAATGTTATTTCTAAGTGATGGCTTTTCATTTAAAACATAGAGAAGGATAAAATATCAAAGATAAAGTGGTAGAGGTTTTCTTGGACACACACATTCACACATTCGAATTTCGACACTATGGAACTATGTGTCCCAGGGCAGTTATATAATTATGTTTACCTCGGGTGGAAATCAAATCTGAGACACGTGGTAAGGTGTATATAACAATAAGCGCTAACCCGCACGTGCTGTCTAATATAATTATGTTAGACATTATACAAACATCCTAATTAAAAATGAAGTCGCTTTCACTGTCTGTTCGCTTAGATCTTTTAAACTACTCAACGGATTTTAATGCAGTTTTCAGCAATAGATAGAGTGATTTAAAAGAAAGAGTTTTAATGCCAAGCGTCGAATTAGTATGTAATTTGTAACGTCATAGTTTACAATTTTAACAAAATTTCCATATCGATGAAAAATACCTATGTAGAATAACTGTTTAAGTAGGTATTGCCTAAATATTGATCGCCCTTGACAGCCTAAATAGTGTTTATCTTTGATAAAGCGAGCAATTTGACTTCCATAGATTAAATATCAACCCATTACGTTTAATTAACGTTCAGTGAACCATTACTAATTGCGAGGCGCAAGTGGAGTGTGATATTATTGATTGTGTTGCTATGGCAACGGATAACGAGTACTTATATTGAAAAATCATTTGTTATTCGTATGCAGTCGAGCGAAAGGCTTGTATTTTCATTATAGACAAGATTGTCTCACTCATAAAATGAATCGATTTTTACGAAAGTATACGAGAAAAGAAACGCTTCTATGCTGTTTGCATTCGCATTTCTATACTGCTACATTTAACAGACTCGTGTGTATAGGGTGTACTAATCTACTTATTCTACTAAGGCACCGGACTTTTCTAAGAATAAAAGGGGTTACGCTATATTTAACCAAGATGGCCTAATGCGGATTAGCAGACTTCGCACGACATCGAGAAAGTCTCTGAGGCATGAATGTTTCTTCGCAATGTTTATTTTTAATACACATAAAAAAAGAATGGGCTGTGATTCGAACTCCTTTGACTCCGGTATTCCAATGGTCATATCACTAAGCTATCATTTATTTTTTCTACAGTTTATTGTAGATACTCTAACCAACATTTCACTGAAAAATACTTCAAGACCTTGGATAGATACGGGACATTAAACTTTATAATTAGGTATATATAAGTAGGATATATACTTCAAATGCTCACCAATATCAAGTCACGTGGCATGACGTCACTGCTTAGATGTCAACGACCTGACATTGTCAAATGATAAATGTCAGAAAAACTGTAAAAAACGTAACAGAATAAAATGCATACTGTTACAATAATCATAAAATTGTGGTTTCGGTTCTGGAAAAGTAAAACAATCCCTGTGTATTTTTTGCAGAATTAAATATTTAAGCCAACTTAATCTAGGCACGGTTGGATTCGTTTCAAAGTCACTCTTGTCACGAGCTAAAAGCTCTGTAAATCCAATAAACTTTGAAACTCGTCACTTTTGCAGGTTTTGTAATACCAAGAGAGATTAATTTTGAAATAATTAATTTTACTTGTATATTTTTTATAAAAGCTTTTAATCTTCAAATTATTCATTTCACTGACTACATAGTGATTTTTTTTATTACCAAATACAGCAATTTACTATTATATGTTTTAATGTGAAATAGTTTATTCTATTACCATAATTATCATCATATTTGATTCGTCCACTGCTTGATGTGCTATTCTATACACACTGTATACATTATACATGAATTATACTTTGCTTAAAAGAGTATCCCTATGTATTTTAATCTAAGCTAATGAATAAACATTTATTTATTTATTATTATTATTATTTGAACATACGGTCACATCTGTATTCCCCAAAGCGTTAGGCAGAGGTGTACTAATGTACACTCAAGTTTTGCCGTAATGTTTAGGTTTCATGTAATAGGGGGCGAGCCTAAAAAAACATATTATATTGTTTGTATTTAAGATTATAAGGTTATTTTGCTCTTTTTTGTGCTCAATTTTGCGTAACCCTTCTGGGAAAACGGGTGTGATGGAAAAAGAAAAGCTGATATCTACTGCTTAAATATTAATTGTGCTATAACGAATTTTCTAACGCAGTGTCTCTATACAGAATCAATAGAGTCGGTAAAGAGTGGAGACTGCAGCTGGTTTATCTCTAATTTCCCTTAGGAACAGTCTGGCTCGCGGTCCACGTAATTATTTAGGGTAATGGCATATACTGTATTGCTCCAGTTTTACGTGTAAATTGTATCTGTTGCAGCTGTATTTTGTGCTGTATTATGGTCAAGTTAGAGAGTTGATATTGTTAGGAAAGTTGTAGAACATTGATTTGTAAAAGTAGCTTTAAAAGAATGAAATAAATATCATTATTCGATCAAAACGTCAACGGGTTACCCGTAAAGTAAAGTAAAAAAATAAATTGAGCCAAATTATAGACGTCTACGAAATTGAAAACTTATCTCTTTTTATGGCGATGGACTTATTAGAATTAAAGTTGGATTCAATTTTCAACATTTATTAAATCTCAATTTGGAGGGTGGAGGTTTAAAATTTTAAATTAAACTTAACATAACATAGGCAGTAGGAATTAGGTGTACTAATGTACACCCACATTTCGCCGGTATGTTTAGGTCCCATGTAATAGGGGGCGAGTCTATTGCCATTAACCGGGCACAAATCCAGACTCCGAGCTGCTACTGGGAATTTCATAGAAAAACCCAATAACACTTTGCTCGACCTGGGGATCGAACCCAGGACCTCTAGCGTAGCAGTCGCACTTAGAACCACTAGACTAATGAGGCAGTCAAATTTAAATTCAAATTAACATCTTAACATAATAAAGAATGAAAGGAGGATAAGTAGGTCTATACCCCGCAGTAGTAGGTTTGACAACGACTTACTAAATATAGAGGTAAATATGGATCCCTACACAGTTTATCTATCTACCTATATCTGATAAATAAATGAATTCAAACGTTTTTGATGCCAATAAAACGATAACTAAATTCAATTTGTAATTCCAGACGCCAAGATAACGGTGATTCCCCGGTGTGATTTTAAGAGTTAGTCAAGTGATTTTAAGTTATCGATTGAAGTGAAATTTATTGAAGGATAGAATCAAACTCCGATATAAAATCTTATTTTGGATTTCAGATTATAGTATACTTGTGTAAAAAGTATAATAGTTTATATCATATATAATATGTAAACATTTGTAAGCGTCTTTTTTCATTGTACTAAGATTAACGAGTGTAGGCTCCCCATTTTAGCAATACCGATGACTAACTCACACGTACTCTTAAACTATCGATATTTTTTTCACTTAAATCAAGCTTAAATCACGTCCGCTACTCGAACTTCTACTCTTTAAGTTGGAGCATATGCTTTTCAAGAGTGAAACATATTAAAATCTGTTTACTAGTTTTTGCACCGACCCCTAACAAACGGAGATGCTTATATACTCTAATCTAACTCTCTTTTTTATGTTCAATGTATAGAAACAGATTTTTACAGTAGCGTATAGCATATATACTCAGCCGCTCTGTGCCAGTTATGAACTCGAATCCATTATATATTCATGCTTCTCAATCTTGCTAAGTTCATAACGTGAAGTCACTTCGAGCTAACTGGAATCTCTAAGATTTACGAAGACTTTTGCTCCGGTTGTATCTGAATTCTTAATGATCTTATTACGGTGTCATTCTACAGTCAGCGAGTGATGAAAGACTTATCTTTCTAATTATTTATACAGTTTTGCATAATGTTTAAGCTGCTAGCGAAGTTTGGCGAGTACAGTCAGTAACAAATGTCACTGAACAAGATGGAATGTCTTGATATACATATTTTTATTATCCAGAACTTGTCACACTAGAAGATAGTTCTGCATACAGGAAAGCTATAAGATAAAATTTCATTGAAATTTTAAGAGAAATCTTAAAACATACATAACATACCATCATGTCTGTGTTCCCCAAGGGTTAGGCAGAGGTGTCCTTATGTACACCCTCATTTCGCCGGTATGTTTAGGTCTCATGTAATAGGGGGCTAGCCTATTACCATTAACTGGGCACAAATCCAGACTCCGTGCTGCTACTGAGAATTTCGTAGAAAAACCATAAAATATCTCATTTCTTGACCTGGGAATCGAACCCAGGACCTCCGGCGTAGTAGTCGCGCTTTAGACCACTAGACTAATGGGTAGTCTTGAAGCTTTGATTTATTTTTAAAGTTGGCCGTGTTCAGCGATTTTTCTGTTTTTTCTGACCGTACCTGTAGGTTGAATTTTGATTCCAGAATTTTGTGCAAGGTACTGACTTCCAAAATATAGGTGTTCATAACTTGTTTGAAAGTCAGTAGTGCATTTATTTTTAGTCAACTGCCTATAGGTTGTAGTAATAGTTAGTAGAAAAACGTGATCAGTAGGCTGTATTTGAAAAAAAAATAGTGTTCCTCTTCTATAAATAATTGCACTAAGTTTTATGAGAACATATATATTTTAATTATCGCTTCACAGGCGTTGCTAAATGAAAAATCATTACTCAAGCCCATTGCTCCTAGAGATGGCCACAAATGGCTCGAATACGGAAGATTATATTTAAATTAAATTTTGAGAACAATACTATTAGTGGATTAAATCTCAAATGAGTCCCAAATGGCATGATAAAACAGATCCGCCATCTTTTTTATGGGTGCATTTGTTAAATAATCTCGGTGAATCTTGAACACTTTCTTTGACTATAAAATGTCTTCATCAGATAAATATATTGTTCAAAGTGTTAAATGGTGGTGTTGAGCTCTTGGCTTAGTAACAAACGACGCTGATAAGTCGATCTGAAATGTTAAGTTGCTTTTGCGGCGGTCAGTCCATTGATTGGTAATCATGCTTAGCACGTCGATATTCCTCCGCGCCTCGGATACTACGTCAAAGATTAGTACCAGTTGACATACTTTGACACATTAGCGGTATTCTGACTGTCATAGTTACAAGCTGTTGTACTAGCATTTTCTTTAAGAGACTTTTTGAGATAATAGCCTATGTCCTTCCTCTAGATCCAATCTATCTCTATACTAAAATGAATTAATATTGGCTTAACGGTTAATGCGTGAAAACGTAACAGACAGACAGACAGAACTATTATCTCACATTGCCAATAATTATTAGTATAGATGAATTGGTGGGAAACTTGGTTGCAGACTTGCAATGACATTCGCTTCAACGCTGATATTAAAACACTGATTCGTAGGTATTAGATTAGCATGTGTATTAAGCATGCCAATTTTTGTTTCCTTATTTAGCAATGTTTTCATGTAACTTCTAAATTCTCTCTTCTTATCTTAAAAGCTTAGCAATACATATTTAACAATATTACGGGCACGTTTATTAAGTTATAAATTTAAAGCGGCATGTTGTTGGTTCAATAAATTATGAAATTGTCGTGAATTCTCCGAGGCGACGCGCCACGTGGTACATACAAACTTGTCAACCCTTTATGAGGAATTATGTGTGAAAATATACGTACAAAATGTTGAATGAATATCGAGCTCTTGTATGATCAATCACCTGAAAGATGTAGGGGAGCAAGATTTTAGTAATCCTTATTCACACGAAATCCCTTTAGATATTTACGTAAGTACGTAATATCATCACTATGGGATTATTAATTTTCCGGTTTATACCTTATCCAATTATGAGGCATCTTTGAAGGGTTAGGCTGAGAAATATCTTTCTATCTCAGCCTAACCCTTCAAAAATGCATGCATGCATGCAGAAAGAGATGGATAGTACTACAATAAAGTTTGACAGTTCATACTATGCAGCACTAGCCAACCCTTTCATTTATTGTCCAAGATATTTGCCGCTCACTATACGGCCGTGCCTTTTTTTGCTCTTTTTCTCTACTTGGCGAGGGCACTGCCGTGCTCCCAAATAGTCATTCGTCTAACAGGGAAAGGAGGGCAAGGTATTCATAAGTAGGGGCATATGACGTCTTCTTGGTTTTTCTTGTTGGTATCCACTGATTGCCGAGGTGCATTTCTTTCACCTCGTTTGTTGGAGAGTTTATGCTATTAGGATTGTATTATGAAATACTCGTATAGTTCGCGCCGGTAGTGAACGCGTCTCCGCTCGTTACCAATGATCTTTGAGTAATTGACATTATTTGAAAGGAAGTAGAAAATAAGTTTTTGATTTGAACGGGAATGGGAAGTGATTTAGAATTATGTAAAGGAATGTGATTATGCATAAACATACCATCACGCCTGTATTCCCCGAAAGCGTTAGGCAGAGGCGTACTAATGTACATCCACACTCCAACGGCATGTTTAGGTCCCATGTAATAGGTGGTGGGGCATATTATCACTACATAGTATAAAACAAAGTCGCCTTCTCTGTCCCTATGTCCCTTTGTATGCTTAAATCTTTGAAACTACGCAACGGATTTTGATGCGGTTTTTTTTATAGATAGAGTGATTCAAGAGGAATGTTTATATGTATAATACATACATATTTTAGTATAGAAAAGCCAATAAACCACGCGGGCGAAGCCGTGGGCGGAAAGCTAGTTATGCATAAACAACTCTAATAAAGAGACAGTTTAACAACGTTATATTGACAAAAGTAACATAAAATAATATATGGCATATGTACACCTACGTGATTGTAAACAGCTCTACAAGTTTCTATAGCTTTAGGAATATAAAAATCAAACAAACCATGGGTTAAACACCTCCAAATACAATATGACATAAGTATTGACTTGATTGCCTATACAATACGGCCGCCTACGCACCATACTCCCATACATTTCGTACATTTCGTGAAGTGACGATGAACTTAGAACTGAAATTACCATATTATTCATTAAAGGTCGACGAAGGAGTTACGTCGAACTGATGTATTACTAATTTGTCGCAGTTAATCAAAGTTTAGAATTCAGTTCATTTAACATTCTGACAAAATTGGGTTTTTAAAGGTCGTGTAAATACTTAAGTTCAATTAAAACCTTTGAATATCTTGTCGTTTTTTAATAAGACTGAATCAAGTTGCGTTTTATCGTGCTCTGATCTAGGTGTTAAGATAACTGTCATGAATAAATTTCAGTGAAATACTGTCACGTGTGTTTATGTACACACGGCTACAAGCTTTACAAATCCAGTTAAGACTGACCTCTCATTGTAAAGGTTTTCCGTACAATTCAAGACCAGCCTATACTTTTTTTTTATGGTATAACTCGGCAAACGAGCAGGCGAGCTACCTGATGGTAAGTAGTCATCGCCGCCCATGGACATCTGCAAAACCAGAGAAGTTGCAGATGCGTTGCCGAGCCTATTTAGGGAAAGGGAGGGGAAGGAGAAAAGGAGAAGGAAGGAGATTGAGGGAGGAATTGGGCCTCCGGCCCTCGCGCTCACCGAACGTAGTGCAGTAGCGAAACGCTACTACTCGGACGTCGGTCTTCTGCGAGAGTGTGGTACTTCCCCGGTCAAGCCGGCCCATTCATGCTGCGAACAGCGTGGCCCTACAACAACAAAGTTGTGTTGTTGTTGTTATACTGGTTTTTTATAGTTTGATGTGTAGCCGTGCGTACAAGGCAGTAATTATATAAAAAAAAATACAAAATAAATTTTTACGACTATAACTGATAACAGTATCTTCACGTATTATTTTTGTACAATTTGAAAGAAATCGCTCCGTCCAACTTCAGCTTGATAAATAGAGAAAACAAATCAGACCGGGTTAAAAAAACATCTATGGAAACGTTCCCAATATCTATTCTGTAATTGTAACATTTGAAAGTACTCTGTTTAACAATAAATGTCGTATTTCTGTCTGCTATGCAGTGTTTGAGTGTTAGTATGAGGTTCTGGGTTTGATTCCAGAGCAAAGTGTTTGTCTATGCTATTCTCTGTAGTAGCTTGTAGTTGGTTTTGTTACCAGTAAATCACAGTAGGCTCAACCCCTATTTATTGTTTTCAAAACATAATGGCCAATTGTGGATGCACATTAATACACCTCTGCCTAACTCTTTCATATACCGGTTTTCAAAATTAGAACCAATTTAGTACCAATCGCCAAAAAAGCTACGAAATGCGAATCCATAGAATCCATGAATGGAAAAAAATCGACCACGCGCTGGTGCCATTCGATCACTATTGAATTCTTTGTTCAAATTTTTTTTCGAACACGGATCACTACTGTCAATAGAGATTGAATTTTCCTGTTTGACACTCGTTGGTCCTTAAAAATACTTTTAATTCCATCGTTTTGTTTCTAATGGAGATTTAAGGGTGAAGCCATGTTTGTTAAGCTTATGAAGCCGTAGACTTTAATGTGCTTAATTGTTAGGAATCTCAACATATAATAAAATTGTAACAGGCCGAAGTCTGTACATGGAAGGTTTTAAAAAAAAATAACACGGTGGGTCTTTATTAGAGCAAGAGAAGCCAAAACAACATTTTTTAGAATTTTTGTCTGTCTGTCTGTCTGTCTGTCTGTATGTTTGTACCCGCATCACGCAAAAACCACCGCATGGAATTGAATGCAGTTTTCACCGATGTATTCCTTTAGATCTAACTTAAAACATAGGCTGCATTTTACCCCAGAAAATAACTTATTTACAAAATTTAAAATTTTCCGGAGCTCAGGTTGTTCCAGAATAAAATGATAGATGGCGCTGTTTAAAATTTTAAAGGTTAAATATCAACCGATTACCTACTATTTGCCTTGGTTCCATAGAAAGTAGAAATCGGAAAAAAATATGAGTAGAATACCTATATCATAATTTGATATACCTACTTTATTGCACACAAAAACACAGAAAGCTAAACAGAAATTACATAAAAGAACAGTGAACATAAAAGTGACCCTTTTCCTTGATTTTTTTTTTCCAAAACAGCAAAGAAGAGTATGTATCTAATAGACGCCGACGGGTTCGCCTGTAGAGGAGTAGCCAGGTGTCTTTCGTGAGCACGCACTGTGACGAGTGTACACTGTTCATCCAAGTAAAAGTTAGTTTTATTAAACTTATAAGAAGTGGCTCCGTGGACTGTGTCCACGGAGCCACTTCTTATAAGTACATATTATATAAATATTGGTAAATGGCTTGAGCATTCTATCTTTCACGGAGACGGAGCGTGCTGATGGAGATAGTGTGGTGGAGTCTGATGAGCATATTATGAATGAATGCCTTAGCTCGCTTTAAGATAGTGTTATTTCAATAAATGGAAATCTTTTGAATTATTACCGTCTTCCAGAGTCGCAGAAAACCACTCTATGTCAGTGAGTTAGTAAGAGCATATTGTAGAGACAAACTACATTTATTCTGCGATGAACGAAATTGTAAACAATAATATGGAGACCGATTAACAAAACGCTGCATATGACAAATATTAAGTAGTGTCAATGAACAGGACAATGAAACATTTTCCTGGAAGCCCTTGGTAAAAGCCAAAACCTTTTTGACACGACTACAACTATCTGAAAGGTAAAGACAAGGGAAGATAGCATTGGGTGTCGCCACTTTAATCCCTGTAGGTAAAACTGCCTACACTGCTTAAGATACTCTTCGATCTGCATATAAACGTGGAGCGCAGCCTAATCGTTTAGGATGAGTGTACGCTGGCGCACAAGAAGGCCGTGAAAGACGTCAATTGGACTGCAAGATATCCGACGGAACGACCACATCATGAGAGAGTTCCTGTTTCATTTTGCGGGGATTTCCATCAGTCTCTATCCTTTATAACCCGAGAAACTAGAGTTGCCGGCCTCGGGTACAGAAATTGAGTCTGATGCGAAAAATGGAGACTAAGTTAGGTGGCAACTTCCATGAACAAGTTTTTTTTTAATCGTCGACGATCCATTTCCCTAATCGAATAGGGTAGTAACTATCCGGAAAACCTTTGTAAGATTGTTGCTTCGGTGGAGGAACTCATTAATTTCGTTGTAGAGATGTATTTCAAAGAATTTGATTTCTTCATTCCATCTTATTTTTTTTTCCATTTTTATCCCATTTCAATTTTAACGCGTGCGGTATCTCCTGAGCGTATGTTTCGCTATGACCATAAGCAAGTCGCAAGGTTTAGATACTTCAACCCGCCTGTGTCGTCCTCAGGAAAAACTGTTTCTCGGGCGGCAACTGTGCGTTTTGTGTGTATGTCACTAGCTCAGATAATTTGTTTATTATCTGTGCTAACACATGAGATGAGACTTTCTGCCTACCACGTGGACGAAGTCGCGGGCAGAAGCTAGTATGCAATAAGTGCGTAACTTGAAGAACGAGGATTAAGGTACGTGTGTGTACAATAATTGCGTACGCGCGGCTACACGTCAAGCTATAATGTCCAATTTACACTGGCCTCTTTTGTATGGAAAGCCAATCTGGAATGCAAGATCAGCTTAATCTGAAATTGTGTAGCTTGACCTATTAGCCGTGTGTACACGAGTCTATTGGTCGCATGGTTGCGATAAGAGATTATAAGTCATGATGTTATCAATACAAGTAAATTGACATCAAATTAAAATGATTCAATTATTGTTAGTTGCAGTAGTATTGCAACATTTGCATCCAAATTGAAAGAAGAAGAAATATAATATTGTCTTATTGAATTAATTCTGGTAGGTACGGCCGTCAGCACATCGTTACCAAAAAATTTCAAATTTTCTCAGTCGATTCTGAACTTAATAGTCAACAAATTAAGGTTTAAAATAATTTGGAGAAATTTGAAAGTTTTTTATAACCTACTGTGCTGCGGACGTTAATGTTTAAAATATAATTTCAGTCTTGTCAAATGTCTTTTTTTTTGGGTAAATTATCAACCTCAATTCAATGTACTTATATTGTTCGTCGTAAGTTCAGTAGAATACCATTTGACATTTACGAAAGGGATTTATATTTTGAACAAGGACGAATATTACCTTTCTGATAAAATAAGAAGCCGATAAACTAATAATAAAATTATAGTATGTCAGAGATGTATTTGTAATGTAAAGTCCTTAAAATATCTTACTAAATGTCTCACTACAGTTTTTGTATTTGTATGAATCGTTCTACATTAATACTGAAAGCCCTAAAATGTAATGTTTAATATGGTTTTAAGTAAGTTTAATGAGCTGATATTATGACTAAACTTGAACATTTGAGTGCCTACAAATTATACTCTTAGTGAAGAGAAAAGCATTTTGTTCGAGTAACGCGAAACGAGCACAATTGGGCCTAATTTTTACACAAGTACGCACATTTATAATGTTTCCAAATATTGCTGAAGTGGTTAAAGGATCTCAAAATATCAAATGATTTAAGGTCTGAAATTCAAGGGTGAATTTAGGTAATTACAATGAATTTAATGTTTTAAGTCATTTAACTTTGAACATTAAATACTTTCTTTGCCCTTTGAAGAATAATTACATAATTCATCCAAGAACTATGACTGCCTCGTTGGTCTAGTGGCCCCAATCGCGACTGCTACGCTAAACATATCGGCGAACTATGGGTGTACATTAAGTACACCTCTGCCTAACCCTTCGGGGAATACAGGCCTGATGGTATGTTATTTCATCCAAGAACAAAAAATAATTACGCTTAGTGAAATAAATTTATGTTTTTAATATAACTTTAAACGCAAATAAACTAACAGACATTACTTACCTATGTAAACACTGCGAGGAAAGTTAAAATTGGCGTCCAATAGGCTTAGAAGGCTGTCTTGAATTTAATTATTTTGACTTTGACTTTGTAATCGTATTAGGTATATAACTTGTAACAATTACTTAAAGATAATTAAGACTTGACTAAGACAATTAACGACTGCCTCGTTGGTCTAGTGGTCCCAATCGCGACTGCTACGCTAGAGGTCTTGGGTTCGATCCCCAGGTCGAGCAAAGTGTTATTGAGTTTTTCTATGAAATTCTCAGTAGCAGCTCGGAGTCTGGATTTGTGCCCGGTGAATGGCAATAGGCTCGCCCCCTATTACATGGGACCCAAACATACCGGCGAACTGTGGGTGTACATTAAGTGCACCTCTGCCTATCATAAATATAATAATAAATAAATAAATAAATAATATCTAAACATAACATAACATACCATCAGGCGTGATGGTATGTTATGTTATGTTTATGTTAATTACTTAAAGTTAGTTAAGTTCTTCTCTTCAGCTGTAACTTGTCTTATATCCGCAATTTAATACGGAACCCGTAGGAATTAGATTTTCTTGGAAGGGTTAAAAGCCATCTTTAGACTGCAACAGAAGTTAAGTATGATTTTTGGCGTTGGAGTTTTGTGAAACCTATGGACTGTAGCCATTTTGGCCTAACGTTTAATATTGTTGATTTGTTGTTGTTAGAAAAATAGAATATCTTTCCACGCGTCTATACAGATGTGGATATCACAATTGTTCACAAAATAGGTACTGTGTGTATGTCTGTTAATGGTTTTTAGTTTATAAGCGTAGTTGCATGCTACTACGACCTGTGGTTGCCAACTTAATTAAAATTACGGCAGCATGCGACAACGGCTATAAACTGGAAACCATTATTTCTGGACATAGGAAAATTTTCTGGTTTAAGTTTTCAGTTGATTTTTTCGTAGTTTAAGTTTTAGTTTTTATTTCATTTTAGTTTTTTCCAGACTTTTAAGTGAGTTGGTTTGCACTATTTTAGATGCCAATCAACGTGCTCGAACCAATATTAAAATGAATAATGTTAAACTCCTTATTAAAATTGGTTATACATTATGTTAGTGGTTTTATTTGTAAATTACTTCAGCAGAATTTGATGTACTCTAAAGAATGATCCAAAATAATTACAAGAATATTTTCTGTTGTTACTTTACTTTCTCATTTGGAAAAAATAATCACCTTACATTTTCCTTTAAGATGCGTCTTCATTCATCTCAATTACGATGATTTTTGGATATGAAAAGAATACATTTACACATTTTTTATCATATAAAATGCAAACATGTATGGGTTTCGATGATTTCATCATAAGCTCAGGGCTTTCATCAATTAAACTTACTAAGAAAATATTAACCGTGTTTATAGGTGTTAAGGTAAGGTTAAGGTAAGGTAACTGTGAAACCTTCAATACCTTCATACAAAGAACCAACAATGTCTGCGAAAGTGTACTTCCTAACGAAGTTTCCTGTCTTAACACAGGGGAAAGCACTTTGTTACATAACTAAGCACCTAAGCTCGTATCCTTAACAATTTCTGTTTCATAATAATAATAATTGGACTTGCTGCTACAGATTCAAAGAATTTGAAACAATCGGCTTTTGGTTAAAGTTAATCATTCAATGATCTATCTGTCTGTTTGTTCGCGTTATACTCATCTCAAAAATAACTGAACTAATTTTCACCAATAGACAGAGTGATTAATAAAGAAGGTTTAGGTGTTTTGTTTGGTTTTGTGTAAATTAGTTAAAATATGACGATAATAAAATTGCCCTTGCAAAGCCGCAGCATTACGCTAAATATAAGCATATAAGTAACAAATCTACGAATGACAAACAAAAAAATATTTCCGCTTAGGGATACTAATACGCTACTTAAATAAAAAGGTGTTTGAGTAAGATTCGTAGTACTATTTTACGTTTTTTATTTGAAAAGCCTTAAATGTACTTTTACTTTTGTAAATAATGCATTATCGTATATTAAGTAAATAATACGTACCCTTTGAAAGGATATCACATTGCTAATAAAGCTTACGCACAGACGGCGTATATCGATGGAGTATTTAATTTTATTTCCTGCAATTTGTTACCACTAGGAAAATAAGGCCTAGTGGTTGGAAGTTGCAGTTGTTAAGGTTTAATTAGTAAGTTTTAATAAAGTAGCTGCTCTTTTTTATCGGTGCAAAAAGGTTTGCAACAAGAAATGTAATTTCTTTTCCGACAAGATAGGTTGCTCTCACATAATTAAGTTTGCAATTTCATAAGGAAAATTGCTCCTAAACGGTGAAAAACTGGACTCTGCAACGCTATTTGACGTCTTATACTTATAACAAATGATCTGCCAGTTAAGTTTTGGTTCCACGAATAAGCACAATATAATAAATCTTTCCTAGAAAACTATTCAAAATAAAATAAAAAAACAATCGCTTTGTACTCAAAAGACATTTTACAAGTAAATGTATTTAGAGTTTAAAATTAAATAGCTAATAGGGCGTAAAAAAGCGCATATGCTATACAGTGGAAACAATAAATAATTAATTAAATAGGACTAGTTAATTAAGAAGGACTTCTCAATAAAATTTGCTGCGTATTGATCGCATTTACGCATTAAATTTCTTCAATATACAAACCCTATATAAAAAAAAATATATATATAAAACCTATACTTCGAATAATTACCTATAGGCTATATAAATATTTGTTGCTCGAATGAATTAAATCTCGCTGTTATGCAGAAGCAACAATAACAATCAAGCCGACAAAGTTTTAGGACAAAGAATTAAAAAATTAATGTATAAAAACTTAATCTAATATCTCCTTTGATTTACAAAGTTTGAAGTTATGAAATAAAAATATAAGTATCTTGACACACATAAAAATATATCTTCCGCTTCCCAAGTGCGTAATTTTCTCATCCAACTTTAAAAGTCCGTGTTACACAGTAAGTTAAACAAAATTAATGGACATTTTGAGTAATGATATAGTACCTATAGTACAATTTTTCATGCCCTTTGCAATAGTTATTATTCCTACGATGAATGGAGGGAAGATTTCTAATGAGATCTGATTTTTTGTTTTAAAGTTTTTGGTCAGCGTAAAAGATTTAGAGTTTAAAAGCAAAGTAAGCACCATTATAGAACGTACAATTTAAATTAAGGTCTAACAAAACTGTTTGATGTAATCGAGGTAACTCGTCCTACTTAAAATGCAGGCTGCGAACTTGTTCACTTTGGCAATCGGGATCCAAACTTACTTATGAAGGTAGCGTACCTACGTCACAAGTTTTATTCATTTAATGAGACATCAGGTAACCTACGTCTCTACCACAAGCCAAGTCCTTACCAATTTATCTCCATGCCAAAATTTATCAAAATCTGTGCAGTGGTTTAGGAGTGAAAAGTTAACAGGCCAATATAGATAAAAAATATTTCTATAAATATAATATTATTAACAATGATTTTTCATTTGCATCATTTATTTCCTTATTCCAAGGGCAATATTAATTACAGTAAAAGCGGAAGCCACGTTGTTTTCATATTTAATTATCTATGTAATTAGGCCTTTTTACTGTTTAATTATGTTATTATAAAACAAACTTCTGGCCCAGGCTGAGGTTAAATTAGTATAAAATATATGAATCCTTAAAAGTGGTATGGGGCTTGTTACACGCTTGGCTTAGGATGAATAGGTTCGGCATGATTACATGTAATAGGGTTCAGTTTCTTTTTCATCTTAGACTAGCTGTTGCACGCAATTTTACTCGTTTCGCAAATATATTTTTCCTAAATCACCACCATTGAAATGAAAACAATACAAAAAAACGTCAAGACATTTTTGAGTTTTTAATTTATATATTATTTTTTAAGTTATTTATTGTTTATCTGATTATTATATATATATTTCATTGATCCCATGCAAGCCGTTACTTGCAAATATTACGTTACAAATTAGAAAAAAATATAATCTCCATAGTACCTAGATAACAAAAGACAAACTTAAATTAAAACTTAAAGCCAAAGTTTTTAATGTATTACAGAAGTTAAGGATGAAATTATATCAAGAGCCCTCACCAAATGAATTGCGACAAAGTTATGAAATCATAACTTTACTAACAAACCAAACAAATGAAATTGTACTCGTAATTCTAAGAAATTATATATTTTATTATTCATGATTAGCTGACACAAGTCGTTGTCTTGCTAAATTTAAATTATCTTGAGTTTATACACAAATCCCATAAAAAAGAACTTTCAATACATTTAAACCTACAATACATAATATTACATACTAGAGATTCTCATAGGATCCCTTGGGGTAATATACCGACCTATGTTAATCGGAAATAATGTAACTGTCTTATGGTTTAAGAAGATTATTAAAATCGGTTTATTCGTTTTTGAATTTATCGATTACAAGCACACGAACAAACCGATTCCCGCAATTGTATTTTACAGAAAATTATTTAGTTTTTTTTAAGCAAATTAATTACTTTTAATCAAATAAAAATAAGTCATGTCATAAAATAATAAGGTATTTAGAACAGGTATCAACGAGATCCTCCAAAAAGGTCAGGTTCGTAGTATGCGCAACCGGCGCGTGTGTATGAAAAGACGTATGAATGCGGAAGAATCGAAAGAAATATGCAAGAGTCGTAGCAAGTGGCAGTCTGTAGTTTCTGCCTATCCCTGTGGGAAAAAGGCGTGAGTGTATGTTTCTATGTATGTATGTTAGAACAGGTACCTATGTCCTATAAATTGAATGCGAAATGCCTGACATATTTGATTACCTGGGCCTTTATATTGCTCTTGAACTAACAGTAGAACTTCCTAATATAATATTTCGAAAGTAGTCTAAGAGCGGTGAGAAACTTTCCGTCCCCATACTTCACTACTGCTAGACTCGATAAGTTACGACAGTTTGCAACCGGCTCCTTTCCAGCTGTATTTAATAAATAAAGAACGCGGATCCGAGGGAGAACAATAACTTTTGTTTTGTAGGAAAATTGATATTTATGTGTCGGCCAAGCAGGTATAAGTACTTCGTCTAGGGGTAAACTACACATCTATTCATAAGGTAATTTATGACATATTGTCTGTTTCTATCATTTCAAAATTATAAATAGTTTTTTTAAATTATTTTTATTATTTTCCTGTTGAGACGGGCTCCGTTTTGTTACCTTATTATTTTTCTACCACAATATCTTAATCTTTTGATTTGGTTTTACATAGCATAGGCCACTATAACGCTTGTTTCCTCTTAGGGATAGGTAGAAGTGTTCCTTTAGCCAAAGTTAAGCCCCATGTAAGTAATAGAATTCTATTGCCATTAACTAGAAACAACTCCGAGCTGCTGCTGAGATTTTTATAAAAAGTCCACACTTTTCTAAACCTGGAAATTGAATTGAAAACCTCACGCGATCTCACGCGGACGACCACTAGACTAACTGGGGGATTACTCTCTAGGGGGATAACGATTTTTATGCAAAAGTTTCAATACGCTATTGTGAATAAGTTATTGTTGATGTTGCAATTTCTACTGCTCAGTATTAATAATTTGCGAAAAACCAAAAATAAAGTGAATTTGTCGACCAAGGCTGAAAGTTTAAATTTAAAACTGATCGTCTATGTAAATAAATGTATATTCTTCCCTTTTTCTTTAAACGTCGCACTTGGGGGCCATATCAGTTTTTTTTAGTTTTTTTTTTTAATTATTCATTATAATACATTTTTCAATATGGCTGTAATAATTGCAACATCAAAAGTTACTCCGAGTACTAATGCGTACTAAGACATTTGCTTAAAAATCGTTATTGTAGTAGATAGTACATAAAAAAGAGGGTTCAGCCAAAATTTACAATTTACACTAATATCTGCTGAAGTCAGTAATTTGAGAGTCGAAAAAAAAATTAATTTAGCGCCCAAGGGTAGATGCCTTAAGACCATGTCATTAGAAAAAAAGCAAAAATAAAAGCTTATGAATCGTTTTTCTCTTTACAGAAATTTTGTGACGTAATTTAATTTTGTTAATTCTTATGTCAGGCTCGATTTTACGGTATGTCGCCGTTGGATTTACGATTTTATTAACGCCATCCTGTTGCGCTGTTGACATGGCGTGACGGGCAGAGCACGCTCCAATGTGTTTTAAACTATTTAGTATTAATTAACAACGTGAAATGTTGTGACGTAATTATTTTTTTACTGCACGACATCGCTGGGTTAACTTTTTGAGAAAATATACGTGACGTTATCTACATCACTGAAGAGTTAGGCAGATTTGTACATAATATGTAATTCATAATTTGCCGGTACGGTGCTGCTGATAATTTCATAAAAAAATCCCAACACTGCTCGACCTGGGGATGGAACCCAAGACCACCAGCGCAGCAGTTGGGCTTATGATCACTGAGGCAGTCTATTTATTTATGTAAATAACTTCTGCATAATTAATATTATATTTATAAATTTTCCTTTTTACCTATGATCTAATCTGGCATATTATGTTGATCCAGACCCCTTTCAACACAATTTTCAGGCACAGAATTTTCAGAACATACTTTTCGACTTTCTTAAATTTATTAAAAATAAATTTAAGAAAGTCGAAAAGTATGTTCTATGTATAAGTATGAGGAGACTATTATACTTGTTTCACAGTACACACGTGGCTCTTTTTTTAAAATTTTAGCGTGGAGCCAGATTTTAAGCCTTACACAGTGTGTACGTATGTATTTATCGTCATAGTGACGTCACAGTGATTTAGCTGGGATACACGACTGTGTTCATGTCCACAACCGCGAACGATATCATGTCATACGATTTATTGCAAATCTGTAATCGTTGTGACCCGTGTCGTACTGACTAGCTCAAACAGCCTAAACAGAATTAAAATAAAAAAAGTATCATGACTGTGTTTTTAAAAATAACCCAAAACACGCACGATATTCCAGTTTTAAAAATATTTCACCATCTTAGAATATATATAAGATAGAAACTACAATTGCGCACAAATGTGAAGCCCAAAAACGACTCTTAAAAAGAGTATTTTCACATTTTGGCACTGTAAAAATCATGATAACGTGTTTTGAAGTGGTCAAAACTCATTTAATAATGCCGTTGTTTTACTTATTCTATCTGTGAAAAGGGTGCTGCTTAGAAATTTCTTTCTTTCACCGATAAAATAGGTAAAAGAACGGCAGAAGAAAAAGAAGGGGATAAAATATCATGTGTGTAAGAAGTTCAGTTTTATGGACACACTACATGACATGCAAAAATTGCTGAACGCGGCTTCTAGTTGATACTTATTCTATTCTACTTATTCTATGTTCACCATTATATAAATCGTTTTTAATTAACAGTCCTACAGTCTTTGCCAGCTAATTAACTTGTAGTGCTTTACTTTAATCATTTTTTTTATTTATTTAAGGCTGGTAGTTATTTTTTTTTAAGTTTCATAATGTATGCCTTAAAATACAAAATAATATACAAGTTGACGATCCACGGTTTGCCGTTATGTTTTTAGGACATATTTTTTTTATAAAAAAGTTGGCACCCCCTAGGAACTTCTCCTGTATCATGAGTATACATGTAGAACAATAAAAATACATACACTGACATCCAGACCAAGTTTAGGTCAGACAAATATTTGTTCCGTTTACTTGAGTAGCTTATATAGTGTTTTATTTATATGATGAGTACACGTTTGAACCAAAACACGAACCATTTACCACCATACTTGTAAATTTATTTTCAGTTGGTACCGTAAGTTCCTACAGGTGACATTTTAAATGTTGGCAGTACTGCCAAAACGTAATGCAGTCAAGAGGATGTACGATTGTACAAACAGTTTTAAATTGCCTCTATTTTATTTGTTGGTGCAACTGGTGGTGATTCTATCTCTTGAAATATAACTTCAGTGCTTTGTTTAAACCGATATAATTTTCTTGTTTCTTACTGACTTCAAAAAAGAAGTAGGTTCTCCATTCAACTGTAGTTTTTTGTATATATTACTCCAGATCTTTGCTGGATTAACACCAAGTTCTACTTCTTATGTATACGACATTATCTTTATTTTAATTTTGGTTGGTACTTGTTTTGTTTTATTGGAACCACGATCTGGAATTGAATTCGGATTTATTTTCCTGAAGCTTAAGAATATTCGACCAAATTGTCTTTGAGTGAGATTATTAACAAAGCTTATCTAATATATATAAATCTTAAAAAGTTTTTAGTTTTTAGGTTTCAGCACAATATCTTGTAATAAGTTGTTCAAATATATACACATTACATTTCATACTTAATAAAATACATATTTTAAATTATATGTTATTTATATGTTAAATTATATTCAGCCCTCGACCAAGTTTAACACTCAAACATTAAGTTAACCTAAAGTTTGAAGTAAAAGGAAAGTTTCTCAGTATATTTTAAGTAAAACTACAAAATCTCTTTGGAATTACAATCACTTTTTCATGTTTTAATATCTTCGTAACCTAGCGTACCTATTCATGAAATTTACAACAGCTCCCTAATTATTTATAAAGATTTCAAGGAACGGGACTCATTTTATCATGTCAATTTGTTCAGTCCTCACTGGGATAAAATGTAACATAATTAACCCTCGACTAGCCTGCGATATCCACAGTACCTATATCGTTTGGTACAGTAACAGCTTATTCAACCAAATAAAACTTTATCCATATCCTTATAAAACACAAATTGCGTGAACTCGTTGTAAGAGTTTGTTGTTACGTAAATGAAAAAAGTTGATCGCACGCACAGATTTTGCTTATTACAAGAAGTTTGTGACTTTTATTGTGTGTCTAAAAAGTTTCAATTTTGAAAGGCCTGTCTGATACTTCAAGGAAAAGTATTTACATAAAAATTTCATCAAGTTTGTTTGTTTTGAGTTAGGGAATCAATCAAGGTATATTTTTCGTTTTTACGATGCCAATATCCAGGATAAAAGAAAACCTTAAAAGTAACGAATACTTCTAAAAGGTAAAAATAATTCTAAAAATATAGAAAAATTGATTGATGGGGAAAACGCACCTGTTGTGCGTCTCCCGATACAATAATTGAATTACATCAATCATTTTGTCTGTCCGTGATGGTATAGATAAATGGGAAATACATATTATAACAATACATTTTATTGTATAAGGGTTAAATATTATACTTCTAATTCTTGATATCGCTTGCGTGATTGTCAAGTAATACGACCGGTAGAGTTCGAAATTCGAGAAAATCTGTTTGAAGGTTTAACACAAGTTTACAGATGAATGAGTTAAAGTGCCATAAAAAAGGGGGCAAGCCTATTGTCATTAACCAGGCACAAATCCATATATTTAACTGTAATTGAGAAAAACCTGATAACACCTTGTAGGAACTCGCGAACTCATTAAACTCAACTCAATCCAAGCTTACGGGCACTAAACTAATCTACTAACTAAATAAAGTAGTCACATCTTTAAATAATATTAGTTAGATACTTTAACTAACAAATTAAACTAATTGAAACACAAATTATCAAGTAGAAACTGATAAGTTTGTTCAAGTCTCTAGGAACCCAATCTAGATGGAGTTATACTAAAAGATTTTAATCTTAATTTACATCAGGATGATGAGAAAGGCGACCCGTAGAGGATCGGAATAATATGGCGAAGCCGGACTTATTTATTTCATTTTGAGATCACTTCCCTTCTTCTGTGAAATTGACAATATTTCATGTTTTTAACACCCATATATTTATGATTTAATTAAAACTAGGTCGAGAAATAGAACACCCATTTTTTCCCCTCTATATTCAATAATGATATTCCTAGCATACATGGCATACCATCACGCCTGTATTCCCCGAAGGGTTAGGCAGAGGTGTACTAATGTACACCCACATTTTGCCGGTATGTTTAGGTCCTATGTAATAGGGGGCGAGCCTATTGCCATTAACCGGGCACAAATCCAGACTCCGAGAATTTCATGGAATAACCCAATAACACTGCTCGACCTGGGGATCGAACCCAGGACCTCTAGCATATCAGTCGTGCTTAAGACCACTAGACCAATGAGGCAGTCATATTCCTACCATGCTTTTAAAACCACAGTTTAGTGATGTCAAAGTATTACCCCTTGGCGAAGATAAACCTAAGTATAAGTGACATCATCACACGTTTTTGTTTTTTTTTGACATAAATTAAACAATGTTTTTTGCATGTAAATTATTGAGAAAATTTATGGAACTCAGGATAGGAATACAAAGAAATTGTATTTTTATTTCAGTGGCTTAATAAGTTTGAATTATTGTCATTGTTAGTAGCTGGTACTGTTATATTGGATCGAAACATACAAATGAATTATAATTATCTAAACGAATCATTATTTTTTGCTGTATAATTAAAAACTGCTTCGTTAGTCAAAAGGGCAAAAACTACGCTAGAGGTTCTGGGTTCTATTTCCTGGTCGAGCAAAGTGTTATTGGGTTTTTCTATGAAATTTTCCGTAGCAGCTCGGAGTCTAGATTTGTGCCCGGATAAATCCTTCACCAGGATACAGTCTGTCTTCTGTCTGAAATATTTTCAGTGGCACTTTCCTTTCTATAATATAAGTTTTGGGAACAGTTACTAAAAACTATATACTAAAAAGTATAGGTATTCAAAATGTTAAATATTAAGCGGCGGCGGTGAAGCGTCGGACTTGCGATCATGTGGTTGCCGGTTCGAACCCCACCCATTGCACTACCGACGTGAACCCACTCGTAACACAAGCATTAAGCTTAGCACGAGGGGTTAACAAGAATACTAGTAATGTGAGATCCACATTGCTAGTAAGCTTAAATCATTTAATAAAGCCTCATTTGAATATTTACGATAAATAATAAGAAAATTGAGGTGATGAGTTACCACACCATAACTCATAATTTTCAGAACTCATAAATTAAAATTACCATTTTCCGGAATATTAAAAGACCTTCACTGCCCAAATTTATGTCCAGAAGCATTTTAATCCATTTACAGTGTTCGTTTACATGTTACCTATGGCCTACTTATTGTAATTGGTTTCCTCGCTCGAAATTGAGGCTAGCGTGTACATAATGCGATTGTGAAGATCAATTTATTAATACTATTACTTGTCTTTAGCCTTATACCAGTTATACCTACTTCCGGGGCAAACGGTTTTTTTATGGGATAACTCGGATGGTATGTAATACCAAAGGAGTTGCAGATGCGTTGCCGAGTTAAGGAAAAGGGAGGGAAAGAATAGGAAAGCGTCTGATGAAGGGATTGGAGCTTCGGCGTTCCACAATCACCGTAAAAACGGAAAAGTATGCATACTGCTACTTGACTCCATTTCTTCGGGAGGATAGGTCCTACTTCCCCAGTCATGCCAACCCATTCATGCTGGCATGCAGACATGTCAGCATGCAGCACTACTACTAATAAAAACATATCATTTATATGGAGTATTTTTTGTATTTGTGTATTATATATTATTTTCTCTGTTGTGGTAGGGCCACGCTGTTCGCAGCATGAATGGGCCGGCTCGACCGGGGAAGTACCACACTCTCGCAGAAGACCAACGTCCGGGTAGTAGCGTTTCGTTACTGCGCTTCGTTCGGTGAGCGAGAGGGCCGGAGGCCCAATTCCTCCCCCAATCCCCTTCCTTCTCCTTTTCTCCTTCCCCTCCCTTTCCCTAAATAGGCTCGGCAACGCATCTGCAACTCCTTTGGTTTTGCAGATGTCCATGGGCGGCGATGACTACTTACCTGCTGCGTAGCTCGCCTGCTTTGAGGTTTACAAAAATATAATTTGCCTGTACAATTCGTAATATGAGAATTTCAACAATACTTGTCGATTTGTTTGCAGGAAATGACATCATGTTACCGAATTAGTGTTGTAAGTATTGTCTTTAAGCGCATTTCCTGAATGTCTGACCTACCAAAAGCAGACAGCCGTTGCATGTTTATTTTGATACGAACACCTTCGCATTTCCTTTTGATAGACACTACTCGAGCATATCGTTTGAAGACAAACAAAGAAACATAACTTCATCTCTTTCTCGCATATGGGAATATTGAAAATATGGTGAGCTTTTTCAATCGTGCAACGGCTTCAGGAACGTCAGGAAAGCTTTCAGTCCGCGTTTGAGCGGCAGGGCGCGCGGACGTGAGACCACGCCGCTCAGCGACTTGCCGCGATATTTAAACTGCATTTCGTACGGACGTTTTATTTTGCTTGCCTAATTGGAATAGAGTTGCGAATGTAAATATGAATATTACCGTGATTGCCGACGGTAAAGGCACATAACTTTTGTTACTCTGATAAAATTAAACTTTTACGCCGATCGCTTGGTTGTAAGTGAATGCGTTTGTGATTTATTCGATGTACAAAGTTTATTTTCGGCGCCCGAACTGTGTATATGTGTATATTTCCATACCTAGCCAAATATTAGTGTAAAACCCGCTTAGTTTTCCGCACTAGATTCTACCCTTCGGTCCAAATAAGTGACTTATTAATAACTGCTGATATCAATATTTCATATCCTAAACTAATTGTAAATATATTTTTTAAATTGTGTATCTGGTTCGAGGACCAATATTCTGGACGATGTAATTAAGGCTTAAGTGTAGTGCTTTGTGTAAATAATATATAGGTATTGTAACGCGAACATATCTACACAGTGAGTTTATGCTCCTGTAAAAGTAAACTACAACGAAGACTAATTGATATTGATTTTTCACGTAACAACACAAGGTAAGACTATTTATATATAAATTATACTATAATATGGCTTCCTGTGTTTACATTTAACAGATAACATGAATTTAATTTATTACTTGATCTAGGAGCTATTCCGCCTACGGGGATGTTACTAGAAATAATTGTAGGTAGAGGTACTTTTGAAATAGTTAATCTGGAGTAAATACTTCTACTTATATACTTATTTTATCCGCATGTAAAACAATTTTACTTACTGCTTTACTTTTTAAGGTTGAAATTAAATATAATCAATATAATTTACAATGAAGTTGACCTTATAACGCATTGATAATGTTGGTTATCATTACCACAAGGGATTGGCCGTCGGAATATGATCGAAAATAGAAAAAATAAACAATGTTCTCCGTTTGAAAATAATTTCTTTAGGACCTTTTGCTTTTAAAAGGTAAAAAAATATCCAGTTGTACAAGTTTTATTATTGCGAAACAAACTTTCAAACAGACGTCTAAGTGATAAGTTAGAAAGTTCGAGAATTTTCCATACAGTTTTGACAGGGGATTGAAGTATGGTTCGTGGATTAACAGCTGGTTGTCATAGTATCCTAAGCATTGTTATTATTGTTTTAAATCTTCAATCTGGTCAATCTGTTCTAACAACAGTGCGAAATGCATCATAAAGATGCATATATCTTATGAAAAAACTTAAAAAAAATATTATCGTACTCAAAATAGTATTTTAGGCACTAGCCTAAGGTCTAAGTACTTTCTTTAAACTATAATTATATAATGTTAAGCGGCGGTAGCGTAATGGCTAGGGCGACGGACTTGCGATCATATGGTTGCCGGTTCTAAGCCCACCCATTGCACTACCGACGTGAACCCACTCGTAACACAAGCATTTAGCTTAGCACGAGGGGTTAACAAGAATACGTACTAGTAATGTGTGACCCACATTGCTAGTAAGCCTTTATTAAAAAAAAAAAGGTTTTTTATAGAAGTTTGCTTCTTCTCATTGTTTCAACTGAAAGATTTTGTAGATTATTAATACTAATATAGATATAGATAATTATAACACAGCTGTTTATCTAGCAAAACAGTGGTAACGTGCTTATCATGGATTACAAGTGAGCTTATACATAATATAATATTGAGGGCGCCGATATAATCTTCTTATACACGCATCGAAACATTTGAATATAATATAACTACTAGGTACTAGCCTAGGGCCAAATCTAATAGATATTTTTGAACTTATTTAGATTGTTTCTTTAATACTACATTTTACTAGTATTTTTATATGTAATAGAGATTAATAAAACAAAATATCTAAAGTGGTCCTCTCCTCTCCCTACTTCAAAAAAAAATGTTGCTGTGCCCGACAGGGTCCATAATTGTGTCTATCTAATATAATAACCACCTGTATGTGTACATTATGGAATGCAATAAATATATGAATATGAATACTTTCGACTAAATCTATATATTAAAATGACTCTTTATTTCCCTTAGTCATGCTATAACTTGGGAATGACATTATAGATTTCGATCATCTTTTTTTAAAGTTTTCTATGGCTTTAAAGAAAATTAAGAAAATTTTGCGAATGATTTGAAAATATAGAAAGAAAAAACTTGACAACTCTTTAATCTTCGTGCGTTTTTTTACATTTATTATAGTTCGAACTGAATATTCATAGCTTAGACAAGGCAATGTCTGTCGGGTCTGCAGTAATTGCATAAGAAATTATGCAATTACTGCATATTTTAATTTTTAAAAACCAAGCAAGTGAATATGGCAAGACAAGCTGGTAGGATAAAGGTAAAATAATCTCAAATCGCGAAGAACAAAAGCCTTGTTCCAATAAAGGCTACATTAGCCCAGTCCTGAGAGGTAGTTGCCCTACATGAGGGGTACGAAAGCTGTATGCTGCAATTTATCTACAGAGAATTTCCCATAATATCTTAATATAAAGAGCGTGTTAAATTCACTTCCAGTCTAATGACATGAAAGCAGAAAATGAAATAATGGAGGAAAGCTAAGAATGTATTGATCTTGACCTTGTTATTTATTAATACTTGTTTACGAAAAAGGTTTTTGCTCAAATCACTCGAAGCAAGTCCTTGAATTTTAACATCATTTATACTAATATAAAGGCACGTGTTCACATCCATTCTACTCGTGTCAAAATATCGTGAAGGTTACTTTCGGTACTGTTATGCTGAAATGCCAAGTATTTGGAACGCTTGAAGGGGCGTTAACATTTGCCTAACCTTTTCCCATTGAAGTGTAAGTGGCATTCAGGTGTAAGTAGTCGCTTAGGCTACGCAGTTTTTGAAATTGACTGTTTATCTGTCATATTCATGTACACATATCTTGAAATATATTTTGTAATTGTATCTGCGAATGTAATGTAAGTATAATGTATATGGCATCCATAAAATAATTACATACACGAAGAAGGTTACACCTTTTTTTTGATAGGGATAGGGATAAACTATAGAACGCTAAAATAAAGTATGTTCATTAAGGGACGCCTACATCCAGTGTCCACTACTCCACTGGATTGATTGGCACTTTTGTACAAAGCGTACCCACTGCTTTATTATTATTGTACTTAAGAATTAAATATACATTTTAATATTAAATATCTATTTGTCATTTTCTTGAAATTTTAAACGAAAATAGGGCCAGAGCTAACAACACTTAACACTTTTTTTTCGGGCAGGGGCTCACACATAAGGAGACAGAAGACAGTAAACCTATTTTAAAGATATTTCCCAGTGGAATTAGTAGCAAGCCAGGCCGTATGGAATATTGGATCCTACTACCTATACGTGGTTTTGTTAATTTTTAGAACACACTTTTTTACCATCCACAGGCAAGTTGAATTTCATCAACCCATTACATTGTCCCACTGCTGGGCACGGGTCTTCTCTCAGTACGAGAGGGATTAGGCTATAGTCCGCCATGCTAGCCTACTGCATTTCCTCGCGATGTATTCCTCACCGCTTATGCGCGTGATAATTAATTATTAATACGCACATGACTTCAAAAAGTCAGAGGCCTTAGATTCGAACTCGAAATCTTTGAATTGGCAGTGCCATGGTCATATCACTCAATCACTGGTTATCACTGCACTAAGTTGAATTACACTCTTAAATGCCTTGCACTAGGTATTCATAGGTATAAAATAGGTTAAGCAAAACGTTTGCATTCAAAGAAATGGTTTATTGATAAAGATACGGGTGAGGTTACAGCATAAAAATACAACAAGTACATTCGAATCACATTTATTTATATTAGTTATAGTATATGCGTTTACCAACTTATGTATCAGAGTATAACAATATATATTAAGACTATATTTTCACTATTAGTTCAATTTAAAACCTATCAAATTAGAATTGTAATCCTAACCTCATACAATATGATTTTAACAACTTTTAACAACATTACAGTTTGATAATTTTAAACGTGTTTTACCTTTGTATCCACTATGCACTTAGAATAGCAAATACCAAATAATTATATTTAAACGATTTAATTAAATACTTAACTTTGTTATCCAGATGAGTTATCACTTCAACGGTTCACACTCGACTAACCCCCACCGCTTGTCCGATCATGCTTTTATATTGTCATGATCGACCGACGTGAAGTCAAATGAGAGT